>JAUESH010000024.1:12706875-12718184 GCA_032275165.1 Synergus magnus
TTCGTCAGCCTAGTCGTCGGCAATTTCAACCAATACTATATGAAAATGTTTTTATTTTTTTCCATTATAAAAAAAAATACATCTTTACGCTTTGCTTGACCAGGAAATAACCGAGAATTTGAAATCGTCCGCCTAATCGCCACCTTGATTAAGCAATAAGTAGGCCGAAAGTATTTTTTCAAAAAAGAAAAAGGCAGACGGAAAAACTTGTTCTTACATTCTAAAAAAGATGAGAAAACAAACATAGAAAAGGATTATTTTAGATTTAACGAAGTGTTATTTAAAAAATCATTTTATCACGAAGGATTTAAATTAAACTATTTCATGTAAAACTATGCATTTTTCGGTAATTTCAATTTTTGGGAATTATTTTTTCGATATTTTTTCACATTCGGGATTTTATATTTCCGGGAAAAATATGTTGTTGTCCCAAGCTATGTTTTAATTCTTTAATATAAAAATTGAAATTTGAGAATATTTAGTATGTAATTTAAAAAGTAGGTATCTTTGAAAATTGAAATTTAAGCCTTTGCACTCGAGCGGCGCCGATACGGCGCCCTTTTTCGTTCAAACGAAAAAGGCCTCTAGTGCAAAGGGTTAACTTTTAACAATGTTGTATTTTATTTCCAACATGATTATTACACATTATGTACTTCGATAAAAGCCTATCTTCGCGCTCTTTTCATTCGCTGATGCACTGAGCGCAATTATTTACAAATAAAACCTTCCACCTCACCTTATCTCTCAGAAAATCTCATTGCGCTCACTTCTTCCGCGTCAGTGTGTCGATTTGCTCTTGTTTTCATTAGTCACGATTTGACGATTATCTTTTTCTTAGTCCATAGTATGTTTAAAAAAGAATAAGAACTATTTTTTTAGTAGGTTTTGTTTTTTGTAAAATGTTATCGATGAAAGAATTTTCATTCATACCAAAATTGTAATATAAAAAAACATTTTCTACCTCTTTACAAATAATTCCTTCAATCTTTGTATTAAAATATCATCGTAATATATTATGCCTACAGAAGGTATATAATATAAATAATACCGAAGGTTAATCTTTGAATAGATATTTTTTAATCACGCTAATTATTCAGCCTCTTTTATTAATTCCTTTATAAACTGCATCGTTGTGCCCTTCTATATCTTAGAATCTGCTCTTTATTAAAAAAGAAAGATGAACTCAATTTTTATTCAAGCATGTGCTTTAAGATTTAACTGACAAATGAGAAGAGATTATCTTAAAGGTGATAGGTTACAAGTACTACGTAACTGTATACATATATCTGTGGCAGAAGTTTACATTGTTTTATCTCCACATTGAGAATATTGTGTAACTTGAGTAACTTCAGAGGAATATTTCAAGGTTGATATTACTACTTCTTTCAATGATTTTAATTTACAATATTAGTTTTTGATAATAAATCCTCAAATCAAAAAAAAAAATTATTAACACAAAATGAAAAATAGCATTATAGTTTGTAGTTCACAAATTATGCTGTCCCCGAATAAACGTAATATTACCGAAAACGTTTATGAACGAAACTAGAAAATTCCCGAAAATTTAAGGACTAACCAAAAATGTCGAAAAAAATATTTGATATTTTTGGGAATATGAAATTTCGGGAATTTGCATTTTCGATAATTATTATTTGAGTATTTTTCAATTTTCGGGATTTAATGGTTTTCGGAAAAAAGATCTGGTCCCAACTAAGTTATATTTTATTTATTTTTTACTTTTCGAACTATAGTTACTATTGCTGGGACGACAGAAATGGTAATATGTAGTATAAAAAATTATTTGACCAAAAATAACGATATTTTTTCTTGTTTGCTTTCAGGTACCAAAATGAACTGCCGAACTTGATAAAAGCTCGTGGCAGAGATGCACACCTTATCCACGAGGAGTTAGTACAGACAATGAAATGGAAGCAGAGTGTAAGTATAGTTGTTAAAATAAAAATTTCCGAACGAAAAGTAAACTGTGGATTGCAAAGTGTTGACAGAACTTTCTCTGTTTTTGTTACAGCGCGGCAAATTTTACCCGCAACTTTCGTACCTGGTGAAGGTGAATACGCCCCGGGCGGTGATGGCGGAGACGAAGAAGGCGTTCAAGAAACTTCCAAATCTCGAACAGGCTATAACTGCCCTCTCGAATCTCAAGGGCGTTGGCACCACGATGGCTTCAGCACTCCTGGCAGCAGCCTCACCTGAAAACGCACCTTTCATGGCCGACGAGTGTCTTATGGCTATACCCGAGATCGAGGGTATCGACTACACAACCAAGGAGTACCTTAAGTTCGTCCAACACATTCAAAACACTGTGCAAAGGCTCAACAAGCAAAGTAAGTCTCCGTTTTTTGAAACTTGCCCGATTTCATACTTCAGTCTTTCCCCTGTTTTCAAGAAAATTCCTATTATTTTTCTCTATTTTTCACTTGAATGAAAAAATAATTTTCTTTGTTAAAAATTCAACTATTTTATTGAAAATTCACTTTTTTGGTTTAAAAGTAGACAATTTTTTGTTGAATATTCATTGAATTGAATGTTGAACACTGAACAACATTTTTTTCGTTGAAAATTTCAATATTTAGTATTTAGTATTACATTTAGTATTTATTTAAAGAGTTTCTTGGGAAAAAGTAAATCATAGTCCTAAAAAACTAAGTCAATTTACCCAATTAAAAAGAGCATACATGCTTGAAATAATTAGTGTTTCCCGAGTATAAAAAAATTTTAGGAAATAAGTTTTTATAGTTTTTAATACTGTGCGAACCATTGAGAAGAGGCGCTTGATACTAGAAATTGTGTGAAATGTTGATGATCTAAAAGGGTAGCAGGGAAACCTTTAAAAATGGAAGCACGACCTGCGAAAGCAGGACACCAGGTGGCCCTAAATAGAACTGTAACAGGTGATGCTACTGGGCACTCGGTGTGCATCGGATCAATAATGATCATTTTGGATGGACTTTACTAAGCCAGTAGAATTAGTGATCCTCAAGTTGAAGACGAAAAATCTGCGAAATCCTTTGAAATTACATAAAATCTTTTGAAGTATTTTACAAACCTTTAATTCTTTTGAATTATTTTAAAATCACGTGAAATCTCTTGAAATTTCTACAATTATCTTAAAATCTATTTATATTCCTAAAAAAATGTTTAGGAATATAAAAAATTCTCCAGATCCTTCGAAATTCAGAAAAAAAAATCCATCGACCAAATTTGTTTCTCGTGATGACTGCAGTATTTTCCTCGAAAAAAGTCCTCAAAATAAAAAAGCTGCTGAAAAGCTGTTTCTCCCAAATAAGAACTGGTCCCGCTCAGGAATTGAATTTCAAGATGTCTAAAGCCCCATGGTATTGAGGATGACTAACCACTAACCACTAGTTTCTAGCCTTCATCGTTGAATTCAAAAACTCCTCTAACAAACCGGTCTCTTCTGACTCTTTCAGTGTCGAACGGTAAGACTTGGAGCCCACACAGAGTTGAGCTGGCACTTTGGACACACTACGTAGCTTCTGAACTAAAGCCTGAGTTGCTCGATGGAATCCCGATTACCGCAGAGAACGGAAATTCTCATCCAGCCAGTAACGGCGAAGCGACGGAGCCGTCGGACGATAGCAATCAAGAACCCGCCGTAGTCGTCTCAAATGGCAAGGAGCCAGAGCCAATTCAAATTCACCCGGCCGTCATCGACGAGAACAGCACCACTAACTCGTTCACAGAAGACTCGATGGACAAGGCGCCAACTCCCATCGCCGTCAACGGGCCCAGCGAGGATGACGATAGCACCAATACTCCTCGTCCCACTGACAGCGAAGACACCGAAGACTCGCAGGACGTTCAGGAGCCACCAACCAAAAAGAGCAAGAAGTGACCCCGCAGCCGATCCCCCATAAACCCTGTAAGTCACCTCGTATCGGCCGCCAATCTCGCAATGATCGCTGCCAGACGCTTCTAGCTCGAAATCGCAAAACATAACTTAATAAAATCGTCCTTCGAGCCTTCTTTATAACCTTCTTTGTTTCCTTCTCTCATCTCGCCAAAACACTGGCCGGCTTTCTTCTCTATCGAATTTTTACACATTAATTGGTGATAAAGTAGGCTTTGTGAGGAGAACTTCAGAATCAAGGTATAGGTGAATTTTTGTTTAACTAGCGTCTTCACTTGGAAGGTTTGGACGCAATTACGAAAATTAACGAGTTCCAGTTTGGAAACTTTACGGAGGTTGAAATGTTGGACCCCAGTGCTAACTTCTAAATTCAATCTCTCCAATTTACTCAACAAATATTATAATTAGAATAAGGGTCAGTATTTTTTAATATATGATCATTTGGAAGTGATCAATTATTGTCATGGTGAGCAGTCACTGTACTCATTACCCTAAGATGCTTTTTTGCTCTATAGACAAATTTCTAATTGAAAAATGAGTACTCCTCCAAAGCGAAAAATATCTAATTATAATATTTGTTAAGTAAAATGAAGAAATTGCACTTTTAGGTTTAAATTTGGCACAAACACTCTTCAGTTAAAATTAAACTGCCAGTGGATTAACACTCGGAAATAGAATTTCTGAAATTTGTTCGTTTATCGCATTAACGGGGTAGTTGCCTCAATGTGTCATTTTCCCTCGAATACCTTTTGTCTTTCTCCTTGCAAGGTCGCAAGGCTTATCTCTCAAGATACCGAGAAGTCTATCTTACGAGTAAACAAAATCTAGCTCATAAAGTCTCGGGGAACCGGTCAGCAATAGGAGAAATAAAAAGAGGGGAATAACATCTTGAGAGAGGAATGAAAACACAAACATTGAGTGAGTGAGAGAGGGGCAAAGAGGGGAATCGATCGCAGAAAGGCGGAATCTGCAGCGATAAAGGTGGTGCGCTGATTGCATTGATAACATTACTAGTAATAATTGTACTACCGAATCATTACCATAATTTATATACCTAAACAGAACTGCATGTCAGAGTGATGCATGGAGTAAACCAAATACCTTGTAAGTAAACTTTAGAGACAAATGAGAAAACACGATGAAAAAAAAAAATAATAAACAAAGGTAACGCTTCGAGTCCACCGGAGAAACAATGACGGCAAACTTGCGCACCGCGTCAAGGTTTTTATGTACAGGGATTTAACTAGTATTTTTGCATAACGATTAACGAGAGAGCGAGAGAGAACACAAAAGAGGTATAATGAAATTAATTGGTGAGAAAGAGAGTGAGTGAGAGAGTGAAAGGGATAGTTTAGAGAATATTAGCTTGATTGAGAGCGTTCATTCAAATTTTATAAATACACATATTATATATTAAAAAAAAAATATATATATATATTATATATATATGTATTTGTAATTTAGCAACACGATGGGTCTGGCTGCGATGCTCGCGACCTTTATCACAGCCGTCGAATCAGGTCAGCTGAGCGAACCCCTGCAGAATATTTCGTGCGGGAGGTCGCTGATTAAGATTTTTTTTAAACTTGTTCCACCACTTCCCACATTTACATCTCTAACTGATTTTTTTTCTTTTTTTTTTTTTTCAATGGACTTGTTACATTTTTTAAAATATATTTTTTTTCCTTCAGAAATTAAAAGAGCACTCAAAACTAAATGCAATTAAGACAAATTAACCAAATGTGGATTAGAGGTCTAAATGTAAATTACTATTTATTTTTGCTTTATTTGTGTACTTATTTAAAAAAAAATAAGGATGTGAAATGTTTAGTGTAATGTACGGTTGACCAATTGGAACTAAAAGACAAGAACTTTTTGCAGTTTGAATAAAGAAAAAAGCACTGATTCACATTTGGTTCCAACTTCAAAATTCGAACTCTTCATTTTACTCAATAATTATTAACATTATTGACTACATTTACAGAGCCAAAAGATATATTGTTTTTATAATTTTTGAGTCAAATGAGGAGTTCAATTTTTAGGTTTGAATATCTTTTTCTTAAGATTAAAAAATTTACTTTTTGAATACTTTACGAAAAAATGAGGCTTGCTGATTGATTGCAGCAAGGGAAGTTGGCTATCAGTCTGACTGGACCAATGGGGCTACTGTGTACAATTATTCTGATTGCTCGCAGCGGTTTGCAATTCAAGGTCACAAAAATTTTCATGTAGTATTTAAAAAATATATTATCTACAATTCATGCAACAACCCCATTTTTGTTTAGTTTTGGCTTCGGTGTTTGCCATCGAGATGACACTAACAAAGACAAATGCTAATTGTAATTATCATATTTATTTAGAGTAATTAATTCTCAGCTGTCAATTCTTTTTATCCAGCTTGTCGAAAGTGTTACATTTCAAATCCGTTTTTTCGATTCCCTATTTTGGGTTTTCAAAAGTCTCGATCTAATTGTATTTATATTCGGGGTTGATTTTTAAACCTCCTTCCGTTTCGAGATATTCTTTCCGGTGACAATGGCGACGACGAATGACGACTAAAAGGTTGCTACTTGGACGAATAGCAGGTAGTTTTTATTATTATTGTCTTATTATACGTGTAATTAAAGTAATAGAATTGTTTTTCTTGACCGATGTTGCTCTACTACGCGTAAGTAATTATTATTCTCGTATGTAACACGCAAACATTCCAGAGATTTTTAACTTTAACTTTTAAATGTAATGGCGAAAGTAGAAAAAAGGAGGGAGGTTTTTTTTTTTTTATTTAAGGTGCGACTCACGCGTTGTTTGTTGTCGCCGTTTCGTTTTGGTTTGCTTCGGCTGATCCCCGAACATCTGGTGGAAAGAAAGAGGGTGTCGAATTGATTGGAGAAAGTTCCAAATTTAAATGTGAATTTATTCAAATGTTCAAATGCTTTGAAAAATTAAAAGTTGACACCCTGTAGCTGGATTTTATACTGACGACGGCTATTTTGTAAGCTAATTTTGTATATTCCTGATCTTCGAAGACATCACTTGTCTCACTTGAGGCTTTTTTACAGCCTATGTGAGAGAATAGAGCCTTAATTTTAATTTTTTTTTTTTTTCATGGAAGTGATTTCTGGACCGATCGTCAACGCGTAAAAGACGTTGTAATGTGTATATCGTATATGTATGGATTCTTAGCTTTAACGCGTTTTTTGCGTAGCGTCAGCACTTTGAGAATTACGACGTTGGACTTCCGGTCACTGCAAAAGATATAAAGAACAGATACTCTTAATTAAAATGAAAGCATTCTCAGAAGTTTGCAAGTCTGAAAATGTTGACTCCTAATATTGAAGTTATCGATACTGTTCGAGATAATGAAGCAATGAAGAATTTCCTTTCTTTTGTTTGAACTTGTTTGAGAATCGGTGACTGGAAGTCAGCAAATCTTTTCTCTTGTAGGATGGAAATTAGGAATGCTGCGAAAATTGAGTCTGCGAACCACGATTGTAGAGAAATACACGTTTAGTGTAAGAATGTACAAGCGCATACCAAGCGAGGTATTGCCCCTTGGAAAAATAAAGAACTAAGACTATACCGAAAACCAGAGCATAATAATTGAGAACTTGTCCCTCGAGATATGTCTCGAAACTCTTAAACTGAACCAAGAGCGAGGAAAATCGCTCTTGTTTAGGAAAACCTAAAAACAAGTCCGTTTTTAGCTGTACAGATGGGAAAAAATGAAAAAAAAAAATTCGTTTCTGTAACTTGGGATAAATAAGGAAATGTATGTCTGAAATAAAGTGTCGTTTGAAAACAGTCCTGATCGAATTTTATTCGAAACGACTCTTTGAACGAGAGATTTTGTACTCAATATCGCTTTTCTGTACCAAGTTTTTGGCTTCTTATTTTTACAAGTTGAATATAGGTGAATTTATTACAAATACTCGCTTTTCTGGGGAGAAATGGGGAAGCAGCGCAGTGGAAAGCGAGATAGGTGGAAATGTAGTAAACCTTCACTTTCACAATAGTGCTTACCGAAACACTCACACTTACACACACATACACACAGCGTCGAGAAATTGCTATTTTTTATATTTTATCTGTCGTTTACAATAACCCTGGCGATTCTCGGTTGCGAGTTTCTCAGCGCCGGGGAAAATATAGAGAGTATTTGTCAGGGGCGAAGCGTTTAAGTGTTAGCGATATCTCATAATTACCGAATCGTGCGATGCACTGCCACGAGCGACAAGATTTTGAAAGAGGAAAATTTCGAAGAAAGAAATAGGATTGTGAAAAGAGGAAAAGTTTAAGGAAATAATTAGCAGGAATTCATGAATTTTTCAAATTTTCATTTAGGGATGTGAAAAATTCTCGAAACTCGGTGTTAGATTTGAGTCGAGATTGGGTTGAGCTTTCCCAAAAGCTCAACATTTTTGAGTAACTATAATTACTTTGCTCTTTACGGTTTAGTATGCATTTTAAGGAAAACATTGACGTCGAGTTGCGTCTTTAAGCTCGACATTTTTTGAGATTTGAAAGTTTACGAAAGCTCGATTTCGACTTGAAAAAGCGAACTCGACTCGAAGTTTCGGTTTTTTTTTGTCCGATGAAAATGGGAAATTTAAAAGCTTATGAAGTTGTAAGAAGGAATGATTGGAAATTTGAAGGGAATCTATATTTGAAGACTTTATTAAAAGGATGAAAAGGGAATGTTTTGGGAGAAAAGGATCGAGAAGGAGAGTCGACTGTAGTTGAGACTTCTGTATATTGTACCTCATTTTAGGGTCCTGGAACAATTTATACATACACTATCTAGGGCTGAATATGATAAATTTAGATATTTCACTTATGGCCTTAAAGAGACAAGAAAGAAAAATAATAAAACCACCATCAAACAGCAACCGATTTACAGTGATTTTCAGTTGGATATTCGTTAGTTGATATAATACGATGTAATTATACTGGTTGTACGGAATAATAATTAATAATAAATAATTAATTATCGCTGTATAACGAGGCGAGAAGGCGGATTAAAGCGAAGATTTCTGTAGAGTTGATGTCGATTGCGGTCAAAGGGAATGAGAGTGAGATGAGATGAGTTGAGTTGCTGATAATGAAGATAATAAGGATAATGAGATTGAGGATGAGGATGATTGAGTGAAGATTATGAAAAAGTCGATAAGTAAACGAGGACGACGACTACGATGATTGATAAAGTCGCTCGTTACACTTTGCGAAATGAGGATAGAGACGATTGTAATTATCAGAGTGAATATTACTGTAGTGGATGATTATTTAAAAAATAAATAAAAATACACGATGAATCTCCAATCTGTGTGAATTTGTGCCCTGCAGTTCTTTGCTTTTTATTTTTATTTATTTATAATAGCCTCTCAGCTTATTCTCGACAAGGACCTCGAGGAGTGAAAGTCTAACCTGGTCTAACGTTCTACAGGCTCTCCACAGCTTTCTCTCGACCCTTCATGACAACGTGGATGGTTCAGCAGTTTCAGAGTGCTGGGAACTTTTTCACTCATCGAGGTTCTTCAGACTTTTTCTCTTTTTGCCCCCGATCGATTTAATGTTTCGATAAAAAAATATTCTAATTGAGAGCACAAAGTGCTTTAGTTTTATAGACTATTTAAATATATTATCTAAAATATTTCATTTTTTGAGTTTATCTTCGAAGATTAAAAAATAGTTTTCTTGAAAAAACATCAGTCAGAGAAAAGTGAATTTTAGTTTTTTCAAATTGATTGAAAATTTTAAAAGCAAATTTGTGGAATTCGTGCTGATTTAATCAGAATTAACTTAACATCAATTTAATCACGTCAACACTCTTCACTTTATAAATTTCATTGCGATAATGGCCTACAGATAATTAATCATTGAAGCCTTCTTTGACGTTAAGCTTTCAGGAAGAACGAAATATTAAATGTTTTAAAAGCATGTAAATGATGAGTAGCTATCTACATTTCAGTTTTGGTTATTTCTACTTTAGATACGAGTAAAAATATTTTTTTTTTTTTTTTCAATATATTAAATCTAAAAAATAAGCTTTAAACGCTTCGATTGAAAATCGCATAATTAAGAAACGATTTAAATTTGAAATTATTCAACTTTAAATGCTTTTAATTCAAAATTATTAAACTTCAAATCCTTTTAATTTAAAATTGGCCTATTTTCAAACTTGAGTGATTTCAGGAGACTTCAAGGGACTTTAAGGAATTCCAGAAAATGTTGGAAACCTTCAGAGCCTTCAAAGAACTTCAAAATAATTCAATTGACATCTATAGATTTTATGAGACTTCAAGTAAGTCTAGAAACTTCTAGAGACTATCGCAGAGACTTCAAGAGCCTTCAATTGATTGAATTGGATTTCAGAAGAGACTTCAGAGAACTTTACGGATTTTAGGGGAATTTAGAGGCCTTCAAAGAACACCCTAGGAGACTTCAGACGATAACTTCGTAAAACGGGAAGAGATTTCGGGAGGCTTGGAAAGTCTTTTAGGATTGCGTGTGATTTCTGAAGACTTTATGGGTCTTCAAGGGACATTATAGAACTCTTCAGGGGGCTTCAGAAGTCTGAATCTTGAAATCTGGAATTGAAATGAAGATCTAGGAATTCTTCAAAGTGGATGGAACCCAAGTAAAGTGCAGAGTTTACCCTTTTCTCAAAACTTCAAGACTCTGTGAACATGAGGTAAAAATTTGAGTAAAAATAATTTCAGAACACCTTCACGTTTCACCTTCTTTTTGACGTTAGTACAAAGCCCCTGATTTCGTTTCTTCGCAGGCAAAAGATTGCATTCACCTACGCCGACTTCTCCATCAAAGCGAAACTGGCACGCCATCGTAATTGAAAACAAGCTCTACACGTAAACGCCGTGAAGAGTGAGAGTACTTCTATCATTGTCAGAGGGGGAGAGGAGGTGTAAGGGGGATTTTGCTGGATTCGTGACGTCGAGGAAAAACGTAGTATGTGCCATTGACCCAATAATATCTGGCACAACCTTCAATTTGACGTAGTCTCGATTAAGCGAGTATCAGCTGTGTTTTATAAATGAGATAGAGTAAAGAGTTAGCATATTTCATGATTGCATCTTCTATCTTGCATAAGTAACACGGATGTAACGTGATGTTTACATTACTACCCTAGCGAAAGCTTCGGATTGAAATTCATTCTAAACCAATCCGAAATTTTCCGTATCATTCCGGAATTTGTATTAGTTTCATTCCGATCTAATTCGAAGGAAGTTTTCAATCTGAATCAATCCGAATGAATCCGGTCAATCCGAATTAATCAGAATAAATCCACTCAATCCGAAAATATCGGAATCATTCGGATTGATTCAGATAGACCGGATTCATTCGGTTCCTTTCGGATGGAGTTTTGATTGATCGGATTCACTCGGATTGATTCGGATTGACC
>JAUESH010000024.1:12720136-12741233 GCA_032275165.1 Synergus magnus
ATTCTGAACCAATCCGAAATTTTCCGAGTCATTCCGGAATTTGTATCCGAATTTGTATTAGTTTCATTCCGATCTAATCCGGAGGAAGTTTTCAATCCGAATCAATCCGAGGCCCATTCAAAATCAATCCGAATTAATCAGAATCAATCCGAATAAATCCGGTCAATCCAAATTTTTCGGAATCATTTGGATTGATTCGGATTGGCTGGATTCATTCGGTTCCTTTCATATGGAAAGTTCTGATTGATCGGATTCATTCGGATTGACGAGATTTATTCGGATTGAAAGTTCGGATTAATTCTGATTAATTCGGATTGACTGGCTTCATTCGGATTACAATTTCGGATTGACTTTGAATAGGCCTCGGATTAATTCGGATTGAATACTTTCTTCGGATTAGATTGGAATGAAACTGTTTGGTTCAGATACAAATTCCGGAATGATTCGGAAAATTTCGGATTTTGGTTCAGAATGAATTTCAATCCGCAGCTTTGCCTAGGGTATTATATTACAATTTTCTTGTTACATAACTATAGATCTTATCTCTAACAGAAAAGGATTTTTCACGTGGAAATTCCCCGTGAATTTTTTCAGCTGGGTTCGTCGTAGGCATTTGCCGCCTATTCAAAATAATTTTGTATTTCTAAGCTATCCTAAGGGGGAGGGGGGGTTGCCCTAAAAAAAGTCCGCAATTTAAAACAAATTCCCTATTACCACCAATATCGTCACTTCCCTTACCCAACAATTGCAGGAATCTCTCCTCTCCCCTGAAAAAACTCTTCAATTCAATGTCAAGCTAATAACCTATCTCCTTTATTCTCGATCGTGAGACGAAAAGGGAGAACGATGCAAAGTTCTGTGGATTCCCAGGAGCAAGAGAGTCAGAAAATTCCAGCAAGTGAGAGAAGACTGTACGTATAAAACGTCGACAGGTCGTGTGATACCCCGTTACGTCACAGACGGAACAACTGGTTGCTGATGGTGGCGGGGGAGGAGGATGAGGAGGGTGGAGAAAGGTTTGGTGGGAGTGTGGGGGGGTACGGGGGGAGGCAAACGATGGGGGAATTCCCGGGTTCACGGGGCAGTGCGGGGTACCGTCTGCGAGAGAGACAGTCACTCAGAGAGTAAGAGAGACAAGAGGGGCTGAAAGGGGGCAATGGGGGGGAAACTGTGGGTGAAGAAGGAAGGAGGGTGATATATACAAAACGCAAGGTCACGAGTGCGGCTATAGGTTGGGTATCTCTGTAAACACGTAGTGACGTAGCACGTGCCATAGTGTGGAAAAGGGGGTGGGGAGGGTGGGGTACCTCCTCCTCCCCCCGCGGACCACGGCTCTGCTCCCGTGCCCTTTCTATCCCTCCACATGTCTGACCCACTGACTCCTTTTACTTTCGACCCCTTTCCTTTCCCCAGCCTGGACCAAAGTCCCGGAAAGAGGATGTTTATTGCTATCGATTTCGTGGAGATTACCGAGTCGGATTTGGGGAATTAGTTTAGTGGGATTGTAGGATCTTTCGGGCAGGTGGATTGTGGCTTTTGTGCGCTGGTGGTTTAAGGGTGGGTTTTTAAATTATAATTAATGTAAAGGGATACAACTGTAAGGGGCCTTTCAGGTAGCTGATATTCTGATAATTTTTTACACCCCCCATATTGCCCCTATCTCTTTAAATCCTTTAAATTCCACAGCAGCCTATAAAATTGCAGGGTGGCGATTCGGCGAACGATTTAAAATTCCTGGTCATTTCCCGATTTTTCCCGGTCAAGTTTTTCAATTTTTCTGATCAACTACAAAGCGCAAAGATTTATTTTAATTCATGATGTTCATCCAAGTCAAGTCGCCACCCTGAATTGCAAAACAACAATTTTTTTTAATCTCTTCAAATTCTATGAAATCCTTTAAATTCATTTAAACAGTCTTTCGAAATCTTAACATTTTTCTGTAAATTCCTAAAAGCTTTTGGTATACCTTAAAATCTTTAAAATCTCTTGAAATCTTGAAATCTCTTAAAATATTTTGAAACTTTTTGAAATCGGATCAAAAAAGGAAAAGAACGATCATTAATCGTCTGGGAGTTGAAATTCTCCCTGCCAAAGTTCTTTGTCATGGGGTTTCTGATTTTTTCGTCATGAGGCTGCGTACCTAATGTATATTCCATTGAAGAGAAGTAGGAGCCTGCACCGCCTGCAGGGTTCGTTTCTGTTTCTGGGTAGTCTGAGATCACTGGGTAGAGTCGGTATAGTCGGGGTCCCTCTTGAGGGCCAGAACTTCCTTTGTCCCTCTTTGAATACTCTACCCTGGTAGGTATAAGCTATATATATAAATTCTGTTCCTGCGATGAGACAGGCAGCTGGCTCAAAGTTCCCCTAACGATCCAGCCTGGCCTGACCTAGCTCGCTGTTCGTTCTCCATGCCAGTGAAAAGATTATAGGGAGATTATATTTTCCTTTTCCCAGGTAACTTTAACCACGGCTTTTGCTTTCCAACATTCCTAAATCCCTTGATGCTTGTATAGGGTTTCTGCAAAACTTGAAAAACCTGGAAAAATTCAGGTAGAATTTTGTCAAATTAAACCAGAATTTAATTTATATATAATTCGTAACAAAAGTATTTTCAAATCGATAATCTTTAGTATGATTTAATTATTTAGTAATGTTTTGCACTGTAAAAATATTTCTAATAAAAATTAATAGGCACTTTCTGTGAATTATTAAAAATACTTGCTGTTCAAAATACTGACTGTTCAAGTGTCTTTCTCTACCCGGAAACGTCGTTGTCGATTTGGAACTCGACAGTTTCTGATAAGTTGAGGGAGTGTTGCTTCCTCCCTTGACATTTCATGACTGTATCTTTTTCCAGGAGAAACTAGATGGAAACGCTTTTCCTGTCTCAGTCTATCGCTTTTGCTATCTTTGCCACTCCCCCAGGGTTTACCGATTCTCGATGCCACTTCCAGTCAACCTATTGATAATGTATGGCGATATCGACCCTACCATGGCGATGTGCACTGGATATCAGCAGGGGTCTGTGCTTTGCCGGGTGCTTCCACGTATTATTTAACTTCGCTCCTGTTTTTCCTATCAACCATCGTTTTTTCCCTTATAAGCTCTTTTTTCTCCTATAATCATATTTCCGGGGCGATTATACGTCTGGAAAAAAGGGGAGACGTATCTCAAAAGTGACGGAAATTTTTATTTTATTTTTTGAGCTGCGTCAGTTTCAGATATCAGAGATCGGATAATAATCGATATTTAAAATAGATGATTCTTTTACAAGTTTGCATCAAAATAACTATTTTTCAACTTTTTGCAATTGAATGAAAGTTAATTTCAAAATTAAACCAATCTAGAAATTACCTAAGTGTATCTAAACTGGAAAAATGCTTGCAATTTTCCAAATAACAAAATTTCAACACTAAAGCCACATCAAGTTTGAAACCCTTCAAATGAAAGATCCTCAAACTCTTGATTTTAAAAATCCTATAAGTTTTAGAGCCATCTTATGTAAACTTGATTCAAAAACCAACCGCAAAACCCTGGGGTTAAAAATTCACACATCAGCTTTTTCCTACCCTCAACAACTCGATCTTTCATCACCCCATTATCAATCAGCCAACTTTAAGGGTATTGGGTTCAAGTTCTAACCATAAAATCTAAACACGTTTCGTTTTATAAAAAAAGTATTAAAATTAGACATTTTTTCGCTCTGTACGCATACTTTTACTTAAAAAATGAGTTCCACTA
Organism: Synergus magnus; assembly: GCA_032275165.1. NCBI lineage: Eukaryota > Metazoa > Arthropoda > Insecta > Hymenoptera > Cynipidae > Synergus > Synergus magnus. The sequence goes on from JAUESH010000024.1 coordinate 12,723,878, forward strand.
CAGAAGGGAAAAATGTCTAGTTATAATATTTATTAAGTAAAATAAAAAGATCGAGTTTTTAAGTTAGAACTTGGGTTCGCCCTTAAAAGTTAAAACTATATCTTTGCAATCCAGATAAAATGCAGAATTCGGCTGCAAAGGATCCATTGTAGGATTTGTAGGAAAAAGATTTCCAGTTTCCAGAGCATGATCCTTCAAAGATTCTCTAAAGGAACATTGACAGCTTCTAGAGGAATTTTCAACTGGACGACCGTTTCAGTGTCAGTCGTGTTAGTGGGATATTCGCCGAGGAATGTCAATGGCTTTGCAAGTGCCAGGTCGAGCCGGCTCGTAAATTATTTATCTCGAGCGACACGTGGAAGCCACAACAAGGTGGGAGTGCAGAAGAAATAGCAATTTCGACCTAGTCTATCAGAATCCGAGGAACAAGGAGAGCCGATCGGTGTATAAGCGTGAGAATATTTGTGTGTATGCACCACAAACGCACGAACTGACACACGGGTGGCCCTGTGCGTGATTATATAAATGTGTAAATGTGTATATACATATGTAAGTATAGCTTGCATACAACATACATAGACACCATTGACCGGGATATCTGTCCTAGGATGAATGAACCGTTACGTCACGCACTTGTACTCTGGGTTCTCCTCAACCCCCTCGACCCTCTCGTCATCTTCCTCTTTCCCCATCATCTCCTCCACTACAAGTCCTCCCTCTTTTCCTCCTCTCCTCTTCACCACTTCTCCTCTTTTCTCAACGTGCTCGCATTATATTATGTAGTAGTGTACCAGCCTCCTTCCTTCCTTCCTTCCATCCATCCATCCATCGATTAGCGAGGGCATTCCTGGGGATGACGGCTATACATATTTTCTGCCAAGGGTCAATGTATCCTAACTTCACTTCAGACAGTCGACAGACTGCGATAAACCGTGTGGGAGGACAATTGTTTCGTCACGCTACTGGTCCACATTTTCTTCCACTGTTGGAAACTGCAAATGTTGATCAAATTCAAATTCATCGTTTGAGGACTCAGGAATAACACTCTGTGGTATTTTCAACTGTCTTACTGTTGACCTAAAAAGGGGTTGATTTCTATTCTAAAACTCTAGCTATAATATACGGTGACTCTAAGCTACCCCCTCCCCCCCTCCTTTTTGAAAGTACCAAGTAATTTAAGCCTCGCAATATTCCTCGATTTAATTTCTAAAAATCAAGAGGATGAATTCAAAGGAATCTAACAGAATTCAAGGGGATTCAATGTGAAAATCAAGAATCCCTTTCTCGAGGGTAAAGAAAGCTTAAAAACTAAAAAATACACCCCATCTGGTACGGTGGCCCCCATCTGAGTATAACCTTCTCAGCGCTGCTTAACTTCGGTAATGGGTAATCGGGAAAATCTAGAACTAAATTCGTGAAGGGAAGACTCAAGATTAGAAAATACAAATCCACTAATCTCCGTAAAAGATAAGTTCCATTATTATGAGATCGTCCTTAGTATGTCCAATATGTATACAGCTTCGTCAAAAATTATCTTTAAAAAATTACATACGTCTTTATCGAAGAAACTTCTTTCGAAAAGCAGATTACCCTTCAATCATTGTTTCTCGAGGTTCTCGTCCAGTTTCCTTAAGATTAGGGTACAATTTCGCTTTCAAGCCCTCGCTGTTTAACCTTCCAATAAATTCCGGTGTCTTATCTTTCGGTGCACTTCGTTGCAACCAGATATCTAACAAACTTTTCTGACCATATAACCCTCTTTGTAATTTCACAGCTGAGGACAGGACAGGTGGAGGAGACATCGGAGAATCCGTCGTCGCTCGAATAACTGTTGCTCGAGCAGTCGAATCTTCCTTCCCCAGTCTAGAAAGTAAATTCATTGATAATTAAAGACAAAGAATCAGAAAAAGGGAGAATTTCAGCAAATACAGATATTCAAAGCTTATTTCCATAAATAAAACGTACCCATCCAATTCACGCAATGCTTGGTCCAATTCTACTTTGTCCTTGTCGTCCTTATTCCTAACTTCGAGAAGACAGTTGAGAACTTCCATATGATTCAGAGAAGTAGTCGCATGACCTTTTAAAAATGTTTCAAGTTCAGTGAACAAAAGGCGATAGTGTTCTTCCCGACGAACTCCACCTTTTCCTCCTCTTCCTCCTCCAATGCTTGGCAAAGGTAGAGATTCGTGTTTTGCTTCCAATTGAAGTAGTGAAAAAATTATCTGTTTGCATTGCAATACCTCATCATTTGTTAATTGCTCCTTTACTATCAGTTCTGGTAAAGGCTCTATTACCTAAGGGTTTCAAAATTATTTGTCAATTTTAGTTTTTGCATCACAGGTGTGTCATTATCCTCTTGTTTAAAAATTTAACTTTTTTTACAAGCCTTTGTATTCAAAATAGTACCTGTAATAATTTCATTCAAAAGTATTCAATAAAGATTGCTTACCTGCTTTAAATTAAACATCAGTGTGTTCGAAATAGTAATAGGCCAATACTTTGTGTGCCTTTCAAGTCTGGCTCTCATTTTTTCTGCTGGTCCATCAGCATCGACAGAAGTTCGTTTTAAAGGTACCAATTCATTATTTTTCATGAAACTTCCAAAATCCTAAAGCAAATGTAAAAAATGTTCAACTTTATACAATATTTAGATTTTAAAAACACTCGGTATTTTTATAAATAAAAGTAAAAATGTTTTACTGTAATTCGATAGTCAGTCACTCTTCCCCCGCATCCTTCACTGATAGACGGCGGGTCTTCCAAAACGCTCCTCGATGTTGAAAGGGTATGAATAAATATTTCTCCACCATGAGCTGCCAGAACATGAGAGATCGTTTTTCCTCCACTTTTCCGAACCATTTCCAACATCACAGATCTTCCATTAAGTAAAAAGTTGGTAAGGCACGATGAAGGTCTACTATTCACATCTACCGGAGTAATTCTATGCATTGCTGTACAAATTTGCATGTCTGAATTGTTGTGACCTCTAGGTGTGCACCATTTCAAGGTCACTGTTTCGTACTCAGATCCTTCTTCGAATCTCCTAAAAGTTTTCAATAGCGCCGAATCTTGTGGATTGCCTGCAATGATTTTTTTTTGTTTTAATCTTTTTTCTTTTACAAACTAGAATATCTACAAGTGATTACTAAAATCAAAGATAAAAATTCCTGGACTTATCCTAGTTTGCGGAAATTGTTTTCGAGTCCAGTAGCCACTCTGGAGAAATAATTTAAAGATTACCTTTCAGAATTGCCAAATGTGCAGCGGATGCATGAAAAATTTCTACGTCATAATTGGAAGACGAACTCGCATTCTGTTCTTCTTTCATCGGAATTCCAGTGACTGTTGTACTCGCCAAATCATAATGAGATAAAATTAAGTGAGACAATTTTGAATGGAGAGTCGGAGCTTTTATGGAATGGACTTCCATCGTTAGGAGCGGTGACACCTTAATCAAAAGTCAATAATGATTTCAAAATGTATTTTTTAGACACAAGTGACACTACTGTAGTAAAAAAAAAATTAAACAATGAGAACAAACCTCACGTGGACTCTGACTAGTGACCTGGGATTCCACATTGTTGGGGAAGATGTTGAGAATAACCAAATGACAATGGTTTATTGGTATCAGACTAAAAAATTTAAAACAAATAAGCAGGACCATATGTTTAAAAAATGGAAAAAATTTAAAAAATTGACTCGATGGCGATCTTACCGATCTGATGCTAAAGCTATTTTATTTTGCTCTGCCAACTCGTTGAGGAAGATATTTTCCAAGCTTTTCATATTAATATTGTCTCTCGCACTTGTAATGCAAATTACCCTGCCTCTATTTAAGAGTTTACTGGCACTTTCACTCGAATTAGATCTTTTTTCTTGCTGAATTTCTGAACATTCTGTCAATGTCTCAATTGCCACTCTTAAGCCGTGGATCACTGAAAAATCTGCTCCAGGTTGATGAGTTCTTGGTGGAACTCCTATTATGGCCATGCCATTCATTATCTGAAATATGAAAAATATAGTAATATACAATATTATAAAGAATATAATACAATAATAAAGTAAAATTGGAGATAAAAGGCTTGTGAAGGTAAATACGAACCAAAACTTTTTTTAAACTCACTTATTTTATATTAAAAAATTCTTTTAATTTAGATAATAAACAGAAAAAAAATCTCACGTGTGAGAGATTTTGTTGTGAAGGACTCCAGGTGCTTAATATGTGGGCAGCATGATCGCTCACGACGAATCTGACCTGGAATAACAAATAATTAACATAACGAAATTATCAAAAGTAAACAAGCTTTTAAAAGTAATTTAAAAAAATATTTCATACCAATTTTCCAGTGGGGAATAAATCCCACACAATTCGGCAATATTCCATTGAGGATTCCACACTGGTTGTCCATAGAGATTTGCAAATAGGGGCCAAAGGAATTAGATTTTGCCCTCGACTTTTTAGGCAGTCAAAATCTAATGGACATTCAGTAGAAATACCGAAATAAGGTGTGTGATCTAACACGAACACTGTCTTATGATTTGCTGGATACATTTTGTTACAATATTTATTTTATAAATCTGTTTTTAAAACTGAATTTAATCACAAATTTGTTAAAACACAAAAAAAATGTGACGTTTCTATTTTAGGTTATATCTGACACATTAGAGAAAAATATATTATCAGCAATGATTTTTTTCGACGGTTTTCATTATATTATCTCGAAAAAAGCTTCTACACTTTTTAACCATAAGAAAGAGAGTTTATTGTAGATAAAATCTTGCATTGGAAATAATGCATTGGAAATTTGGAACCTTCTACTTTAGAATCTTCCACGAAGGTTTTTGTTTGGATGTTGTTTTGATTTTGACTAGCGTAGTACAGTGCTCCCAACGTGGTCCCCTTACTCTACTGCGCATGCGTCGTGCTCGGTATCTGATTGGTTACTATTCGCGCGCATTTTAAAATGCTAAACAATTTTAAATTACGCGCGAATAGCAACCAATCAAATGCCGAGCGCGACGCATGTGCAGTAGAGTAAGGGGCGTAGTTGTAAAATGCTCTTATGGTAAAGTATCACATGCTCTTAAGGGCATGTGATATTTTACCATAAGAGCAATTTATTTTCCGCAAGTTTACGCTTGCAATAATAAATATTTTTTGCTAAAACTAGGCAATTTATCTTCGTCTGAACGAAACGGAGGTAAATGGCCTAGTTTTAGCGAAAAATATTTATTATTGTGAGCGTGAAGTTGCGGAAAATAAATTTCCTCTTATGGTAATTACCACATGCCCTTAAGATAATTTTATTTATCAATAAAAAGACTATTTTAGGTAAAAGGAGAATTAATAAATATTTATAAACAATTCAGTTTGTTTTCCGAGAATTAAATAGTTTCGAAAGTATTTATAATCTCGGGAAAAAAATTGTATAGTTTCTATAATGAGTGCAGTTGTACAGGAAGTCATTCTAACCTTAAATTGGTCTTTTCCAATAAGGAATACTCCTAGTGGCATCACGACGTGAGTTTCTCCTATCATTTTCTTCTTTATTTATTGTATAATTGAACAAAAGCTATAATCGTTTATAATTTAAACATATAAAAAAAAAGACCTTTTAAAAATGCATAAAATTTTATAAGAAAGAATTGTATTTAAAGTGATTTTGTTTAAAAAACACTGTGCTGCGGCACGTGTCATGAAGCTTAAGGAGTTATTTCAGTTGCAAAAAATGTTGAAAAAATTCTAAATTTCCCATGGCTTGATGAAATGTGGTTAAAATTAATTAATTCAACTTTTTTTTCACATTAGAGATTCAATGTTTTAATACCTTTATAAAATTAGAAAATGAGGTTATGTCACATGTAGCTCCGAACGCTAACTGTAAAAAAAATGTCCTGTAAATATCCACTGCGTTTTTGCAATTTTACCAAAACCTGTAAAATAACTACTTTCAAAGTAGTGAACTTTCAACTGGGAAAGGTAAAAACATCACTTTGAATGTAGTGGTTTTACAAAATTTTGGGAATTTACCTCTGGATATTTATTGAAAATTTACAGTGGATATTTACAAGAAATTTTTTTACAGTGCTATGCGCATTCTTCTACTTATAATTTTGCAGAACATGAAATAGATTATAATTAGACAAATTATATGTTAATAACATTTTAAACGAACAAAATTTAAATATTGTTCAATGCAAAATATAAACGAATCTATATTTCTATTTATGATGATGAACCCATGTCCAGAATAAATAACTGTTGGTACATATGGCTTAATCTTTTCTGAAATGAAATTTTATTGGAAATCATTTGTTTCTCGTATTAATAAGATATATAAAAAAGATAATTTGAAATTATTGTTTCAGGTTGACTCGTAATTCAACCACAACGTTAAAATGTCAGGAGATATAGAAGCGTTAGCCCTCAAAGAGGATGACGTTACGAAAATGTTGGCAGCAACCACCCACATCGGTAGCGAAAATGTCAATTTCCAGATGGAACAATATGTTTACAAGCGTCGTCTCGATGGTAAATAGATTTTTAGATTTCTAAGTTAAACTACGAAAAAGAAAAATTAAATGATTCTAGTTTTCTTGACCCTTGATAATCAATTGCAGGCACTGGAGTAAACATTATCAACCTAAGAAGAACATGGGAGAAACTCCTGCTAGCTGCACGAGCAATCGTTGCCATTGAACACCCCAGCGAAGTTTTCGTCATCAGTGGCAGGCCCAATGGTCAAAGAGCTGTCCTCAAGTTCGCCACCCACACCGGCGCAACACCAATTGCTGGTCGTTTCACTCCTGGTGCCTTCACTAATCAGATCCAGGTATATCATACATAATAATTAAATTCACTGAAATTCAATTCTTAATATTGGGTTGGCTAGAAAGTCTTGATTGTTTTCATAGTTTTATTTCGCAATGCTTTCCAAAATTATAATAAGCACTAATCTATGATATATCCACCATCTTTGACTACAGTAATAGACAAAGATGGGGCATATATTATAGATAAGTGTTCATTGTAATTTTGTAGAAAGCCTTGCGAAATAAAACTATGAAAACGATAAAGATTTTCTGGCCAAACCAATAGTTTTATTACAGGCTTCAAAGTCTCTCCTCTATTCACCTGTTTTTTCATTTCCAACTATTTTTGGTTGAAAATTCAACTATTCCTTTGTAAATTTGACTTTTCTTTAAAAAAGCGTCGTAAATTGAATTCAGTATAGTATATGTCTTAATTTCATTTTTTTTAAAAATGATTCCCCTATTATTCCACTATTCTCGTGATAAAATCACCCTATTTTTCCTGTATTGAGAGTATTTTGTGCTGTGAAGCCTGTTAATAAATTTCGCTCTCACTGTGATGATACATTTTTGTCCAGAATGTAAAGCTGTTGGCAATCATTGGCTTAATCTTTTCTGATACTTTACATTATAATTTACAGAAGAAAAAATTTTCATTACCAATTTTAATCATTTCGATTTTCAAAGGCTGCTTTCAGGGAACCACGTCTTTTGATTGTTACCGACCCAGCCGTAGATCATCAGCCAATCACTGAAGCCAGCTACGTTAACATTCCTGTTATTGCTTTGTGCAATACTGACTCGCCTCTGCGATTTGTCGATATTGCAATTCCTTGCAACAACAAAAGCTCACACAGCGTCGGTCTCATGTGGTGGCTTTTGGCTCGTGAAGTTCTTCGACTTCGCGGATCCATTCCCCGTGAAGCCAAGTGGGATGTTGTGGTTGATCTGTTCTTCTTCAGAGAACCAGAGGAGGTAAATTATCTAATTTTTAAAAATTTATATTGAAGTGCGGTCTTTAATCTATGATGAATGATCTATATACAGAATAAATAACTGTTGGTACATATGGCTTAATCTTTTCTGAAACTTTACTGTCAAGCAATTGATATTTATTTTTAAAGCAAAGAACTAATTAAAATTTTGATTTTCCAGGCTGAGAAGGAAGAACAAGCAGCAAAGGACCTTCCAGCGCCACCACCAAAGGAATTCGCGGCTGCAGAACCTTCGTCAGCTACTGATAATTGGGGAAATGAAGTGGACACAGGTGCCACAGTCACTGAGAGTTGGGCTGATGATGGTGCTCCAGTTGTTCCAGCCGTTGTTCCAGCAGCCGGTGCTCCAACTGCCTTTGCCGCTAGTGGCGATTGGGCTTCTCAGGTAAATTCAATAAAACATAAGACTTATGAATTATTAAACTACAGTCAGGCTACGTAAAACAATTTTTCCAACTCGGAAATTTTATTTTAAGGGGGTACTTTAATGTGTTTTTTTAATTATATCAGGTTCCCGGACAAGAAGATTGGGCACCCCCTACACAGGCTGCAGCTCCAGTAACCAGCTGGGGTGGTGGTTCCACTGAGAAGTGGTAATTCTCTATTATATTTACACTTCTCTTAAGGTAAAGTATACCTTGTACAGGGATTTTAATAAAAAGAGAAACCTCACTTATATTCTCTTTTTATTTTATTTACACCTTCCTAGTTCTACATGATCACTTAATACCTTATTACTTATTACGATCAAGTACGTGTCATATTTTTCGTTGTTATTAAAATTAAAAAGATACTATATAAAAGTAACGTTTACGGTAAATAATCTATAATTCTATAATATAAAGTAATATAAAAGAAAGGTTAATACTTTTGAAGGGCTTTACTGAGTGACTTTTTGGATTTCTTTGACTTCTTTTTTTGAGTATGAGAATTCTCTTCTGGCTTTCTAAATTAGAATATTACGCATAGAGAGTATCGTCAAACATTTTTCCATGGACCTTGAATCTGTAGATGCAAGTGTAGTGGGGATTGCCCCAGTTCGATATTATTTCTAGAAGTACTTTCTTAAAGGGTGATTGTGTCATCTCCTTTTTCTGAAAGAAAATTAGATCTATTCTGTTTATTTAGTTCTCATCGAGGGGTTTTTCATTCAAATTTTCTGTGTACACTAGATTTCAAGAGTGATCAACCTCACGATTCTCATTAATCAATAATTTACGACTTTAATTAAAAATCTCACCTTAACAGGAAAAGTTTGAGAAGGAGGCCCGTTGATGTTGTAGGTAAAATTGCCTATGCAGACAAATTCGTCTTTGACTTGTCCCTAAAATTGAAGAAAATTCATATAATAATTTCAATTTACAGTCCCGTTATTTTTTTATTAGATGAAAAAGCAAAACTTTGTCAATTAAGAAAGTTGGGGAACACAAAGGACTGTCAGGGAATTTTTAATCCGGGCTTCCCTGGACACACTGGTTTATATCCTTCTTAATAATTAAAAATTTGCTTACGAGAACGCTGAACTTCTTCGGCGCAGAATCAATTGTTCCTGTTATGGCTGCGGATAATGGAATATGTTCCATAGTCACGTGGCTAATCATTGCGGCTTTAGCTAGCTGGATTATAATTTTTCCAGTAGATCCCTTAAAAGCCCAACATTCTCCGGCTTGCGTCCATGGCTTCATTAATTAAAAATAATTAAAAGTAATAATTAAAGCAATCTTTTTTACATAGAAATTACAGGATCAGTTTCCAAAATTTGAATAAGAATATGAGAAGAAAATTTAAATAATTTTAACCTGGATTACTTTTCTTGGCGTTTGGAAAAGAGGTCGCCAAATTGGAAGACCAAAGAGAGTCATTTGAATTGGAGAAGGCAGATAAAATGGTTCTGTATCTGGAGTGTCTAATATACATCCACCAACTGCTTCAGATGCGAAATCTGCCATTTCCTCATTAATTTCTTATTAAAAAGAAAAAGATGATATTTTATTAATTCATTTTATAAATAGCAAGCTTCACAGTCCTTCCCCTATTACTTTTTACTTGAAAATGTACTTTTTTTTATTGAAAATTCAATTAGTTCCGTAATACGACTCATGTCTCTCTCAGTGAAACAGAACTGAGAGAGATACGAGTATACCAAGCTATAGTTACATAAGAATATTGAAGCTGTGAAACTTGAAATAGTTTAATTTTAGGCTGTGGCTGGTTTTCCAACATTTTAGGGCGAATAATGAAATATTGCTAATTTAATTGACTGAATTGAAAACTGTAATGTCAGTTACTGCAGTAATATTCGTACCTTGGCCTCCACGACAAGAATAAAATTTTCTCAGCTGCAGTTTCTGCAAGGAAAATTGATTTATAATTATTTTCGACGGTTGATATATTAGAAAAACGATTAAAATGACATTTTTCAAGGGAAATAATTAATATTTCATTAGAAAATTTTAAATTATGGAGGGATTACCATTTTTCGAAGCATATTTTCGAGGCCAAAGGCTTTGGTTTTAAGTCGAACGACTTCTTTTTCTAGAGCTAATGGACAGGACTTCGTTGGATCTTTGATTCGAAGTATTTCGGAACACTGTGAGATTGGGTTTCTGTAGTCAAATCTTTCAGAAAAAGGTGATAAGTCATCTTTTACATTTACAAATGCGTATGCGAGCATCAAACCTAAATAATTAAAGAGTGTCATACATTAAAACAGCTTAAAATTATTTAAAGACAGTAATTAAAAAAACAGAATCTCCCAGATTTGTTATGAAAACTGATTATCTATTAATAGAAAATAGAATTACCTGCCCCAAGTATCATTAAGAATGATATTTTCAACATTGGCTGGATCCATTTCATAAGAAAGCAAAGCAGCCTTTTCATCCTGAGTAAAAGCTGTAAGTCTAACATTAAAATTCCATACCCTAGTCCACACATAACTGGAAACATGATAAAAACAAAATAAAGTTGTATTTTCATTTCAAAAGATTTTATTTTATTTTTTTTTGATTTGTTAAAGGCCATAAATTATAGTAAAAACCTTCACAAATGGGAATTAATTCGTCAAATTAAAATATTATATAAATGTCTACCTCTTTTGTTGAATTTCTAGGTAGCAGAGTCCTTATATAAAATCATGTATACAGAATAAATGACGTCAAGTATTAAATTAGGAAATTATTATAAAATGCTATCCTCTAAATTCAACCAAATATAATAATATAACCCTTCTGTCAGCCTTTCGTGATTTAATTTGGAGTATGTATTTTGAAGGTTTTGAATACTGAATTGTTTATATAAATAACGCCCCCATATGTATTTTCAAGAAATAAAAACTCAGCCGGTAAAACATTCTATTTTTGCTTTTATTTCCTTGTTATCAATTTCTCCTACCTTTAAAATTGCAAAAATGATATAAATATAAATTAATATGGATAAAGTTAATTTTTGCATAATAACATAGAATATGAATAATAACAAAGACTTTTTTTTTATTTCTCCGATTTCTCCATTTTCGGTGTCGATATTACAGAATCATAAATCAGTTGAAACCTTGAAACTTCGAGAGAGTCTCAGAGAACACATCATTTTAGTGCGTTGTTTATTTACGAAATAATAGTGAATAGTGTTTCTATTTTTGATGCCCGGATAAAAAAAGTTACAATTAAAAGTGCAGAATGTCGTGCAATACATGTCAGTCCAAATTTTCACTTTTTATGCGAGAGGTAAGATGATTTAAACTTTTATAGGTTAGGTTGAACCGATGTCATTTTGACATTTTGTTCCCAATTATACTTACATACGTCAGAAATAGTTCTTTTGTATGTTTTTGTTGGTTTAAATCGTTTAAACTATTGTTTAAGGTTAAAAGAATTTTTTGTTTGCACGTCATTGATGGATTTTTATCCTTGGAACGTTCTTACACAATTATTTCATTAAAGTTTCCCGTATTTATATATTGTGTTTACATTTCAATATGATTGCAATATCAGATATTTTTCAGTTTATTTTATATTTCTCATAGGTTCTAAAATTGTTTAAGATTCCAATTAAATTGTCAATTTAGTTTTAGTAGCATTTCGAATCTTTTTTCAAGATTATTTTGCTTTAATTAAATTTCAATTTTTTACTGTATAGATTAATTTATTTTCCTTTTTTCAGAATGCTTGTCCAAATTGCGGATTTTCCTTCTGTAGCAAGTGCCTCAAATACAAATATGACATTCCTAATGTTGGGGTGAAAAAAGTTTGTGGTCGATGCTTCAGTAATTTTCAATCGAAAAAAGATTTTAAACCTGTTACGCCTGCAGATGAAAAATCAATTTTGGATACAGAGAATCAACTTCTTGCTCCTGTTGATATTACAAACAAGTAATTAATTTAAAATAATAAATTAGGAATTAATATAAATTAGTATTATTTAGTTTACAGATTGAACATTAAGAGAAACTAAGGAATTAAGTATTAAATTGATTAACTTATTGATTAATTACAGGCTCGATTCTTTGGAAAATCCTGCAAAACCACCAATAGTAATGTATGCACATGGAGGCCATTGGGACAAATTAAAACGTGGCCTGGAGCCCGTCGATCAAGAAATAGTCGATCGTTTAAGAAAATTAAAGGGAGAAGATAGACAAGGTTCCCCTCCAAGTGTTGATGATATAAAAAGAAGATTAGCTTTGTTGAAAGATCAAGATCCTGATAGAGTTCACAATCCAGTAAACGTAAGACACAATAATTAACGATCTTTCTATAGGTTCTTGTCATTTTCGTGAATTTTTCTGAATTTTGATATATTTTAAAGATACATAAAGTTGATACCAGAACCGATCAAGAAAAAACAGACGATTTGATAAAAGAATACTTGGAAAGATTGGAGTTGTCCGCATCCAATGATCCTGTTTCTCAAATTCGATCGAGACTTGATCATTTGAAAGGCTTCGATGGCTCAGAAGTAAGTTAAATTAAATAAAGCAAAATATATTAACATTAAATATAACAAATAATTTATTTTGTATGAATAATTTATTTTCAGTCTTCATCAAGTAAACAAGAAAACGATGATGAAGATGATCACGTTGTAACGAAAAAATTAATTAAAAAGGCCTTGGCGGAAGCAGCTTTGGAGAAAAAATACGAGGAAGATGTTGATGAATTGGAAGACATGGAAGTAGAAGTAAGAATAATCTGTTCTGTTTTAATGATTATCTTCTTGCGTTGAAACTTTCAATATTTAGTTAATAATCCGTCCTTTTGGTAGAAAAATAAACTATTCCGTTGAAAATTAATTTTTTTTTTTGAAAATTTCAACTAGTATTTTGTTGGAAAATTCATATTTTTAGTAAAAAATTTAACTTGCTTTTATAGTGTTTCAAATTGAATTCAATATAGTACTTTTATTAATTTTATTCAAAAAAATGTATTCCCCTAATAATAAATAATTTATTATTCTAATTCTAAATTTTTTGTTTATAGGCAGTCCAAATGAGTACAGACGACGAAGACCGACCTTCTTGTGTCATTTGTGATCAAACAGCAGATTTGGTTAGTTGTCGTGGATGTTCTGGTGATCTTTATTGCACCATCTGTTTTGAAGACAATCACGATGACTTTGAAATGGGGAGGCACAAAACTGTCCCTTTCAAATCAACAAAGAGGTCCAAATCAAACTAAACATCGAAAGATCCGCCAATTTCACAAGAGTCTTTAATACTTTTAAATGACTCTTGATATTTTTTTGATATCTACTTCTATTGACAATTTTGTACATTTTTCTCAGCGGCTTTTAGTTTGTACAGCTTATACACACTCCACGAATAATTTGTGATATTAATTAGTATTCTTCGCAAGGACCAAACTCTCCAATATGCACTAAGTGTTTCTCAAAATGAATTGAAAACTGGAGATTATGCAGTTCCAAAAGCTTTAATAAAGGTAAATAAAGCTCTGCTTTTTAGTCATTAATGAAAATTCTTGAGTTTTTTTTCCTGGGATTTAGCAGAAAAATTCCGACAGGTTGACTTTGAATTGGATTTGGATTTAAATGTCATTCTCCAAAAATTCAGCATCTTTTCTCAGAGCCGGCCGAATTTCGTTTGCGGTCAAGACGCAAAATCACTCCCACTAGCCACTGTCCTGACTTATTTTTAGACTTCTCATTCGACTAAGCTGTGCCAAGTTTTAGCTGTGAAAGATGCTACATTTCAGAGTGTTCCCTCTTTCTTAATCTTTAGCATTTGTTCAAAAAAGAATTTCAGTTTAAGATAACTAAGAACCTTTTCTAATTTACAACTTAAAAAGAATTTTTAAACTTTAATTTCAAAAGTCTCTAAGTGGAAAATTAAAATCAAATATTAAACTTTATTTTTCTCAAAAATTTGAATTGCTTATAAATCGAATCAGGAAACGTGTTACAGAATTTTTTAAATATATATTTATAGGTCACTGGCTTTCTAATGATTTTTGTTATATAGCCAGGGGCTTTTTAAATTAGACTAATTTTATTATTCAAAAATATTTCACAAAGAAATCAAATGTAAATTTTTCTAATTGCAGAATAAATTTTGGATCTTGTTTTATGGATTTAAATGAATCGTTCTGGATGAAATTTAGCGTGGGTAGATTTCAGTCATGGGTCACACCGAGTTTCAATTAATTTGGCAGAAGTTTCTAACGAGGATTAACAAGCGTGGAGGCTGTAAAATTAATGTTAGAATTCAAAAAGGAAAATCTTTGATGCATGATGAAGATTTCGATTTTGATAGGTTCATAATTACATTTAATTAGTTACAGGTGCTACATTAATTTGTATGTCGAGCTGAAATAAGTGAAGAATAAGGGCGGCTGTTCATTTCAATTCACGATTCACGTGTACTACTTGCACTTTGTAACTGCTACCTACCAACATACATTTTCTTAGGGAATGTAAGTAAATTATGCAATCGCGATGTGAATTACGATTGCCTCTGACTACGTGAGGCTGAATCGCACGCTTTCCCTTTTTCTCAACGAAGAAGGGAAGACATTCCTTCGTAGCTTCCATGGGAAACTTTATAGACTTACTACCATCAATAAATTGCTTTGTTGTATTAACTATCGATTTTATGGGAGGAATAGACATCAATGTTACAATGTTACAGCACTTCTTACAAACACTGGATGACTTCAATATTTACGTCTATACAGGCTTCTCAGTACAAAATGCTCTCAAGATAGATAACTAAAAAGTTCTAAACCTTCAAATGAACGAAATATTGTTCCCAATTCTATTTTATCCAGAAAATATTATTCCAATTAAAAATAACAGTAGGCATTACAAGTTTCTTTCATACAGAAATATGTTCAATGCAGATGAATCAATGTTTTAAAATTGTTTCTAGTTTAAAATATAATCAATAGTAAAATTCGTTCATTTGAAATTTTAAATAAAATAAATATAGGTACTGTAGTCGATTAAATATGAAAATTTTCAACGAAATACTGCTTGCATTTTTAACAAAAATTTAAATACTTATATTTTTGACAAAGAAAATTAATTTTAAACTAATAATAGTTGATTGTTCATTTTTGTTTTTGATCAAAGCTCAAATTCTCAATTTCAAAACTTGAATAATTCGTAATGCAGACAATCTCTCGCAATGCTTAGTTCTTTGCCAAATGTAAAATATATACATGACGGAAGTACAAAAGCAGAAAAGCAACTCTCGAGTTTGAAACAAGAAAGAAAGATTTAAAAGCGAGGAACATCAGAAGTCCAGTCGATTGAATACCTTTGAAAAAGCCTTTCATGATTTCACAAAAGAACAATCTAAACTTTAGATGGAAAGAGAGGAGGCAAATGAGAAAATAAAATAAAAAATTCGTATGACAGTCTCTATTCCATAATAAATCTTTCATCACTTTTAACACAACAAGTTTGAGAAAAGCCTGTCTCGAAAAATTAAAAACTAATCATCCGATTCCTTAAAATGTTTGGATAAACATTCTTCACAAAATTCACAAAATCCTCTAAAAGTAAAAAGATTTAAATACATATTCTAGAACCGCTTTCACTGAAACATTTTCCAAAACGATAAGAAAAGAATTTGTCATTGATGTTAGTAAACCTACGTTTCTTGCCAAGATCGGTTTGCCCGAGGGAAGCTTCACTTAATCTACTTTCTAATTTCAAAGTCGTTAAATCTAGTTCGTAGTTTGCGATCTTTCAAGAAAAAAAGAGGGCCTACAAGATTTATTCTCAATTTTTACTGGATATACTTCGCTCAAATCAAAACTAAAAGGAAATGAAGAAAATTAAATTTCAAACGTGAGAGAATGTATTTTTACTCTTATTATAATATAATTACATGTTCGTCCTCAACATTTTGTACAATGATCTACCTTTAACTTCATTTTTTTTTTTTTCAAGACAAAAATCTGATTCGCTGATGAGAAATATTTTACAAGAAAAAATCTCTAGGTGGAAAGATAATATCAAGCATCACTTTGAACAAAAATCGGACGATGGTTGCTTATCTTGTCTAAGAATTTTTAAAAAATATAACATGCATGGCCCGTTTTTGACTACACGTAGTAGTTTATAGTACTTCGCAAAATCGACTCGAGCATTCTCAACACATCTCGTCAGTCATACAATAAATTAAAAATAATCAATAACGCAATAATAATCACGTAATAATAATAATCGATCATATTTATCATCATTATCGCATCGCTCTAATACTAAACGAAGAGATGCGACTTTTTTTTCTAATAGGCTCGTTTCCGGACCTATGACGTATAAAAAATTAATCTTAGATCCTCTTTTCGCCGCAAAATCAATTTGCTAAAACTCTTATAATTTTTCTCTCAAAAATGAATTTCAAAAGGTAGGATCTATTAAACGCGCGAAATGCTACGCAATAATACAAACTTACTAGAGACGACGCTCGGTATAAAAAAAAAGCAACAACAAACTCAAAGCCTCTTCTCGAATCAGTTTTTAACGATTCAACTTAATAAATCAAGTGCTGATAAAATTATACATTTTTCTGTTTTTGTAAACATTATAAACCGGGACAGAACCTAATTAATTTGATCTGATATGGCACCGTAAGAAAAAGGAAGAGACAATAGAAAGGATTGAAAACCAGAATAAATTTCTTGTATTTTACATTTTTTTCAGAGAAAATTTAATACTGGATTGGAAACCTTTTTATTCAATTCATTTTCCTAAATTGCCCAAGGGACTATCAAATATTCTTTCCGACCTTTATTACTACGTTACATTTGTCTCAAAACTATAAGCTTTAAAATTCAATGTTCTAAACCCACGAACATTATAATTTTTTATAAATATTTTTTCACTCTGTATCGGTATTCAATTTTTAAATATAATTATGGATATAGAGCGAAAAAATGTCTAATTTAAATACTTTTTGCACAAAACGAAAAATTTGAAATATAATCTCAAAATTCAGTCTTTAGTAAAAATACACTCGTACCCCGATGTTAGCGCAGCCACGGGGGTAGAGCGCCTACGAGCGGGGTCAATTAAAATGCGAT
>JAUESH010000024.1:12758628-12793757 GCA_032275165.1 Synergus magnus
AACGACCTTCTTCAAATAAACGAAATCAGATTCGAATTCATATAAAAATGCATCTAATTCTTTAATTCATGTGAAAATTATATTCATTTGTTTACATTAATGTAAGAGGATAGGAATTACATTTATAACCAAATTAAAGTTAGAGATGAATCACAGGATATACAGAGAAATTATGCTTTCCGAGGTATGGATCGATGAAATTGGGGTGGGTAATTTTCAAGGAAAAGGTCATTCTGAGTGAAAGATTAATCGTAGAAAGGAAATTGAAGGATTTCCTTGAGAGTAGCACGTCACAATAAATGTCCCTCTCCCTTATATCAAGAAAAACTTTGCTATATAAGAAATTGAACCATTTTCAAATTTGAATTTTAAAAAATCCAAAGAATTCAAAATAATTTAAGATATTTTGCAAAAGTAATAGGGTACATCTTCATAAAAAGATCGATTTTTAACTAAATATTTAATTTTTCAACCAAAAATGATTAATTTTCTTGAAAACAGGGAAATAAATAAATTTAAAGAAAGGGTAAAAGCAGGGGAATAGGAGAAGACTGGGAAGCCTGCTACTATTTTTGATAGAAATGACCTGATTTTTATGAATGGAGCCTTATAACGAAAGCAGTGATTAATTTTCCAGCTTGGAAAATACATAAAAAAAAAGAAGGGAATAACCGCTAATAAATGCAGAATATGTATTTGTATAATCGACTGCAAAGGCGTCGATATGAATCAAGTCTAGTCTGTTGAAAGAATCCATTCATTAAAATGATCGATTTGACTGCCACTGTTAATGATCAAATTACAACTAAAAATTACAATTTTTTCTGCAACTGCAACAGTAGAAAATCAGAGAAGTCTTCTTTTTCAATCTAATTATAATTTTCTCAAGTGCGATTAAATTGACTAAAAGCGATCAACTTAAAAATTAAAATTCCAATCTATTTATGTCAATACTAGCTTACAATGATTTACAAGCAATCTTCTGGAATAAATTATTCAATGACCTGACTATTACATTTTTTTATAATAAAAAATCCAGAGTATCAGGAACTGAAGTTTTTTAATTATGTAAAAGGGTCATTAATGACGATGCAATACATTGTCATGAATGTAAAAATATTTATTTAGAGCAAGAACTCATGATTGTAATCTAGTTAAGCAAAGAAAAATATTATCTTTTTGGAGAAGAATTTACATTTCACGTTGTGTTAGAGTTTATTAAACAATCATTTTTAATATTGGATTTGAACATGAATTTTTTATGGAAGTCTTTCTCTCAAAAGATAATTGATATTCTTGAAAAAAGAACTTTATTTGTGTAACTGCCATTTGCAACGTTTATAAAAGAAAAGGTCTAATTTGTTTTCAATTCAAACTTTGACACTCCGATATTCAAAACTAAAATGATGGAACTAAACTCGAATTTTCAGCTCAGATTGAAATTCAAATCAGCCGTTAAAATTGCGAGAAAAAATTAAAAAATTGATGTTAGGTTAGACGCAAAGTACTAATTTTTTTTTGTAAAAAAAAAACTAACTACATTTCCTTAATTGATTCTTAGAATGGAAATAATAATTTATAGCATAATTGCGAGCTGTGTAACGTATGAAAAAAAAAAACAAAAGAAAATAACTCACCCGGGGAAAACCGGTGTGTCGTTCGAAGGGATCCCGAGACGATCTCATGTTTGGTTCAAAAAAAGAATCGGCATCCTCATCAAAATGTTGTTTAAGTTCCTGTCGAAGCCTGTCGCTGATTCTCGGTTTTTCGCGGAAATGAAAGGACATTTTTTGAGACTCAAAAAACGCACAAACACTTGCTACACTTCACTGACAATGTCGTTGCTTATGTTCTAAGTTTACACTGAACTGGGATCAAATACTTTTTTCCAATTAAATAGTGATTTGTTCGTTTATTGTTGACTCTGTTCAAATAATATTAGGAAACTCGAATGTGAAACTCAACAGAAGATTCTTTAAAACACAACATTCTCGCGTGGCGCCGTGCGGATTACTAAAATACTAACGTAACGTAACAACGATTCGCGTCATTCGCGCCAGTGATCTGAAAAAGTGGCAGCCTGCGCGCGCAGCACATGCTGGCTTCCCACCGGAGAAATGCTGCCATTGGTCAAAATTTGGCGCGCGATTCAAAATCAAATTTTATTTTGAATCGCGCGCCAAATTTTGACCAATGGCAGCATTTCTCCGGTGGGCAGCCAACATGTGCTGCGCGCACAGGCTGACACTTTTGAGATCACTGATTCGCGCCATCGATACCTGATCCAACAACACAACCACGTATATATATAAACTGGACCCCCGGGGCTCTTTGTTTATTATAATGAAATTATTTATTCAATTTTCTCAATAATAAACTCGGAAATTTTATCCTATTTAAAATTGTCATGAATTTTAAACCTATAAATGCTCAATTACCCTTATAAATTAAATTAATCCTTATATTAATCGATACAAAAAACTCTTTACCGACTGAGCGTGCTGCTGACTTCACAAACGTAACTTACATATTAATATTTGATGAAGTTACATAACTTCTTATTGGTACTGTACGCGTATGATGTAATAATATGGAACTTTATAATAAAACGTGTCTTTTAACTTATAAAACCTAGAGCACTGAAATTTGCTGTGAACTTCGTATCAAAATCAAAATACATTACCATGTTACCAACCTCGCTATATGACCTTGAAACATTCGAACTGACTGAAGTCAGTTGCTCTTCAGTTCAAATGCACTGGTCGCAGTATGCTAAATGCTTTAGTATTTAGTATAGGCAGAATAAAAGAAGCACGTGGTAAAGAAAAAAAGCAAACATTTTTTTGTGCGTGTAGAAAAATGCAACAGTGAAAGATAACTATTCTCTTTGTTTGTTGATCAATCTATCGCAATACTCGAATTTCACATTCCGAGAGACATAATGAGCGATCAAAAAATGACTCCCGGAAAATCTTTTAACGCCAGTGTTCCCTGTTCAGGTATGTAATTCCCATAATTTTCCTTTAATTAAATAATTAGTTATTAGTTAATTATTCAAATTTTCTACCGAAATTTTGTGCCTGTTCTTATTTATTCCTATTCTCAATTCTGTATTCCTTGAGTCAGGCTCGGATTGGTAATGTAGTGGGAAATTGGGAAAAATCCCAGTGGGCCGGCGTCGTCATGTGGGCCAGTATGGGCCGGTACGATGAAAAAAAATTAAGGAAAATTTGAAAGTAATTTAAAAAATTTAATCTGAACATACAAAAACGATTAATAATCATGTTTCTGTTTTTATACCCTTGTCAAAATATGTTTTAAAGGGCACTTTCCATTTTTATTTAATATAAGGAGGGAAAGGGGGGCGGTCTAGTGTATTTTTTCCGGGACACTTTTCGATCCCAATTCGGTCCTACCTTGAGCAAATTATAATACATAATGGAAGAATCAGAAGGATCTGAAAAAATTTTTTTTCAATTTTTTCAGGTAACTCGGGGAAAAAGAAAGGAAAATCCCCAGAGATACCGGCACTTATGATACCAGAGTCACAAGAATTTCAGTGCATCGCCTGTAAATATGTGAGAAAATCTCCCAACGAAATTCACCAACATCAAACCTATTTTCATACATCAGAAGAGCTCTCACTCTCAATAATAGGTCTGCAGGCTCTATACAACTTCAATAAGTCCAGGAATACAGTCGCAGCTACTAATTCTGAAATGGATGATAACGTAGTGAATCCAGCAAACGAGAATATTAAAAAAATTCCATCACCGGTACTGGTTCCTGATTCAAATCAACCCTCATATCCCGAAGTTCAAAAAGAGCCAATCTGCCTCAAAGTCTCCATTCCACTTACTGTTCTAAAAACAAATGTATCATCTGTAGAAAATTATGCTCTCGATTCGAAGTCACGGACACAAAGTAATAGTAATAATAGTGAACGTAAAAATGCAAAACTTACAATCCGTTCCATGAAACGAAAGATTACAGCGCCACTAGGTCACCAAAAGAATAGAAAGGAAATTCCAATTAGACCTGCTCCTCCGAAAATTAAAGTTCTCAAAATGCAAGAAGGCTTCACCAGAATAGATATGTCGCAAACTATTCGGAACAACATTTTTGAAAAGACTTTCGTTTCTCATAATGGAAGTAATCTCCCTGATCAAACTTTCTCAACTAAGAGCGAAAGCTCTCGTGTCTCTCTGAATGAGCCCGTCTGTCTTAAACTTACCCAAGAAAATCTTTCGCTGAACTCTATCAACGTTGAAACTCAGGAACAATCAGAAGGGATTTTTAAAAAGCCCACAGAGATTTTTAAGAAGCCAGAAGATTTTAAAGGCACAGAAGAAACTATTAATCGACCAGGGCTGACTATCGAAAAAATAGACCCAAATTTCAAAAAGCCAAAGTCAGTATTAAGGAAGCCTGCTTTGAGTATCAAGATAGTAGCGAAGTGCACCAAGAAACAGGAAGTCAACAAACCCAAGAAAGAAGTTAATACCTTTCCAGAAAAACAACACATCGAAAGCTCAGGCAAAAACCTGAACAATCTCTGCAAGGTTATACAGAAAGACTGCCTTAAACGGCCGTTAGATATAATTCTGGAATCACGTCTTCAAAAACCGGAATCAGATTTGATGAAGATTGAATCGATTCTTGAAGCACCCAAGACATCGATTCAAATCGTGGAGCCGTCATCAAAGAAACTAAACTCACTGCTGAAAAGTCCTCCTGAGGAAATAAAAAACGAAAATGTCCCTAACAGAAAACCTTTCCCTATCATCGAAGTTGGTGACGTTGCTTGGTACGAATCAGTTAAAAATAAACTGTACTTAGGAAGCGAATTACCCACGGATATCACGAATATCGCCATGCAAGATTTGCCGACTAAGAGCTTCGAACTCTCGCAAAACGCATCGGAAAACTTTAATTATAACGATTTATCAAACGAGGCGTTTATAAACCTTGATTCTTATTTGATGAATTCCGAAATTCAACCACAGGAGGGATTGAATTCTACTTCTCAGATCAGGGTAGAGGAGATGAACAATAACTTCTCTTATCTGAATACGAATCCAGGTCCAGACGCAGGATTCGACTATTCAAACGCAGATTTTCTTTTCGTGAATAATCAACACCAACTTATGCCTGTAAATTCTAATGAAAATGCTTGGAGTTCGGATGGCAATCCGGTTTATGCGGAACTTCTTCCTGTTTTTTATTCATAAAGATACTTCGCAACTGAAAACTTTTCTCAAAAAAGATTGAGGTTTAGTTACATTTTTTCTAAGTTTTCCCTTTTTTTTTTTTAATTGAAAAATCATTTTTTTTTGTTCTAAATAGTAGAAGCTAAGTTTGAACTGCGTTTAAACCAAAGATTAGCTTTAGCCTAAATTTAAACGTAGTTAATTTATTTTTAAAATTACAGTATTCTTTATAAGTTTAGGAATTGCTTTTGATACTTTGTCAACGCTTTACGGAGATAAATATCTAAGATCTTAAGGACGTTGGGTCCATGTTCTAAACTTAAAATCAAAAGTTATGGAGTTTTTGGATTCTTTTCGTATTTGCTTAAAACCAAGAATTCGAGATACAAGCTCAAAATTCAGACGTTTCATTTTACACGACAAGTATTAAAGTTATAAATTTTGTCGCTCTATACGCGTACTTCTATTTAATACATGAGTACATGCTTCTTTAGAGTGGAAAAATGTTCAATTATAATATTTGTCAAGTAAAATAAGAAGTTCGAATTTTGAGATTAGAACTTGGATCTAACACTCTTAATAATCCTTTTCTGAGAAGTTCTTACATTTGAAATGTGCGTTAATATGAAGTAGATATATATTTTGATATTAAAAATATCAATATATAATATATAATAAGAGATCTGTAACATATTCTACGTTTGTATTTACTTATAATGTTTTAGTTGTTTTCAATCGTTATTTACTTTTTATATTCAGTATAAACTATAGTTAGACAAAAGTCATGAAATTTTTTTTAAAGAACATGTTAAACACTAAATAATAATAAACGGTTTGTATGAAAAAGCTTTTTAATTCAATTGAAAAATATATAGGAACAAAAACCTAAATACAAGCGGTGCTTCATTTGGAATGTAAAAGGCACAGAATAATAGTAGGTGTAAATATTAATAACAGTCCATAGAGTTCACATCTTTTTGTTGATAAAGCATTAAAATATCATTAAGAATGGATTCAAAACTACATGTGTATGTTGTAAGCCACGTGTTTCTTTCCTCAATGTAAGCGTCGATATCCGTTTCGAATATCACTTTCAAAAAATCCTGCCGTGTCACATTGGAAATCTTTTTAAGCGTTTCTTTCGTTTCTTCAGTACTTTTACTATCTTCCATTTTCATCGAATTTTCGTAAATTGCGGATAAGAGATTTGCATCGTTATTGCTGACGATATCTTCGATCACATTTGAATAATTCTCTGAGGCTTTTTCTGAATTGTCGCTTACTAAATTCGGCGATCTAACGTAGGTTGTGTCTGCTATAGGACTATCTTTCGGAGATACGACTTCCGGAATCGGTTCATGTATTTTGTATTTGATGATGAATACTTTTAGTTTATTTATAATTTTCGCTGAGGCTTTACTTACTTCGAAATCGCTTTCGTCCCTTAGAGTTGAGAGCAATACCTGAAACAATAAGGTACGATATTAATAACAGGTTTTACAATCTTTCTCCTATTCCCCTATTTTCCCATATTTTCAATAAAATGGCTTGGGATTCCTGAATCCCACTCCGGAGCTAAAGGGTTAATATATTAAAATATTTTGACTTACTCCGAGGCAATTCTGTTTTGCCAAATCGTCCAAAGCTTTGTTGATTCTTCGCTTTATTTCAGCCTCATTCAGTTGTACGATTTTTCTGTGTTCCTTAGAAAAGGTCACATTAGGAAACGATCCATCGAGCATTCCTTGATCGGTTAAGTGGGATATTATAAAATGTTGCCAGTAACTAAGTGAATTCACCTTCACTTCCCAATGCAAATCCAAAACCGATGCAACAGTCATCGCATTTGACATCACATCTATTGTGGATTTTCTATAAAATAACAAATAAAAATCAACTTAAAGGTTGAAAAAAGTCCAATACATTTAACATTGATATTATTTTATACATACGGCCATTGCCGATGAATATACAATTGCGTAAGCAGGGCCACAGCTTCTCTTCTAACAATTCCCTCACTCTCGTTATTAATTAAATGAATAGCTTTAGCCTAAGAAAAAACACAGATTATATTTTTTTTTAAATATACCTCTTCAATTCAGTTAAAAGAGAAAATGCAAAAATCTTACTGGCAATTCAAGTTTAGATAAAACAGAACTCCACAATTTTTCTATTCTGACAGACGTTGCTATAAAAATCAAGGCTGATGCTCTCACGTAACTTTCGCCTTCACTCATGGCAATCGAAACAGCGACTTGTAAAAATTCGTGAGTAATGAGAAAATTCTGAAAAGCTGGATATTCTACAAAAAGAAAATAGCCCAATTAAAAAACACTATCTTATTTCCTTAAACTTTCCATTTACTACTCTTATATTTGTTTTCAATTATTCTTACTATCTTCCGAGATTGTGGCGATCGTAATCAGAACTTCGAAAACGCTATCGACAACTTCCCAATGAGGATTATGAATTCTTTTGAAGAGTGTGGGTCCAATTTCATTCATGTGAGATTCAGAATCCACAAGAAGGGCCAAGTTTGGTGGCATGAAATTCTGGATAGCCAGTTTACAAAGTCTCAAGGCTTTAACGCAAATCTAGAAAGTTAAAATTCTATTAATACACCTGAAAAGAGTTATAAAAAATCTTTTGGGGCGAATTCAATTCAAATCATTTCAATCATTTCGCAATAAGAAATAGTCATAACTTTGTCAATTAAATTTTTCATCATATCGGTGAAATAGGTTAAGAGCAAATTGTAAGAGCACCAATTGTTGACAGTTGACACCTTCACCTATTGTTGGCACCCTCTTCTAATTTGCTTTAACCAACAGGAAAATACAAATTTTGTTGATATTTTGTTCACATGATAGTATCTCGAATAGACTTCGTTAAATATTTGCATTTTGCTATTGTTTTAAACAAATTAGAGAGAGGTGGCAACAATAAGTGAAGATACTAAGAATTGGTGCTCTTATCCTACGTGTTGCCTAGAATCCTTTGAAAAATAACATATTTCATCCGGGAACGATTCCGTGACTTGAACATGCATATGATTTGAAATTAATTCGTCCTTTTTACCTATTTTATTACCGTAGGTTGAACCCCCGAATGATCTAAAATTTTCTGTGCGAGCGACAAAATGCAGATGGTCTCCACACACTCTTGCCACTTTAGTTTGAATCTCCTCGTTAGAACTGCGAGACCATCCAGGAGTGACGACAGTAAAATCGGTTTTTCGACTATCGGATCACCTTCAAGTAACAACCGATAAGAAGGATTCCTCTGACGGTCTCGAGTATATTTCTTAAACTCTTCAGAATCCTTGTCATGAGTGTAGTTTTTTAACACGTAACAAAAGGTTTGAAAACAGATGATTGCTACATCCTGCAAAAAATAATTACAACTATAATTATTAATTGTTATTACTACTTATTAGCAATAATAATAAACTACGATGGTTTGTTTGTCCACATTGAAGCTCCTATGTTTCCACTCACTTATTGATTACAATAAATTTCAAAGGATTTGACGAAATTTTAAAATAGTTCAACGGAACGGTAAATAAAACCTTATAAATTCTCTTTCAACATCTCTCGAAATCTTTAATTTTTTTGACTTTAAAAATAGAAGGCACTAAAGATTATTTTGTTTGAAGATTATTGTCAATAGATTATTAACCATTAATTATTATTTACTATTATTAATTATTAACTATTATTAACTATGCTATTTTGCTAGTACTTGATGAAATTTAAAAATATATCTCTTAAAAATAAAATGTAATCAGGATTAGTTTCATACTCTGTCTAGGTTCTGAATAATCTCAAGGACCATTTCTATTGCCGCTTTGGTTATTTGTTCCATGGGAAGGTCATTATTTTTTAGGATTATATCCCTCATGTTGTAGGCTAATCTCTGGACTTTAACGCATGTGATGTCGAAAATTTTGTTGACGTAGTTCTCGAAAAAATCGCTGTTCGCATTTTGTTTTCCAAATGTTGAAGATAACGGCATTAGCTTAAATGAAGAATACAAAATCAGATTAAAACGATCGCAGAAAACAATTAAGGGCTCGGATCGAATAAGAGGGCATAAAATTTGTTCGTTGAAAACAAAGTCCCCTGGAGGCTTTCAGAAACATTTTGGAATTTTTATTTTTGAAAGCTATATTTGGATGTAGAATTTCATTGTGCATCTGTTTTTTTTTAGACAAAAATTTGTATCTACTTTAGTTCCCAAATTAAATCCTAAACACCGTCTTTTTCTGAAAAATCAATTTGGATTCTTTTTTGACTTCAGTTCCTGCTCAGTTCGTCAGTTTTTGCAATGGAATTCTACATCATACATAAAAGATATGGCATTCAAAAATTTTAATTCAAAAATGTTTCTAAAAGCCTCCTAGGAGAATTTTCTTTCGCACGAAGAAATGTTATATCCTTTCATTCGATCCGAACCTTCAATTTTTAATGTAACATCTTTAAAATAGTTAAAAAAGAAAGCTTACCATTAAACAAATGACCTGATGTTCAAATTTGTGTGGGAAGCCCAATGATAATACGCAGAGCGATTTGAGTTTCGCCCAGTAAATTAGACAGTACTTATTCATTCTTATAACATCAAGAATGTATTTCTTCGATAGCAACAAAATGTTCATGTAGGATAAACCTTGACGAAACTTTTCAGAGGATTCCCGATCTACTGGCTCCAAAGGATCTGTGACCCGATCTTTCAAACTTTTGAATATTATTAAGAGCAACAATTTAGAGATGTGTTGTAAAAAACGCGTACTGATGCAGGCCTCGAAGAGCGCTTTTACCCGAGCTTCTAAATTTGTTACTTTTTCTATCAAAGTAGGAATGGGGTTGTGCATACTTTCGAAGAGTGTATTCTCGTAGATGCACGTCAATAAATCTAAAGTTGTGCACAGAAGAGCATTCTCGCTCATATAATTTTCCTCCAGAACGGCATGAGATTGGGCATTGTGTGAATTTTGAGTTAATGGTGCCACTACAGCTAAGATAATATCTGTACAGAAAGTAGTATTCTGCGATTCGTACAGTAAAAGCATCCAAACAAATTTTTGACTTTCTCTTGTTACGTAAAGAGTGTGGTTTAGATGTGCAAAGCTTACAATATCTCTCCAAACACCTGTAAGAAAAAAAAAATTGAAAAACCAATCAGAAAATTTTTGCTATTGAAGTAAATAAGTGTATTATTTTTTGTTGGTTTTTAATGTTTGAAAATTAAAGTTTACCTGATTCATTCACCCACTGTCTACCACTTGGATGTTGGATGAGGTTGCAAAGCATTGATGTGTAAGCCATTTTGACTGAAGCCGGAAGATCTTTGTCTCGTAGACCAAATGCGGTGCAAAGTTTATTGAAAACATCTTCTAGTTTCCAACACTGAAAGGCCTGTTCTTCTTGGGCAATTAATCCAACGAGTTTTATTGTAAATGAAGTCACAGTATGGCACGGTTTTTGATCAGAGCTCCAAGTATTCAAAGCGTTTGGTACCCATGTTTGGAAAAGCTGGCGATGGTTCTGTCTCACTAGTTGCAAAAAATGGCATTCAAATATTTTGTGAAGACAATTTTATATATCATAAATAATTAAATAAACTGTATTGAATTCAATGTGAAACGCTTTTTTAAAAAGGTTGAAGTCATTACTTCATATTACTATACAAAAAGAATAAAAAGTTTGTTTAAATTAATTTTATGCTTGATAAGAATGATGAGAATTACATATTTGAGGTTAGACTCAAAAGTGTAGAATGTAGATCGTAAAAAGATTCAGAATACTTACGTTCAGTTTTATCGTCCGCAATTTGTGTCAGCAATAAATCAAGATAGGTTGTTGAAACAATGTTATAATTCGGTAGCAAAAACAGTTGCAATACTTCTTCCAACTTTTCGACCTTGTTGAATGATGTCATGGTTGTCATCAAACAATTAAGTTAGAATCTTATAATTCTACCGGTCAGCAAACCTATTAACCGAAAACAATAACTTTTATTTTTTTAAATTAAAATCAGCCGACAAAAAGGCGCTCAACAATTTCGGAAACAAATTTCACACTTGAAAATATTATTGTTGAAATTTTGCGTTACTTTACGGCTGTGATAAGGTGATCTAATATCGCTCAATATTTCTATCCCTTCCCTTTATTATTATTTCACACCAGTTACAGCTCTAAACATTTATAAGTTTATTTTCAGCGTATATTTTCCTCCATCAATTCAGCAATCTCAATTTATATGAGCTATATCTTCGATAACAGTTACATTTTCTTTATTTTTTCTCTGATATTATCTGCAATATTAGATATTAAGATTTTATACCTATGCAGACGGTAATTATTTCTTCCTGATTAAAATACAATTTGTTTTTGTTTATTCCACACACACACATATATATAGATATAGATATAGATATAGGAAACATTACACTTTTGCAAAAAGTTTTAGCGCAAAAAAAACTTTTCTTTTTGAGACTCAAAATATTTTTCTTCAAAATAATATAATTATTACTTCAATTTAGATTAGAGCCCTTATTCCTATAGTCCTATAACCTCAAAAATTGGAGTTAATTAATTAAAATGATTGTAATAATTTATCGAATTTATCCAAAAATAATTCAAATGAAATTACCGAATTCTGTATCTCGGAAGAACGTTCCTGTTGTTATGAAACTAATTGATGAATCCTGATTGTCTATTTGAAATATGTTAATATATAGATATACTTATTCAATTTATTGGAATAAATAGCGCGCCATGCATGTTTGCTGATCCCGTTTTTCGGAGGTTTCGGAGTTCGCGCAAATGTCAAGAAATAGTCGGAAAAATATGTGATAAAAATTTTTTGGGATAACAAACGCCTAAGTGGTTGTTTATTGAGAGATTGGCTGTCAATAATCGAACAGACAGGTACGTCTAAAGACTTGATATTGTTATATAAGTCAAGTGAAGCATTCTAACCTCAAATTCATTTGTTTAGATTCACGGTTCACAAAGAGTTGAGTTTATTTTAGAATCTTGTTGTTGATCACCGATTTGTTACGTTAATACTCATAAGAAGCCAACTGGCACTCACTGATATGCTTTTTGATGAGGAAAAGTAGGTCCTTTTTGCTGCAATAGATCTCTGTGCTATCTGCTCCTATTTAAGCAGTTTTTTTTTTTTTAATTTCAAAGATTCATCTTTCGTGTTTTATTCTCATTCGCGAAATCGCAAATGCGTTACATTATATATTCATAGAATTCTAATTTACCGAGACATAAAAGTAATACGATTGTAAAATTTTGGAGGTTTGAAGAGATGAAAAATGATGAATGTTTTTGATTTTTGGAGTCTGCGATTTCAGATTTGGAATTTTAGATTTATTCTGTATTCTATTTTAGGTATTGATTATTTTATTAATGAAAGAGTGACATTTTAATAAAGGAATATTTTTTTATAAAAATAAGAGTTTTTTTTTTTTATTTTCTCTTAGTTTTATCTATATTCATGAAATTTAATATATTTCACCAAGATAGGTTTGAAGATTGGAATCGTTCCAAGATATTTTTTTTTAGCCTTTGGGTAAGAAGATTCTAGTAATTAGGTTCGGGAAATGGGAAATAATAAAAATATGACATTGCAAAGCCTTACGACTCGATTATTTTAGATTTAAAAGTTGAAAGCATTCCAATTGAAATGCATTTAAATCTTCAATTTTTCAATTTACCTATTAAATTATGTGTGAACTCCAAGGAAACTGATTCCATATTCTTTAAATCTTTTCCTATCATTCACATTTTTTGGAACAACCCTATTAATTTTAGATCATGGAGGGTGATCAGACGGAAAAAAAAGCGGATGAAAATTTGAAATCGGAACCTAAAGAATCTCTTGGACTGACAACATCGGCTGCTCTCGAAATTTTACAACGTGACATTAGACGGGTATTGGATGAATATGAAGAAGAATGCCAAAAAACTAAGTACGACGTCTTCCAGACAATAAAAATACTCGAAAAATACTTAAAATAATTATTAAGAATTACTTATTAATTTATGATTGAAAGTAGGAAAAGCAAAGCTTGGTTGAAAGACGCTTTGCACCATCGAAGTCAATATACAACTCTTTGTTGGACATCGGCTACTGCACTTCTCATAAACGCAATTACTCTCATAGCTGTATTTTTTACCGTTAAAGAATCTTCCAGGTATTTTCATTTTGTTAAATTTTTAATATCGATTAAAGAGTAAGTATATTTTAAAATCTGTTCTCTATTTTTATAGTTATTCAACATTATTGTACGAAGGACTAATCATCTCCTGTCTGGTCGTCTTTAACTTCATTCTGGTAGCCTCTGATAACAAATTACGCCATAAAGAGATTCCACATAGAGTTCGAATTCTTCTGGAAACACTGGAAGGTATCATCTTCAATTTAAATCGAGACTTAAATTAAGGGTATTAAAAGTAGACATTTTTTTTCTCTCTATAGCCATACTTTCTATTTCAAAATAGAGTTCACCTACAGAGCGAAAAGATATCTAACTTTATTATTTGTTGAGTAAAACAAGGAGATTGAATTTTTAAGTTAGAACTTGAGCCCAAAACCCTTAAATATCAGGATTATTTTAAATACCCAATATTTTTTCAGCGGCTAGCTATCTCTGTCACTGGGAACCAGAAAACTATCCTCATTTATGCAGTCCTCTTTCGCCTTGCATCACTTTACAATGGACTTATCGCGAAGGCCACGTAGTCAATTTACCCTGGGCTCTACTTGTTGCTGGGGATATAATCGTAATTAAACCAGGACAACAAGCTCCCGGATATTGCATACCATACGATGTTAGTTTTAATTTTTTAAACCCTTTCTCCTCAAGGAAATGTATTTATATTTCGAACCATAAAACCTTATCATTTAGAGACTTCGATTTAGAATTTAGTTTAATTTTTTGAAACTTTTCAGGATCCCGAAGCTCCCGTTTTGCACGCAAAGGAAATTTACAGTCCCCCAGTCCATGGAATGAATGAAGTTTTTTCGACACCACAAGCACGAACACCCCTGAAGAACAAAATTTACAAACTCAAAGAAACTCCGTACTTGACAAATCTGCGAATGGCTCTTGAACAAGCCCTGGATCGACCTGTAACTTATCATAATCGAGAGCGACATCTCGTCATGATTTGTTGTATAGAACAACTCGTTTATCCAATTCTCTTGATCGTCGTCCTCATAGTTAATTTAATTCGGTATCTCTACCTTTCTGAATTCGTTGGTATCGGTAAATGGTACGAGATGTTTTTACTTCAACCGATTGCAGTCACTCTACCACTCTTGCCAATCAGTTTTCCCGCGTGGTGGATCTTCCTAAATTGTTTCGGAATGGCTAGGTTCAAAGCTCTGTTCAAACTCTATCAATCTTCGAAGAAAACTCAGGTTTGTAGGAAGATCCGCAAATCGATTTGCAGCAAAGTCTCAGTGTCACTATTTTTGCTTAAGAATTATTTTTATTGGAAAGTAAACTATTCTGTACAAAATTTATCTATTGTCATTAATTTGGTAAATTTTTTCTTGACTCTGGTTAATCAAGTGATCGATTTAGTTTTTAGATCCATTCGAGGATGCAGACATTGCCGGACCCACTCATCCCGACGTGGTTTATAACTGGTCCGAACTAAAGGAATACTTTCTGGACATCCTTTTTGGAAGAGAGCATATGATGTCGAGATCTGCCAGTATTCTTCATGTCCTCGGTTCAGTCACGGTAAATAATTAAAAAGGTTTGGCAAAAAAAAAAAAGGTATTCTAAACAATCAAATTATTTTCAGGCACTCTGTTGTATTGATAAAAAGGGAATACTTTCTTGGCCAAATCCAACTGCAGAAAAAGTCTTCTTTTTAAGAAATGCAAACGCAGTTTCAAGAACCTCGAGGTATTTATAAACAATATTTTTGTTTAATTTCTAGTATATCTGTTTATATTAGTAAAATCTTGATTTTTAAATTCCAGTACCGTGAGTCTTGACAAAAGTGCTGAAAACTCTCATCAAGGTGACACCGCAAAAAAACAAGAAACAAACAAATCTTTCGCTCAGAACGGTAAAGTACTTTTAAAATTCGGAAAGGTGTTTATCGAAATCAAGTAATTTTTCTAGAAACTTTTCCTCGCAGATACGTCGCATACGGTGCCTGAAGTTTTGGATTTGACCCACGACCACGCTTTGCCATTTCGCTTACAGTTTGATGATCACGCTTGGAGACAATATTTGAATTCGCTAAAACCTTTAGGCCTGGCAATTCTTTTAAATACTTGCAACATGGAAACCCAGGAACATTACACGAAATTCTGTTCTCACGTAACGTGTGAGGCACTTCATAATGAGAACCTCGTCCCTGTGACTAATAGACGGTACAAATGTTCAAATTTATTTTATGTTCCATTTTATGTTTTCTATCATTGTAAAAATGCTACCGCTTGATCTTTTTTTGGTTCTGATTGATATTGTTTTGATTGAGTTTTGCTTAGCGATAGACTAAAGAATCATTAGTCGTTAATTGTTAAACATCTGGCATGAAAATCGCATTGTCCATCTAACAGTGATGTGAAATATCAAAATTTATCAGCTACCACCAGCACAGCTTTGAGGATAAAAGTGGGTATGACGCAAAAAGTACAATGCAAAGTTCGAGACAGGTCTATTTAGCCGACGATTCAGGATGCCTCGGACAGATGTGGTCAGTCGAAAGATAAACTACTCTCTTTTTTTTATCTTCCTCGGGGTCGATTTTCCATTCACAAATAAAATTTTAATTCTATTTTTTTATTATTTATTCAATTTTGGTTTTAAAAATTAAGATAAGTGTTTAAATTCAAATTTACTCTAATTATTCTTTTTTTTTTTTTTTTTTTACGAAATTGGGAAATCGGCTACGAGCTCTTATAACCAGAGCTGAGCAATATTTACAAAAATTGTAATTGAGGTATTTTAAATGCAAAATATATGCAATTTATTTGTATTTAAATGAACTGACAGCCTTTACAGCACAAAATGCTTTCGAAACCGGGGAAAAAGGGTGATTTTTTCACAAAAATAGAGGAGTAATAGGAGAATAAATTCTTTTGAATAAAATTAATACAGGTACTACATTGACTTAAATTTGAAACGCTTTTTTAAAAATAAAAATTATATTTTCAACATCATTAAACAAAAATGTTGCGCCCAGCTCTGCTTATAATTTGGTGATTTGGTCTGGTATTATAGGATTTGTATTTACTCATTACCTCATTTTTTATCATCAACATTGGTTACTGCTTGCTATGCTTTTTAACCCGAAGACACTTTTTTTGTCTCGAATGCTAATTTATTTTAATCGATCAGGTGTCTCTGCGAATTGGCAAAGCAAATCGGTTTCCAAGACCAGGCGCAGGAAATTTTTCAACTGGAACAACAGTTGTCAACTTTTAGACACGTTGTAAGTATTTTTTTTTTCAAAGAGAAAATTGGAATTGTGGGCCTTACTAGATTATTATTGATTATATTAAATTACTACTATTATATTTTTTCAGCAACCAGAAATGGTGCGACGGGATATTAAATTCGCAAAGTCTTTGAGTATCGCCACCAAGTTAAAGTTTCCTTTTCCACACATGGTGGCAGTCGTAGTGAAAGAAAGAAGTGGAGGTGGTTATCAATTACTAACTCAAGGAACTGCAGACATCATTCTCGATTCGTGCATAGAATTTTGGGATGGACACGATTTGTGTCCTCTATCTGCCTCAGACAGGTTCCTTAATTAATAATAATAATAAGTTTTTTTATTTCTCTTTATATAAGCTTCAGAAAAATTTAAATACCTAATCTGATTGCAATTTACAGGAAGAAAGTTCAGGATTTTTATCAACGAACTAGTTTGACATCCTACTGCACTGCATTTGCCTACAGACCTTTAACAAGATGTGTGAATGGAAAACTGTCCAATATTTACCTGGAATTGCCTTCGGATAGCAAACATTTGTATACACCCTACAGAAGTCCGACACCTCTGATGTGGGACTTTAAAAATTGTTTTGATCCGAGAGTGAAAGGGATTCTGGGACAATTTCATTCAACAGGTAAAAAAATGACTAATGTGTTTTTATTTTTAAAATTAGACGATTATAGTCATTTTTTATTTTGACTAGATTCTTTACTCTGTAATGAAAATAAAGATGAGGAGGTAAATGACGTGGAAAGCTGCTTTGAACTTCAATGTAATCAAGTATTTATCGGAATGGTCACAATGCAGTATCAAGCTCAGACTGACATGGTAAGTTTTAGTTTCATTTTTAAAAATATATTTCGTAGGATCCTTGAACTAAATAATTTTGATTCTTTCTTTTTATTTTAAGGTCCAATTAATCGAACAATTGGAAAGAGCATGCATACGGTTCGTGCATTTTAGTAAAGAAAATGAACTCCGTTCGCGAGTCTTCTCCGAGAAAATGGGACTCGAAAGTGGCTGGAATTGCCACATTTCTCTCCTCAGCGAAAGAACTAGGTATGAAATTCTTCATCAAAGTCTCTAACTGTCGATTTTTCCTCTCGCTTCTGCTTCTTTTCTTTTCTCGAAATCCAAACGACTTTTGTTAAACAGAACTACCTATTTTGATTGAAAATGCTCGAAATGTTTTCTTTATCAAACGATTATAGTAATTCATTTGCACGACCGTACTTGTTTGCTATTTTCATTTAATCTTCACATTTCATCGCTCGTACTAACATGTTCTAATTTTTTCATCGCATCGAAACATTCAACTACGCACAAAATATTCTTTTAATTTTAAATAAAAATTAAAAACACTTTTCTTTCAACATTCTAAAATTTATATTTTAAATATTTGTATAAAGGTGTTGATTCAAGTTCTAGCCTCAAAACTCTATCTCTTCATTTTA
This sequence comes from Synergus magnus, assembly GCA_032275165.1. NCBI lineage: Eukaryota > Metazoa > Arthropoda > Insecta > Hymenoptera > Cynipidae > Synergus > Synergus magnus. The sequence continues at coordinate 12,776,773 of JAUESH010000024.1, forward strand.
CTCAAACAGTATTAGAACTAGATATCTTTCCGCTCTGTAGATGTATTCATTTTTGAAATGAAAGATGGATACAGAGCGAAAAAATTTTTTACTTTTAATAATTTTCGCATAAAGCGAAGAGTTCAAATTTGCAAATTAGAACTTTGATCCAACTCCCTTAATATTTGCGTGGAAAACTGTTCTGAATTAATTTTTAATTTACTGTTTCATTTGTTTTTAAGGATGAAAGGAAGATATGATTCTTTCATAAATTAGATGTTTTTAGACTATAATTTAAATTTAATTTAATAAATTATACAACACGCAAACATGAAATGTGCGACTAAATGTTGAGTGTAACTAACACACTAGGTCGGAGAGTCCGGTAGGATGGTGGGTGAGCCAGGCAGCTGCCATGTCCTCACCCACTCCTTCAGCTAAATCTCACCAGCATAATCAATCCTGCATGGACGAGGCCAGCCACTTGCTTAAACGTGTCGCGCCTCGGTATGTCATTCGACTTTATTTTTCCCAAAATTTATAAGGTACAAAATATCTGTATCAGTAGCACTGGTGCATTTCATTTCTAACCATTGACTAACTAGAGTTACTAATATCAATTCGCCACAAATAAAAAGGTACGCAAGCTGGCAACCGGACTGGAAAATCGGAAAAGCCGAAAAATTATCTGGAATTTAAAAAAAAAATGACCAAAGGAGGTCCAGACGTTTTTCTTCTATTTGAACTTTCTCTAATCTAATGCAAGTTTAGCGTTCAGAAATTAATTTGTGCAAATAATAAAAGAGACAAATCTCTCAATACTGAACTTTCGTTAGAAAATTCCGAATTACAAAAATCTTGTATTCCCCTATTTTCATGACAAAAATCACCATATTTCTCTTGTTTTTAGAACACTTTGTGCTGTGAAGCCTGAAATTAAATTTTTTATTTAAACTTGAGTTGTATTGCGAAGTACTAAACTTGTTTACTTTTAAAAGCCTCAAATAAAAAATTTTCTAATTTTGAGTGATTCAATCTGAAAATTTTAATTTTAATCCTAGAATAATTAAATTTCACCTCTAAAAAAAAGTCATTTATAAACAACACTTTGAAGCATGTACAATCAATTCTGCTGCATATCTGAGCTCTGTCGATGTGTCAGTGTTACGACAGGATAGCTTGCATGAGGTGAAAATAAAGATTCAAACATATTTTAATTTTTTTTTCCACTTTACAGCACGAATTTGGATAATAGTAGGGTCATGAGCATGTCAGCTCCGAGTGCAATAAACACCGATTTTTCTACTGTTAGATTCAATGATGATACGACTGAGTGGAATAACATCGGAACAACCCAGCCGAAAAGTGCAATGAGTCACAGGTTCGAGTTGCTTTTTTCATTTTCATTTATATGAATAAATTATCGTTTCAAGATCTGAAATTTATAATTCTTTAATTTTAATTTTAATTTTAATTTCTTGCATGGCAGTTTCGACTTCATCGACCAAGAGGAGAATGAAGAGAACTCTAAACAATCTTTGTAATTCATTTCCAGATATTTTTTATTAGCTTTTGGTCTTATATTTAACGGAAAAGGTTTCAAATTAAAACTGGAGGGGCGGGGGGGTATTTTATTATCCTAATTAGAAAATCTTGGAAAGTTTATTTATTAAGGATTTATATTATTCATTTCTTATAATAGAGAAAGTAATTTTAAAAATTGTTTTCAATCTAGGGAACAAGACACGGTGAGAAGTGAAGATAGTGTATTGGTTCAAAGCGTTGATTTAGGATCTGGACAAGAAGCCTGGAGATCTCTCAGCTGCTTGACTGACAGTACCGAACAAAGTGCTCCAGTCAATTTTGATTTATCGAATCGCGTACGTATTTTATTTAACGAAAATTCAATTATTAGACTTCACAGTCTTTCCCCTATTCCTTTTTGGTTGAAAATTCAAATATTTAGCTGAAAATTTACCTTTTTTTAAGAAAAGCGTTTCAAACTGAATTCAATATAATATCTGTGTTAATTTTATTCAAAAGAATTTACTTCCCTATTTTTGTGAAAAATCACTCTATTTCCCCTGTTTTGAGAGAATTTTCAGCTGTGAAGCCTGAAATATAGAAAAATAAAGTCTGATTAACATATGTTTTTTCAATTCCAGGCTAAACTGCCACGTGGAATAGACAAAATTCGTCCTCACATTGAAATGATAGATAACGTGCCTCTTTTAGTTTCCTTATTTACTGACTGCAATATAAGCGTAACCCGAGAAATGTTACATATTATGCAAGACTACGGTGAAGTAGTTTGTGTTTTGGGCTCTTCCGCAAATGCTGAAAATATGCCGATTTTCATGCAAGCTGATGCTGCGTAAGTTACAATTATATTTTCAAAAACCAAGGCAGGCTTCAAACTGCTTTAAGGCGCTATAAAAGTTTTAAATTTGAGAATTTCAGTTTGAAGCCTAGCAAGAAATAAAAATATGTTATTAGTAATTTTTATACGTATATTTATAATATTTTCAAATCAAATTCAGAGTAAAAATTTAATTAGAATAAAAAAATAGATTCCTCTCCTTTGTTTGAGCTTTAAAATATTTTTGGTAAATATTCAATTTTTTAAACAACATCCAGGTGGTTTGTAACTCGATTTATAAACAGAATCACTTTCCATTTTAGACGATATTAAAACCGGACAACGTTTAGGACGACAACTTTTCCTTTTCTGAAGACCATTTTTGTTATAGGAAGCTCGATTTACAGTCAAAGATTCCATTTTGGCATCCGTTACAAATTCTTTACATTTGGCTTTAGCGACCACTGTTCTTGACTTTACACCTGGATCCTGGAAAGACTCATTCATAGTTGTCGCGCAATCCATTTTCACGGGTTCTTGAACTTTTCCTCTCAATGGTTTAATTGAAAGAGTTTTTACAATACCAGGGTTGAAATAAGATTCCGAATAAGTACTAGAAAAATTCGCAGAGCCTCCACACTTTAAATGTGTTTTAGGAAATATTTCTCTAACTCGTTTTTCGACCTGTCCTGCATATGACATTTGGTTAGTTGTATTGTAGTCGACTTTTCCAGTAGTTTTGAAATTCTTGCATTTCTTGATAATTTTATTTGCAGTTATAAAATTAATCTCCGGATAGGATTTCGTGTAAGTGCTTTCGGTTTCGAATTTAATGGTAGGAAGTTTGTAATTATTTTTTCGCTGAGACGAAAGTGCCTTCGGTGGTTGGAAATAGGCGCAATTTTTCTTTGTATACAAATCATCTTGAATTTTTTTAGGAATTGGAAGAGAGTCACCTAAATCTTCATGGGCTTTTGCGATTTTAACGGATTTATTTGAGAGAGTCATTATTTTCAATTGCAAATAATTCACGATTCAGAGAGGTTAATTATTAATGTCAAATAAAATTAAATAAAATGAATAATATCAGATGTGGGGGTGTTTCTCGATTTTGTTTTTGAGTTTCTTTTCTTTTGTTTTATTTTTTAAGGGTCTTGGGCTATTTTCTCATTCTACAGCCGTACTTATTCTTTTTCAAAAAAGAAGTGTGGCTTCTATTTTGAAAAAATGCTGTTACAACAAATTATTGATCTATTTTTTAATTTCAGGGTTGCTGTTGAGCCCTTATATCCACAAGTGTGCCAAAGAGTGCCTGTCCTGATACCTACGAAAGAGGAGCAAGGACCCTCGCCAATTGATCTCAGTCGGAGTTTAAATTCCGTCGCTTGTTCTCTCAGCGTAAGGAGAGAAGACCCAATAGCAATATTTCATCTCGTTATGGAGGTGAGATAAAAAGCCAAAATTGAATACAATTTTTAGCGAAATAGAGCAGTTTGAAGCTTCAATTGAGTTTAAAATCTCTCTTATTATTTTATTTGACCCCCAGTTTTCCTTCTTCTAGGCTCGACATTATATGAAGTGCCTATGGAACTGTGTGCAATTCTGGTTGGGTTGTGTCGTGACTCTTTCAGCTGCCCAAGCATTTTCTGGATTTCTATTACTGCCACCATTATTTTCGGTCGGACAGGTTCTCTGGTTGACTTGTCTGATTATTCCGTTACTCTCAATTTCGATGGTAGCTACCCCAACAGATTCAACGATAATGCAGCGAGCCACGGGGAAAAATCAGTGCGTGATAAACGGACAGGTACTATAACAATAAAACATTTTTTAATTATCTTATTATTAATTTTTATTTCTAATAAAAATTTTTATCTTTAATTCCAGGTTACATTGTTCGTTCTCTGGTGCTACGGCAGTAAATTTCTCCCAACAGTCATAGCTATCATTTTTTCTCAATGTGCTTCCCTAATGACATTATGTTTAACATACGTAACAGAAAATTCAGAATGTTATTACATATACCCAACAAGGAATGGCGATGAATCTTGGGGCGGTTGGAACCAACCAAAGTCAAATAATGTGATTCTTGTCGTGCAACACTTTGCGCTTTCAATTATAGTTTTACATTTCGGTAATTATTTCACTTGTTTTCATTTTTTTTAACCTGAACCAAATCTGGTTGTTTTATCGATTCGTTCTTTTTCTCATGAAAGTTCATTATATTTAAATTTATAACGTTCACGGCCAAATTAACCACTTCTGGCCTATTCTTGTAAGATAAGAAATTATGAGTCCACTTTATAAACCTTTACATGTTTCAGTGACGATATCGGTGAGTTTTGTTCATCGAGAATATTCCATTTGGAGAAAGCAGCCTTTCAATAACTGGCTGTGGGTTTTGAGCGTGTTTATTGTGTAAGAAAACGAATGATTTAAAGTATTTTAACAGGCCTCACAGCACAGATTGCTCTCAAAACAAGGGAAATAGACTGATTTTTTCGCGAAAGTGAGGAAATAACAGGGAAATGAATTCTTTTAAGCAAAAATAGTAGAATTTTCTCATAGGATTTTATTGATTCAGTTCCTCTTTTATAAATGAAAAACTAGCAAAAAGAGGAATTTTCTTGAAAACAGGGAGAAAAAGGGAAAAACAGGAGAATAAGAAAAAGACTGTGAAGCCTGTTTTAGCTACCTTTTATATCTTTTGGTAATTATAATCAAACAATTTTTTCATTAATCAAATCAATTTTTCTTTTTCAGTTTATGCGCTCAGACTGGTTTCTCTGGCATGATATTCTACGATTTTTGGGAAAGCGAAAGTCAAAGAACAAACAATTTTCCGACGTATGTGCCACTTGCGTTTCTAGTTTCTCTGCCTTTAATATTTCTCATCAATGAATTTGCTAAGTGGCAAGAAATCAAGTAAGTCTCTACTTAATTTTCAGGCTTCACAGTCCTTGTTGCAGAAAAGATTTTAGGCTTTTAAAGACTAAACTGTGAGGCCCGAATTAAATTGTTTACCATAAAAAAGTATTGATCAACAAATACATTTTCTTAAATTCAATTTCAGAGTAAACGTAAGATATCAGAAAAGAGCTCGTTTAGAATTTGGAACCAAGCTCGGAATGAACTCACCGTTCTGATTTCGTTCTACGCTTTGTATAAGAAAGGGAGCGCAGGAGATGAGTATTTTGAATCCGATGCCAAATTTGAAAAATGTGTCCAACTTCTTGATCATTTTGTCGCAGAGGATTTTTAATTCGAACTCTTTCGCTACATCTTTTTAAGATTTTATAATCAATTATTACAGTATTGGGATAAAACATCCCTAATTTTATGTAATTTTTTTTTATTTAATACGATCAAGAGGTTCGGAATGACTTTATCTTTATGAGAAGATATTTCTTATTAATAAGCTTGAGTTTTCTGAGACATAATTAGAAATTACTTCGCGAATATTTCTGCAAAAACGCACATTACTGCCGTAAGAAATATTTTTAATATTTATTTATTTACAGACTTGCTTTTATTTATTCACATATTTACCAGAAGACTCGATAATGCATTTTCATTGCCAAAAGTGTGAAATGCTATCTAAATGACTCACGAAAAAAAAGTTTCAATTATTTAAGGCGTTCACGATAAAAGAAAAGTATTTCTATTTTTGTAAAAACAAATTTTAATGAAATGTGTTCGATACAAGACTTTGTGATTCAAAAATAATTCAATATTTCCATTAGAGAAAAAATTAAATTAATTCAAGACTATTCAGTAGACGAGATTTTAAGATGGTTTGAAATTACCTTTTTCTGTTGACTCTTTAACAAATTTTTAAATGTAAAATTTCAAACTAAATAAGATATTTTAACGCAAATTCATGAAGCGTATAATCTTAGAAACTGTAGATATTGTAAAACTGTTCGCTTAATGCGATTAGAGGAATAATGTAGAATCGAGAAGTGATTTAGAATGTTCCGAGTCGAATTCCTTCTCGCTTTTCATCTTCAAATAGAATCTAAAGATTATTTTGAAAAATGGAGTGTATAAATATTGTCTCAATACTAGTCGATTTCGTGTTTTCCGTTGTCAAAATTAGTTGTATTGTGAGTGTGTGAGACGCGAATACTAATTTAAGATTATATTGTTTAAACTTTGCGTTTTTAGTAAGAAATCATTATTTTAGAAACAAGATGTCTGTGTCCATTTCAGTTTAGTTTTAACAAGGAAAATATATTTTTAAATTTTACGCTCGTTTTATAATTTTAGGAAAGTAGAATAATCGTCGAAAATGAAATAAATTAGACTTCCAAATTTAAGAAATGAGACGATTCCTAAATGGGAATCAAATAGAATTTTCAAAAAACTTATATTTATTTATTTTCAACACAATTAAGAGGGAAATTTTTAAAAATGAAAAAAGTTATACAATGCCCGATGGAGGAGAAGGTGCTAAAGTAAGATCGTGTAAACTAGTAACAGTTTGAACACCTAAGGATATTATAATGAATAAATCTGTTTTCACTACTTCGTAGAGAAATTTCAGGAAAATAAAATTCCAGGACCAATCGTTTTGGGAGCGAAACATTATTCCTAAAGCATAAGCAAGAATTTCTATAAGATGGCAACACATGTAGATTTTGTTTACTCTTAAGACGTTTTCTGCAGCCCTTCAAATGGAGTAAAGAATATTGCATATATTTTTTAAATTACATTTAGGATTAAATTTACGATTTATAATATTCTAATACCTTGTTTTTGAGTTATTGCTCAGCATGCCATGAATGCAAAGGAAGTAAGACAAAATTGGTGCAGAAAAAATGTTGAGAATTTTTAAAAATCCATGCAAGATGAAATAATAATCAACAGAGAGAAAAATTCCGATCGCTTGTTCCATGTCATCCAAACTGAGAACGTAGTTTTGCTTCAAGGGAAAAATGGTCAATTTTTAAAAACAGTTTTTAAGACAAGGCTTAGAACAATAATTATAAAACTTATTTTTGAATTAGGATTATTTATAAATTACGTAATAGCTTTTAAGAGGGGTGGAGGAGAGGAAAAATATTACTTGGTAATGAAAGAACAAATGTCCAAGCCAGACATGTGAGAGAATATAACTCCGATGATGATTTTTAAGAACATCTGTTAAAGCCATGCTGTAGAGAATTTGCATCGAAATTAAAATAACGTGAGGGGTGGTAGTTTGTGAAGCAATAAGTATCGCGCAACAAGCAATTCCAGAAGCCATCAATTCTTTTGCACTTGATTTTCCAGTAAAACAGGTTTTTATTGTTGATATCACGAGACCGCATATAAATCCAGAAATGTATCCAATCCAGAAAAGAATCGACTCTATTTTTCCACTCGAGGGTGGATAATAAAAAAAAGTCGCTTTTCCTTCAGCAACTTTCGATGCGAAAATTGCAAAAGCTGTAAATGTTAGTTGACAGCAAATTACAGCCTTTTCTAGTTTATTGGAAAATGGTTCGTAACACATTTTGCAGACGAAGGCTAGAATCATCAGACCTAGATTGAACAAAACAAATTTATAATTTTGAAGTTTAAAATGCATTATCTCGAAAAATGATTAAATTAAATTAAATTACCGAAAAACAAACAAATTGAAGCCCAAGTCGAATTATTTAAATGTTGCAACCAGTGCTCGATTTCTGTATAAGATAAAATAATCCTGTGCATGATCAAAGCGGAAACCAAAATTAGAATGTGATCCTCATAGTCACGAAATTTTTCTCGCTCATTTCCATTGGTTGAAAATACAACCAGATGTAGTTTTTGCACTTTTTTAATAATTATCCAAAAGCAAATAGATGTCCAGAAAAAAAACCAAGTCCATTTTTCGCTTTTCACAAAACTAAATTCCAACAAACTAAGCGACTGTAATAGTGTTCCGAGTACCAGGATCAGAAAAATTGAACTTTTGTTCGAGGAAGCTGGCTGATCATCAACTTTTGATGACAGAGTTTCGACTTTATCTATGGACTTTCTTGCTTTTGAGATGAGAGCCTAAATAGATGTTTGAAGAAAAATTATTAAGTTTAATAATACCCAGACTTAAAAGCACAAAATACTTTCAAAATAGAGACAAAAAGAAAAATTCTTAAATCAGGGAAAAAACTCTGAAACATGAATATGGGAAAATTAAGTCTAAAAAGTAACCGAAAACTTACAGAGCAGGCAACAGAAATAAAAATTTTCTGTTTGGCGATGATGAGAGAATTACAAATCATGATTGCTACAATAAATCCAAAAATAATAGCTTCTTCCTGTGACATGGAAACAAATGACGTTACTCGTTTGCAGGTTCCAAGTCCTAAAATAAATGCTATTAAAACTGTATTAAGTCCCAGGGCAATCATGATATTTCGACTTAGGTTCTCCCTATTTTCATCTGGTGTATTTAGAAGAATTATGACTGCCTGAACAATAATTTAATAAAATTAGTGAAAATTAAAAACTAAATTAAGGATATTGGATCCAAGTTCTAATCTGAAAATTCGTTCTCATTTTACTTAATAAATATTATAATTAGATATAGAAATTTTTTCGATCTATAGCGGTACTAATTTAAAAAAAAAATTACAGGTAGAGCGAAAAAATGGAGAGACTGAATTTTGAGCTTAGGACTTGATTCCACCACTCTTAAAAACAAAACAGAAAGTAATATTGGTTTCTCACCTGGATTAGAAGTATAAAAGCCAAAAACTGAATAGATACATTTGGTTGCATACGAATTTCGCTAATTTCTTCAGATAAATTATCCATTATGTTTTGATATTTTTCCAAAATTTTGCTAGAGAAACTTTCGTTCTTCTCCAAACTTTGTAAGTATAATTTATGCTCAGAAACAGTTTTTCGGAAATTTGAACGAAGAGCTATTTGATAAGGAACCATATTATCTTTCAAAGACAACATTAATTTAAAAAAATCGCTGATTTTGATACTCACAATCAGCCAAACTTTTGGATCCCAAATTGAATAATTCGTCCATTAATTTTTTGGTGTTATAATACGAGACGTACATTTTCTCATCTAATGTGAAGTCAAATAATAAATCCAAATGAATGGAACCGAAACTCGAAGAAGGAATAGGTAAGCCAGTTAAAACAGATATCATAGGTGCTATATCAAATTCCTTCAAAGATTTTTTGTAACTGTTGAAAAATGAGACAATATTAATAGGAAAATATATATTTAAAAAATAAAAAATTTGATAATGTAACACACTTTTGAACCTGAAGTTCACAGACTGCTTCTTGTATTACAATGAACGGTGCCAAGTTATTAGAATCTTTTTGAAACTCACTTGGACTTCTCAAAATTCTCTTGCCATTATCACCGAGTATTAAAATTGTATATTGATCAATCTATGGAATTTAATTATGTAGAAGATAATGGCCATATTATTATAATAATAAATAATAGTTTCGTAAAATGTTGATTTGCTTTCTTATTATCTACTGAAATTACCATGTGATATAAAAGTTCATGAATGAATTTAATAATCTCATCCACATATTGTAAATTATTTAATTTTGAGATTTTTTCAGATGGAACTAGAAATTCTGAATTCTTCGAAACTTCATAATGGAAAATAAACCAGTCCCAATGATCTTTCAGCAATTCTGACATTAAGGCATCTTTTGTTTCTGTCTAAATAATATAAAAAATAAGATTAGGAACAAAAATGTAAACGTACAAGGAATTATGTTTCACAGATACCAACAGTGAAATTGTCGTGTGAATTTTTCATATTTCCTAGATTTTCGACGTTGATGTAATCGGGAAATAATTCAGGCCAAAAATTCAAACCATGAAATGAAATTCTTAAATTTTCTTCTTTCGCTAAACGAAAAATGTTATCCACTGAATTATCGCTTAACTTCAAAAGAGATTCAGCAAATCCAGATGATGTTCCACTCGATAAAGTCTATCAAAATAAAAAAAATTTCAGAATGTTCGGACTTAAACATTGAAATTGTTAACAATTTAAAAAAAAAATCACTTTAATCCTCTGTACGGCTGTCGATAAGGGAGGAGTTTCATAATTTAAAGAACAAGCATCTCCTCGTTTTATTAGCTTCGAAACGTGATCAAAATTCGAATCGTTTAAATCTTCTATTCCAAATCCGTCGATTACGAAAAGAATAAGGTTTTCGACATGTGAATAGTATAATTTTTGTGGAGTTATTCTGAAAGCAAATGAATTAATTAATATAATTAATATTAATGTCTAATGATTTTAATAAATTAAAATTAAATTTCATATATTTTTTTAAAATAGTGTTCACTTAAATCCAACAAAAAATTATATTACTTGATATTATCAATACTAGTTGGAAAATCATTCTTGCTTGCAAATTTCAATTCCGATAACGGTTTGGGAATGCTTCCATAGATTAATATGAGTATAGCAATAACAATTGAGATGCAAGTCCAAGCGTAAATGCATTTTTGATTAAATTTCATCATTCGATTGGGGATTCTGACTTTGATGAAGATAAAATACTTTCTACGTATAAAGAAAGAAGTAAAAGTTTCGTTTTAAGTGACAGTTGATGTCAATCTCAGTTGCTCAATTTGAAGATCGAGCCGATTTTCAATAAGCCTTGAATATAACATTTCACTTGTTTTTATATTTAATTGTAATTAAAAGAAAGCTTAAAAACTTTTAATGATAAAGAATTTTATTTTAATAGAGTTTAAAGTGCAGATTTTGGTTTTAGAATATTTGTATAATGCTCTAACATGTATACTATTTTAAGATGTATAATATGTATTCTAAATTGTATAATTTTCTGAAGTCAAACATTTTTTAAATTGTATAAGATTCTAAAAAGATAGACGCTATAGTTACTACCAGAAAATTGACTATTTCAGGCTTAACAGTATTATACTGACTTTAACTTAAATTGTTTTCTTTTTTTTTTTAAGTTACATTTATTACCAATAAGATAAATTTTCAACGAAAAAAATGAATTTCAATTAAATATTTGAATTTTAAATTTAAAAAAATATCAATTTTCAATCAAAACTGTGAAGTCTGCTGTTTACAAGATAGTATCACATCTTACATGTTGTACATTATAAAGATTATTTGCATTATTGCTGCGATAAAATACATTACGGTACAATGTAATACTTCGTAAATTAATTTGGGAGAAAATACAGTCCATATGAAGAGATGATATCGTTGAATTGTAACAATCACAGTGAATAAAGTAATTGGCAGCAATCTCCAAATTACATATTGTTTGTTGATTCTCAGAATTATTTGGCATGAACTAAAATCAAATATATTATTCCCACATTATTTAAATTCAAAATTTAAGTAAAAAATATCATGTACTCACGCGTTTGGATTTTCGATAGTTTCGTTGTATAAAATATTTAAATAGGCAAGAACAGGTGCAGAATACGTATTAATTGATATAAAAAGTGCAGTAATTGAAGGTATATAAGATTCCAATCCAACATATCCTGCAGCCACATCAATAGTCGCAAAACTATTTGAATTTCCCTAAAAATATAATTAAAGATATTGATGAAAGGTTGTTTAAATATAATATGTAATATAACTTTAATAGATAATTTATTATGAATGAGAATTTTAATAATACCTGATAGAAGTAAAAAACGTTGCCTAACCAAATATGGAGCAGAACTCTCAATTTTTCGAGTCTGCACAATTTTGTGATGAATTGAATCACCGAACTGGATAATAATTGTGCTGGGAGTAAAATTATGTTGAAAGGTCGGTGTAAAAGGGCAGAGACCATAATCCACAAATGTAAAAGGAAGAATAAAAATTGTGGTAATACGTTTTCCCTCCTTTGCTGAGCTTTTTTTATTAATCTCAAAGCACAGTGCGAGAGATAAACCAATATTAAAAACCAGAAGATTTGTACTTCGAAGATTCCACTGCGATTAGAACGAATGCAATCATTAATTCTCAAAATATCAAATTTAGCTAATTTGATTTAGAGAAAATAGATTTCTACTTAGAATCTGGATAAAAAGATATTCCGGTTAAAGTTCCAGTGACCATGTGCCGAAGATAAATACAAGCTGCTATAGAAATGTTAAATAATAGGCAAGGTTTCTTAAATTTATTTTCTTCAAACTCGTAGTCAATCCGAATTAATAATGCGAATCCTAAAAATGAGAGAAAAATAAATATACAATTAAAAAGTTTGAAGTCCTTTGGATGAGTCTTCGTAGTATTAAAAAAAATTTCATTTTGTACCTAGAAAGACGAAGAGTGATAATCCAATTTTGCGATTCTCATCTAGAAGCCAGTCAGAAATATCTGGTAGATGAGCATATTTGTCGCCAGTGCTGTTTAAATTTCTAAGAATCCTATGAGATAATAAGAGTAAAAATATTTTTATTCCTGCGTCTACACGACAATATTCACTGAAAGCAAGCACACCAAAAATTAGTTCATTAGAATTTTCAATCGTATTTTTCAAGTACATATAAAAGCTGTTATTTGAAAAATTCACCTCAGTCGATAAGTGGCACATCTCCAGACGATATCGTAAAATGCAAAAACAAAATACGTCACCCACAAATAGTACCAAATTTGATGTTCTTCTTCTACAAAGCTACTGCTACTCAGACTTAATGCATGTACCAATCCGCCCAAAGGAAGAAATAATTTGATTGTTCCATATTTTCTTAACTGAAGATATAAATGAATATGAGTAAATTGATGACAAAAGTATAACAAATTTTAAAACTAATTTCAAGCAAAAATAGTTCACTTTTCTTATGGGGTTTGATTGATTCAGTTTGCATTTAAGTGAACAACGAGAAACAAAGGGGAACAAAGGGAATTTTCTTAAAAGAAAGAGGGATGGGATAACTATTAAAAGTTTACCTGACTAGTGGTTGGAATGTTGAACTTGAATTTGGTGCACAAATAACTATTGAACACCAAAATTAGGACGACTAGAGTGGTGAGAAAAGCGCTATTCGCACCACTAGAATATAATATTGTAGTTTCTTCTGCTTCGAATAAATAGTTCAGCGAGAACCACAAAATGACATTGGCTATAACCGTTAAGACAACCTTCTTCGCTGTTGAAATTGTACTATCATCTTCACTTACCATAATATATAAGACCTGATAGAAAATAAATTAAATTATGAGTGTTCGGCTCAAGTTCTAATCTCAAAATTCAATCTCCTTGTTTTATTGAATAAGAATTATAATTAAATACCTTTTCGCTCTATAGGTGAACTCTATTTCGAAATATAAGTATGGCTATAGAGAGAAAAAATATATAATTATAATATTTGTTGAGTAAAATGAAGAAATCAAATTTTGGGTTTACAACTTGGATTCAACACCCTTTATAAATTATCAAGTAATATTAAATACTAAGTATTTCTAGGGAAACAATTTTACCTGAAATAAAAAAATAATCGCAATCGTCATGACAGGAATATCATATTTTACCATATCGATGGTAAGTAATTCTTTCATTCCTTCAAGGGCTCTGAGATAAATTTTGATAATATCCTCAACCATTTCATTTGATTGCCCACTGCTATTCAACCAAGCAACGTGAAGTTTAACAGCATCTTCATAGTCTTTATACGCTTCTACAGAAAAAATAATTTTTCTATTTAATATAAAAGCTTTCCTTAATTTAGACTGACTAGTTAATAATGAAGTTTCCTTACGTTGTTCCTTATAATTCGGAAGTTTTTTAAAATTACTGAGTAGTTGTTTCGAGTTATAATAAAGGACGAATAATTTTTTCTGGACGGGTAAATTATTCAAAATGTCTAAAGAGACAGTTCCTAGATTTGAGGAGGGAATAGGAATACCGAGAATTATAGACAGCGTCGAAGCTAAATCTATTTGAGCAATTTGTCGAGATTCACTATTTTTTTTAGGACAAGTTGCACCAATAGTGGCGATTGGTACCAGTATTTCTTCTAATGTTGCACCACCATGACCTCCAGAGTCTTTCATACCGTGATCTCCACAAACTATTAACAAGGAGGGCACGTTATTCTTATTCTGAAAAGTTATGAAATACTCGATTAAAAAGATGGTTATCGATTAAAAGGAATATTATCAGTTTTAGTTTATCAATTTTTTACCCAGTAACTCATTCGAGAGTAAATTTGGCCAATAATTTCATCCATTTCTTTAAGTTTTGGCTGTATTAATGGACTAAATGGTCCAGTCACGTGGCCAATGTGGTCGAGCCCCAAATAGTGAAGGATCATTATGGACCAGTCGTTCCTGTGTAGTTCGTTTTGTACGTGGCGTGTAACGTTGTTATCGACCTACGAATTTCAAATTTATCAATTTTAATCACTTTAATCAATAACAATAAAGTACGATGGTCTGTCTCTCCACATTAAAGTTCCTATATTCTCGCTCGCTTATAGCGTATTTTTTTCATGATATTTTTTGATTTTAAAAGATTTCAAAGGATTTCTAGGGAGTAAAAAAATTTTCCAGGGATTCAATGAGATTTTAAATCAATTTTCAACACGAGTAGCGCGTTAATTTTTAACTAGGGTAATTTAATTTAATACTTGATGCTTTCGAGCAGTCACCCTGTAATGATTATAAATTTTTATCAACAATTCTTGATTATAAAATGTACATTTATTCTTACTTCTGTATAATCCGTAACGAAAAATGAGGTTGTTCCATCGTAACGAGTAAATGTTTCTGGGAAAAGCTTGAGCCACGTATCGTCACCATAAAAAACTAATTTATGTCCATAATTCTTAGCTTGTTGCAAAACGCTGTCTCCAACCACAGTCTCTCCTTCCAAGTTTAATGCAATATCAATGAAACTAGGTATCGTTCCTGTCGTTAATGCCTGAATTTTCCAGAAATTTTTTTATTAAATATAGCTTAAAATGAAATTTAATTAATAATTCTGTAAACAGAAGTTGTACCTTTATTCGAGGCATTGTTACAGTTGGAGAATTTACTTTCGCTTGCAGAAGGCATGATAAATTATTTTCTACTAGATTATTTAAAATTGGCATTGAGTCTTTCGTTGTATTTCCTGTGACAAAACTCCACCGTAAAGCATCAATTACCATGATAACAACTTTTTTCGCTATTGGTTGATATAATTCTTCTCTCTTCACCCTGTAAAAAGAATAAATGTCGATTTCTATACTTCGAAAATAAACTAGATATCAGTTCGATAAAAATAAATAAACAATTGATTTTAAAAAAATGAGTTAATTTGCTATTTTACCTGATTTCCTCAACAAATTGAGGAACGTCATTCATCGTGGCTATAGAATTTCCATAATGTATCATGGGAAAAAAGCCATAAAGAAAAAGAACAATCGAAAAAAATGCCACTATAAATGTGTATGCAAATATAAACCAATTGGTGTCATCATGTTTTTCTGTAAGGATACAAAAAGGATTAGAATATTAAAAACATTAAAAATTGTTTACGTAGTCAAAGGTATTCCTAACCTTAAAATTTCTAGTAAAATATAGAATTAGATTATAAATTTAATATAAGACGTACCTCCTTTTAGAGAATTTGGCTTCATTTTTAACAAATTTATCTAAACAATCACTAAACTTGAATAATTCACTAATATTTGCTTCGTAAAGCGGCTCCTTTATAAATATTGGAACACAAGTATTGTCTTAAAATCCTCAAAATGCTTAGAACTAAATTAAAATTCTTTAAATAACAGTCTTTTCGGAGCAACAAATTGGATAAAAAGTTCCTAATCATAGAATCTAGCATGTTGCTTGTATAATGTAATAAAAAGAAGATGCTATCGATCACAATATCATAAACACGATAAATACAAACATGTTTGATGTTTGTAACCTAACTTTTATTCATTTGACAGATTTGACATTTGGAACAGTGCTCCCAAAGTCGGCTGCCTGCGCGCGCAGCGCGTGTTGGCTTCCCGTTGGAGAAATTCTGCCATTGGCTGTAATCTGGCGCGCGATTCAAAATTAAATTAAATTAATTCGATTTTGAATGGCGCGCCAAATTTGACCAATGACAGCATCTCTCCAGCGGGAAGCCAACGTGCGCTGCGCGCGCAGGCAGCCAACTGTGGGAGCACTGCCTAGGTACGCCCTCAACTCGACCAGGCCCTGTGACGCGCAGGAACAGCAGCGGCTGACCGGCAGTAGATTTTTAGATTTAACTTGGCTTTTGACTTGTGAAGTTCGCTTCTCCCAAATTCATCTCTAGTGGAAGTCTTTATAATTTTCGCTCAACTTTTATTGACATCGAATAAATAACCCTGCTTAAAATTTCGGACAAATTCCGGATTCCGAAATTTATCCGGAATTGTCCGGGACGTTATCCGATTGTGTTCGAAAATTATACGGATGAATTAGCAATTAATTGCTATAATCCGGACAATTTTCGAACACGATCGGATAGAATCCGGATAATTTTCGAACACGACCGGATATAATCCAGATGACAAAAACCGGATAACGTCCCGGGCAATTCCGGATAAATTTCGGAATCCGGAATTTGTCCGAAATTATAATAAATCCAAATATTGTCCGGTAGAATCCGAAAGTTCTACAGTCTGACGGATTAGATCATTCCGGATTGTATCCGGTTATGGCAGTTTTTTTGCGGTCTGA
>JAUESH010000024.1:12934779-12951448 GCA_032275165.1 Synergus magnus
ACGTTCAAATGAATGAAATATTTTTTCCCAATTCTATTTTATTCAGAAATATTATTCCAACTAAAAATAACAATAGGTATTACAGGTTTCTTTCATACAGAATTATTTTTAATGAAAATGAATCAATGTTTAAAACTTTAGTTTAAAATATAATCAATACAAAAATTCGTTCATTTGAATGTTCAGAACTTAAACCACATGTTTCTAACAATGAGAAAACTTTCTTAATTAGAAATCTGGGAACCGAACAAATAATTCTGTCAATTTTAAAGACTTGAGAATTGTTATTAGCCTATTTACCCGGCGTTGCCCGGTATTTTTAGAGATTTCATGATTTTAAAGAATTTCAAGGGATTTTTAAAAGAATTCAAAAGAGTTAACAGAAGGATACTCTAGAGATTTCTATAGATTTTACAAGATTTGTTTTGTTTAACGTTTATAAGAAGAAAATAAGTTTGCGAATCAGAACTGATGAAAAGAATAGATTCATCTGACGGTACTTTTTCCCCCATTTAATTACTAAGTATTTAGAATTATCATTAATTATACTAAGTGAACATTATTTTTAATAAAAGATCAATGGATAGAACTTGTATGCCATCGAAGGAAGTGAAATTAATGAAGCGAATGTCCTTGGAGACTTTTAAAAGACTAACCGTTCGTAGTTCCTCTCAAGCGACGGGCTTCGCAAAGTGTTTACGGGTTTCCGCTTCTTTCCTGGAAGTGTGCTTACTGGATAATGCTTAATTCCTATTTTTTAGCGGAATATTGAGGACAAGCGTAACTCAAAACTTGATCTCTGACATCAATCTAGTGTCATATCGAATTATCTACTTATAAAATGAATACGATATGTGTGAAAGTACTATCGACTCTGATGAAAGTTTCGGATTGAAATTCATTCCGAATCATTCCGGAATTTGTATCCCAACCAAATAACAGTTTCATTCCGATCTAATCCGAAGGAAGTTTTTAATCCGGATCAACCCGAGGTACATTCAAAATCAATCTGAACTTAATTGTAATCCGAATGAATCCAAATGAATTCGGTCAATCCGAATTAACCCGAACTTTAAATTCGAATGAATCCGGTCAATCCGAATGAATCTGGTTAATCCGAATGAATTAGAAGTTATCCGAATTCTTGAAAATAATTTGGATTGATTCGGATAGACCAGCTACGCTGGGATTAAAAGTTCGGATTGACCGGATTCATTCGGATTGAAAATTCGGATTGAAAGGTCGGATTAACCGGATTTATTTGGATTAAAAGTTCGGATTGACCGTAATCATTCGGATTGAAAGTTCGGATAAATTCTGATTGACCGGATTGACCGGATTCATTCGAATTCATTTGGATTACAAGTTCAGACTGATTTTTAATAGGCATCGGATTAATTCGGTTTGAAAACTTCTTTCTGATTAGATCGGAATGAAACTGTTTGGTTCGGATACAAATTCCGGAATATTTCGGATTGACTTTCGCCAGGGTAATTACATTTCACAAAATCAATCAGTTGAAATTGTAGGGCTTAAAAAAGTTTTAATAAGATTTACAGAAGACTTATTTCTATAAAATTCATGAAGGTTTGAATCTTGAATATTAAAAGCCCTTGAAATCTTTTCAAATCTTCTAATAATCTTTTTAAATAAAATATTTCTTTGAAATCTCTTGAATTTTTTTAACAACCTTGAAAATCTTTTAAACCTTTTCATGTTTTTTAAAAATGTTTTGAAATCCATTGAAATCTTTTAAAATCTTTAAAAATATTTCGAGGCGCATGAATATTCTCAAATTCCATTTGATCTAAGTTTCATTTGACCGAAAATCAAGTTATCGAATACCTACTTACCATAATTTTTATTTATCCCAATTTTCAACTGATATAATCTCTATTTATCCTAAATGCTGTTTATTAAATTTTCTATTATATCGAATTGTTATTTGGCATAATTTTCACATTTCCGAAATTCCATTCGGCATAATATTATAATTTTCCCTAATTTTCAATTAATCTAATTCTTATTTTTCAGAATTTTTATTTGGAGTGATTTTAATTTTTCCAAATAACCAGATAACCTAATTTTCATTTGCACGAATTCGCATTTGTCATATTGTTCATATTTATCTGAATCTTCATAATGGCGCGAAATTCAAAATTAGCCAATCATAATTTTTTCCTCGAATTGAAAATAATCCTGATTGGCTATTTTTGAATTTGGCGCCACTATTCTAGTTGGAACTTATCATTCTATTTGGAAAAATCAAAATTATGCCAAATAACAATTCGGAAAAATAAGAATTAGATACTTGAAAATTAAGAAAAATTAATATTATGCCGAATGGAAGTTCGGAAATGTAGAAATTATACAAAATGGAATTTGGGGAATATTCATGCGCCTCAATATCATGAAATCTCTTTTAAAACCTTTTTAACCTGTTGAGATATTTAAAAATTTTTTGAGATCTTAAAAAAACACGAAACCTTTTGAAATCCCCTCAAACCTTACAAAATCTCTTGAAATCTTTATTCAAAGTTAGGACCACTTCGAGCTCATGTCTTTTAAATGTATTTCTTAAGATTTTATTATTTATTCAGAAGAAAGATAGGAACGATGTATGCCCTCCAAATGAAAATAGCCGTAACTGCAGTTCGGATAAGTCACCTGTCACTTTTTCGTATCTAAAATAAAACTCATAAAAGTTCTTCTTTCTGGTTAGATTCATAACATGTATTACGTATATCACATTTCAAAACGCATGTTCGTAAACCTAACTAGAAAGAAGAGCTTTTATGAATTTTATTTTAGATACGAAAAAGTGACAGGTGACTTATCCGAACTGCAGTTACGGCTATTTTCATTTGGAGGACAGATGTGGTTAGCCATTTTGAAGTAATAGTACAAACTACGTGTTAAAGTTTCGAAATTCGATATCAGACTGCGGTGGGTCGAATCATTATCCAGATCCACCCTTTATGTGATTTATGGTTCTGGGAAATGGTATTTGTGAATCAAAAATGAAATGAGGTACCTGTAGCGTCTCAATTTTTGATTCGGATTTGTTTTATTGCAAGAAATTTGTAGTCTGTGATTTCCTTAATGGATATCGATTAAGTCTATATAAAAAAATGGGAATTATAGACATTACTAAAAGCGTTTTGAAACCTATAATTTCTGGTAGCTGGAATTTGATTCTAAAAACTACTATCTGGACATTTCCTTTACTAGAAATCTATTTTTAAAGAAAAATTTTATTGCAGGGTTGAGTTTAAATTCCAATTTGAACCCAAGTTTGAAAACAGGTAGATTTCACAATGGCCGAAAGAAAATTAGAGGATCTATTTTGCCGAAGGGAAATAAACCGTAAAATAGAGTCCAAGGGTGTCACCTAATGTCAACTTTTCTCCTCAAAAAAGGGAGGAACAAAGAAGAAGGCAATTAATCTTTTGAGATGACGGATGTGAACACGGGTGGTTGTTCGAAATATAATTTAATATAGGTTATTTGAGAGGAAAAACACGCCCTTGTGGAAGGAAATACCTATAAAGAGACCTTAATTGCCAAAAGAGTAAATGAAAATGACACCCGAATTTCCTCAAATTGAAAACTTCCAGTATTAAAGTCACATTAGAAATGCGACAGGAAAGAATTTGACCATCCCCTTGTGTGGATCCTTTACCTTTAGCTTTAGGTTTGGGTTTAGATTTTAGAATGACTTTAGAGGTCTATAGACTCAAGGTTCGACTTTATAATTCGCCGCATCATTTGTCTGAAAAGACTACAAAGCAAAATGGACCAGCACCGACTACCTGTGATGTTTATTCTACTGTTTGACCGCAATTTTTGACTTCCGCTTTGCAGCTTTTTGTGTTAAGTTATATCAACTGTAGGATTGTAAATTTTAATGAAAAAATAAAAAAATGTTTTACGAACCTTGTAAAATGTTGAAAAGACCTTTCCAGCTTCGAGGTTTCCACCGCAGTCGAGGAGTTGGAAGAAGGAAGTTCTTGATATCGTCAAAATCATTGGAAGTAAAAAGGTCTTGATGTCAGCAAAGTCATTGTCCACTTAAAAAGATTGTTGTATTTTCACAAATCACACGCGAACGATTGAAAACAAGCACTCCCGAATTTTTATCACACACGCGATAGATATAACACCACCTAAATCTTAACCCCTCTAAAAAATATTTTATCTCAGTCTCAAATTCTATTTTTAATTTATATGGTTTGGATTCATCGAATTTTTACACCTGCAATACTAATTGGAAAGGAAAAAATAGATGTATTACTAAAATAGAGCATTGGAGCCATTGAACTTTATTGTTGACAATCCCCTCCCTTTTCAATGATTTTAAAAAAATAACCTCAATTTGTACAAAAATACTCAACTTGAAAAAATATTCATACTTTTCAACCAAGTAACACTAACAGCAATGAAACTATTTTCATTGCTCTTAAAATATTCTTATAAAAGCTAATAATTTCCGGCACCACTCAAAATATGTCAATTACTTTCTATGTTTTCTACTTAAAAAATCACTGACTGAGACGTGAATTCCGACTTTCACGTTTGGCGCCCAATTTGCGATATTCGCCTCCTTCGCCTCTACTTCAGGAAATTGGATTCTCGTTATAGGTTATTTTAACGGAACAAGAGCAATCCAAGTTAAAAGCGTAGAGCAATGACGCGTAAAAGTTGAAAATAGCGAAAATAGCATTAACGATCGAGAAAAAATAATGAATTTTTAGGCGAAATTACGAATCTATGATACTTAAAACGACGTATGAAAAACCTCTCAAGCCGTGAAATTTTCAACGCGGACGACAAACGTCTTCCCGAGTTTCCCACTGTAACACAATGTTTGATTATAACTCTGACTGGTTACAAAGAACTGACACCACTTTAATAAACGAAACACAATGGAATAACAGAGACAATTAAGTTTTAGAGAACGTAAACAAACACGCGACACTCCAAAACCGTAACGACCTAAAAACAATAACAAAACTGAGAACCACGATACGCAAGTCAAGGTCGAAACTGATTTCCACAATATTGACATTTTTTCTTAAATTTGCGACGTTTACAAGTTAAACTAAAATAGAGATAATTAAAAATATGATATAGAATATAATTTCGGTGCAACTTATTACGTAAATTTAACGGAATGCAGTAAATAGTCTTGACTTGATTTGCGTTGTAAATGGCGCCAAATTCACAAATTTAAACATTCCCTAACGGTTTTTATTTGTCGAATTAGCCCAGAAATTGTTTCAATTTCACTTATTCTTTTAAATAATTATTTCTAAAATTGTTTTTATCTTCGACTTTAGATTAAGATTCCAAAATTGGTATTTCTAATTTGAAATAATTAAAAAAATACAATAATTAGATGAAAGATAACCTTAAAAATTGGAATTTTTAAATTCTAATAGATTGCATTAATTATTTTAACAAAAAAATAAAAATAACTCTATTATTTGAAATTTCAAATTTTAAAAGTCACAAATACCAATTTCAATTACAAATTATGTTTTAAATACAATTAAACCTTTTTGTCAATAAATATTAGAACGAGTGATTGATCACGGAAATATGAAATTTCTTGAAATCTGCTGCACTCGCTCATTAAATCTTTTGAAATCTCCTGCAATCTTTGAAATCTCTTTGAACCTTTTGAAATCTTTTTGAAATCACTTGAAATCTTGAAATCTTGAAATCTGGTGTACACTCAAAAATCGAGTGATCAACCCCTCGTATTAGAAGTTCGTGTCCCTAATTATCACATTATCAAAATTTCTTTCTCAAACCGTTTTCCAAGATTAGAGACCCCAAACCCTGATATTGAACCTTAACATCCTTCCGCTTCGTATTAGGTTTAATTCCTCAGCCATTTGTGATTTTTTTTTCTTATTTTATCACGTCGATAAATAATATCCCATATGAAGATATTACGAGGGTTATTTTTGGGAAAATGGTACGGGACGCGTAAAAGTGAGCGAGCCTGGTGCTGGTTTTAGCGCTGTCTAAGGCGCCTTGCTCCGTGATCGTACTCCCGATAACCCGGTTAACCCCAACAGCCGGTTATTATAATATTTGCCGAACCAAAATATAGTAATTGCTTATTTGCTTGGGCCCAATTATTGTAAGTCTGCGCGTTCGTAGATCCCCCGCATACGAAGCCCGATAGGCACCGGTAATGATTAGGCTCGACAATTGGGGTAGGCAATAATCCCCGCTCTCTATTATTCATTCGCGCCCAAAAGATTGCTCTCCTTAAATCCAGATTCTTTGGTGTTTACCTCAATCGACCAACGTAAACAATCTTTCACAAAAAGATTTAAAACCAATTTTCTGAGTTCTGATTCTTCGCTTGATTTTTTAATTGATGTAATCAATGAAGAAGAAAAGATTAATTGATGTCTGCCATTAATTTATTTTAATCAAAAAAAGATAAAAGTTGAATACATGATTTGTTAATTCTCTTTAAATATACAAGAATCGAAGTAAGAATCAAGTATTGCTACTTACGCACTTCGTTATGAAATTCTCGGCGATTGGAATTAAAATGATACAGATTCATTAAGGGCATATTTTACTTACCATAAGAGCAAATTTAGTTAGTAAATGGCCTAGCTTTAACAATAAATATTTATTATTGCGAGTGTGAAGTTGGCGAAACTAAGTTTTCTCTTAAGGTAATTACCACACGCCCTTAATGACTGTGTATCTTAATAAATGTGTATCTTAGTGTGTACCGTATAAAAAGAATACAGGAAGCATTGATACATTCACTCACTTTCTTACGGTTTCCAGAGTTTCAGCAAACCGTCTTCGCTGTATGAACAGAGTAAATTTTGATGTGGATGGTGAGCGAGACCAATAACGTCTTTATCGTGAATCTGAAATAGAGAATTTTGTATAATACGGTACTTTTCTGATAATGATAATTTCTAGAGAAAATTTACTTACGTTTAGAGTTCTTTCTAGTTTTCCAGAGGTGGTTGAGAAGCAGTAAAGTACAAGATCTTCTCCAACGCAGTATATAAATTCACCTCGAGGACTGACGGCAGTGCAAACGAAATCTCCACCCTCTCGTTTACCAGAGGAAAATGATCTGACTATTTGGCCTTGCATATTCATAATAACCACTGTATTCGATCGATTGCAAACAACAAAATGTTCTGGATTTCTAGGAAGTGGGTGAATACTGTTGACTGTTAAATCTGCGGATCCGAGAGATTTGTACGTTCCTGTGCATTCTGTTGTCTTGAGACTCCAGACTTTTACGGTTCCATCAGACGACGCACTGAAATTTTATTTTTATTAGAATATAATTGATTTAAAAGCAAAAGTCAATTTAAAACTGAAAGGATCAGAGATTACCTAATTATGTTGTGCCCATCCGGAGAAAATACGACTTCGTTCACGAAAGAAGAGTGGCCTCTAAATTCCTTGAGAGTTTTACCCGACTTCAGTCCGTGTATTCTGAAATATTGGAAAACGACTTTTAAAAATTTATTCTACATATTCAAAAATGAACATAAATCATTCATTATAATTCCTAATCCTACCTAATTGTAGTGTCGAAAGAAGCTGATAAAATCTGGCTGTTGTCTCTGCTAAATTGAAGGCAGGTAACACCCTTGGAATGTGCTTTTTCGAATCTCCTCAAGCACTGGCCGTTTTGAACTTTCCAAACTTTGATTTTCCCATCCTGAGAACCACTTGCGAGCATTTCGCTGTCTCTACTGAAAGCCATTGATAATACAGCCTGTTCCATCATCATGAAATTGTCCTGCGCCTGGTACTTAAGATCCTTTCTGATTTTTCCGGTTGTGAAATTCCAAACTTCGATGAATCCATCGACAGAACCAGTTACAAGATACTGACCATCAGGTGAAAACCGGGCGCATTCCACGTGAGATTTCTGACCGAATTTAATCTGCTTCGACAACTGGGTTGGATATCTTTCGTCTTCTTGATCTCTAACTGCAGCTTTTCCTCGGAACAAATCGATCGTAGTTCCTGGAGGCAAAAGACCCTGGTGTTGTTGCCATTTTAATGCTTGTCCTAAGAGAGCGAGCAATCTGCTGGAAGGGACGACTGAAACTTCTCCAGCCAAAGCCGTTGCAATGTAGGCTCGACGCTTTTCTTTTGTACTTCCATCAGGATAAGCTTCTCGGGGATCGAAGTAGGAACGTGCGAGCAAATTTTCTGTGGAAAGAAGAGTATTTAAAAATTAAATTTACATTACTTCTTCAATCCAAGAATTGAACAAATAATAACAGACTAATGAAAGAACCTTATTTTGAGAATTAGGATTGTAAAATGAAGTTTTTTTTATACCTAAGTGAATATATCTTTCAGGTTCCTGTTGCTTCATCATAACCATAGGATCGGTTTGCCGGAGCAATGATCGAGCTGCTCCCAATTCTCTCAACTCAATTAATTCTAGGACGACCTGAAACATTTCATCATGAGCGAGTGTAAACCAGATTTCCAAAGTGCTCAATCCTTCGGAGTCAAATAAAATAAATATTTACCTGTTCATATAAATCAATAAGTTTTTTATCTGGTAGCTTAAGAGATTGAATAGCTTTGAGAACAGTATCCCAATGTCCATTATTTATGTCTGCAACGAAACCGTCTACACTGTCGACTGTATTGAGAGAAACGCCTGTTTCTTCCTGCAAATAAATTCAGTTTCTTTAAAATTACAGTAAGCCCTAGTTTCTATTAACTTTAAAATTTCTTTGTAATTTCTAAAGCAATAAAACGAATTAGCAAAATCAAACAAACTTTAAATTTATATTTACCTGGAGAGTCTGTAAGGTCCTCACTAGATTCGATTCCTTTAAATATTGTTGTATTAATCGAATCACGCTGAAATAATAAACAAAACAAGTAATTAAGAAACTTATAAAATAACTTGATTGAAATAATTCATTGAACTGCCTGCAAAACTTACTCAGCTGATTCAATCTCGATCGACATTGTCTTAAAAAAACCTCAATAAGTTTAAGTTAACTATAATAAAATACAATTGTCTCAAGGAAATAATATAAGGATCTAATCTTTGCAAATTAAAACAATTTTTTGTTGGTTATGTTTGGTCAACAATTGATATTGACGCCATTATATTTCAGATGACCAAAAAGACGACCTTTTATGAAAATTGATGACCTTCAGGTAACCACTGTATTCACTGATGACCCTATCTTTTGGCGTTATCAGAGATGGTGCTACTATCGAATGCGGGAAGGTTTGAATAAAATTTTAAAAAGTGATGTTATACTCCAAACTGCTTGAAATTAGAAATATAGAAAACGATTACAGTAAATTAATAATTTATAATAATATATAATAGGTATATTTATTTCTCAATAATAAATTAAATAAATAATAAAGTTGGATGCATGTGCTCGCCGCGTGTTGGCTTCCCAGTTCCCACCCTTTCCACCAGAGAAATGCTGCCATTGGTCAAAATTTGGCGCGCGATTTAAAATCGAATTAATTTAATTCGATTTTGAATCGCGCGCCAGATTACAGCCAATGGCCGAATTTCTCCAGCGGGAAGCCCACACGCGCTGCGCGCGCAGGCAGCCAACAGTTTGGGAGCACTGGAATAAAATATAAAATTCCCTAGAAGAAAACAGCTGATTGATCCATATAACGGGTGTTCATTTTAATTTTTACATTGTATCCTCATACAAAATAAACATATCCTAACGTAAATATGTTGTATTAATTTAAGGATAAAAGGTAAGATTACGTTAAATAAATTAATAACTTCTAATAGTTGTGTAAATAAACGCATGAATATTTACTGAAACTTGAAGAGCAGGTTCCTAACCTCAAAGTTTGTTTTTATATTTTTATATCTTCGATATTTTCTAATAACTTGCTTAATTTCTTTAACTAAAATAATTTTCTTCGAATTATTGAATTGCAGATACATCAACATTTTAAAATGTCATGGATAAATCAACTGATAAGAAAAAGAAAGTTTAAATTTGTGCTGCTGGTCTTGGGAATAGTTACAGGTGTTAGTTATCTGCTTTCCCAATTTATTTATTTCCTCGTATTAAATCAGGAAGGCTTAAGTAATCTAGTCAGTCGGACTTCATCCGGACATAGACAGAATGTCGCTATTAATAAAATTATCTCAAAATGGAACGATTCTCAACATTCGAAATTCATCAGAGACAAAAATGGTCATTCTATTTCTCTGAGAGGAACTCACAGTCGAGATATTGCAAAATATTTGCCCAATACAAGAGGAAAATTCGTCTGTATTTCCTCTAAATTAGAGATAGATTTCTTGAAAATCAATGACGATTATTGCGATTGTCCATTAGATGGAAGTGATGAACCTGGCACCAATGCTTGCAATAATGGCACCTTCTATTGTGAAGTCCCTTCGAAAAAATTTCCAGGTATATTTTAAACATTTGTTAACTATTTTGTAGAAATATAAGTTTCTTATTTTTTGTAATCAAAATTTATTATCTCTTTTAGCTAAAATACCATCTTATAAGGTGAATGATGGAGTCTGTGATTGCTGTGATGGATGTGACGAATGGGCTGGGGTGCCTCTACTCGATAAATCTAAGAGTATGTTGTTTTTTAAATATAAATATAGATTCGATGGGTTGAGCACTCAAATTTTGACTGTACACCAGATTTAAAGATTTCGCTTTGTTTAGATTTAAGGGTGTTGAATTCGAGTTCTAACATCAAAATTTGATTTCTTCATTTTACTTAACAAATATTATAATTATATATTTTTTCGATAGAAAGCCAAACTTTTGCTTTAAAAAAGGGTATGTCTACAGAGCAAGAATACATTTATCTAATTATAATATTTTTTGAGTAAAATGAAGAGATAATATTTTGTAAGTGGAACTTGAACCCAACATCTTTAACCCTTTGCACTCGAGCGGCGCCGATACGGCGCCCTTTTTCGTTCAAACGAAAAAGGATCGAGTGCAAAGGGTTAATTTAATAATTTTATACTCCAAGCATTTAAAATTAAATTGAAATGAACTTCTTTAATCGACAGCTTAATTTCATAACATGATTTTTTTTAGGTAATCAAGCAGAAGGATCTAAAACCACTTGTCCCAATCGGTGCTAAAAGTTCAAATCTTCTTTCGTATGGTAAGGCTAAATAAGTTGATATTTTTAAATAACCCGCGAAGCGACTGATATTTTTCATAGAAAACGCTGAAGTTTCAGTGCAGAGTAAACTTATTTTTTACAACCAAAGGCAATTTGTAAAGCCATGGGTTTTGGATTATATTATTTATTACTCGAATTTAAAAAAACGTACATTTAGTAGTATAAAACTTTTTTTATATTTATATAAAATAACGTTACTAAGCGGATTTTTCACATCTAAGTTTCGCTAAAATCTTAAAGTGATATTCCAATTTGCGAGGCTTGTCTTCAAAATGTAGAACATGTTCAATATTCGCTCCTCCCTTTCGTAAAGTGTCGGAAAATGTTTGCTCCTCTATACGAATCCATGGCCGATCAATATCCCTTATTTGATAAGGAGTAACATGTACGTGAACATTGATTCCTAAAATTTGTTTTCGATTATGAAAAATTGTTCCAGATTATTTCATTCTCAGTTTAATTACAATAAGAATTAAGTCCTTACTTTTGAAGATAAAAATCTCGCAAGAGCAAAAATCAATAGACTCAAGATTGTAAATATTTTGAAGAAGCTGTATTTATAGAACTGTTGTAAAACGTAATATTCAAAGATTATACCTAATTTTATAAACGAATCTAATATCGCTTTGTCCGTAATCCAAGTGTCCTTTTTACCTGGATGGCCTCCATCTAGCCACCAAATTTCTTTAATTCGAGATATAAATTTGGCTATTTCTTCATTTTTCTCTTCTATATTTTGGTAATAATGAAATTCATGGAGGAATTGATTTAATACTACCGAGCCTTTGCTGAATCCCATTAGTAATAATTCCCCTTCGTTGATAATTTCTTTTGAAGTCTGGATAATTTAAATTAAAATAGGTTTGAAATTGTTTTATTTTATTTTTGATATATATTATATATTCTTTTCTTACCTTAGTAACAATCTGTGTCACAGATTCAAGAAGCTTTTTCAAATGCAATAAGCTGCTATAATTTGGACAAAAAGTAGGTGCCCCAAAGTCACTCCCTGGTACAAAATTATCGAAGCAATTTATTACAGCGTTTGACAATATTTTTCTCCTGAAAACAAAAAGGCTCTGTTAAAAAATTAATTAATTGATAATAATAAACTACGTTTGAAGTATATCAGCAGATTCTATGAGATATCTAACAATTACAAGCGATTAAATTGAAATTGATACCTTGCAGGTCGAATAATTAAGATATGATTTTGGGGAAATTGCTGTGCCAATAAAGTTGCTGTTTTTTCAAAACTCCATTCTTGATAGCGTGCACTGTCTCGATGTTGGGCCATATTTTCACGAAAATCCTGTTAAAAATTAACAATATTTTTATTTTCTCAATTATAATGAAAAAAGAAAAAGTAATTTCATTAGATCTTAAATATTAAAAGACACAGATTTAATTTTTTTAAATTATATTTTAATTCATTATTAGATTATTATTGTTACTGACTTGTGTATCTCCACCGAAAAATACAAGAATTTGAGAGGCTGCTGATGATTTTTGTGGAGAGCTATAAAGAATGTCATTACATCTATTCAAAATTCCAGCTACATTTTGAAAAATTTTAATTTTGAAAGCCATTTTCTAGGTTTGATATCACAGTACTTTAGTGTTGGAAATTTAATCCTTCAAATACTCTCAAGTTTTTGAAGAGATGACAATAACAGACAATAACACACTTTTGTTTCAGAGGAAATATATTGATATATATATTTCATTCGAACGTTTTTTACACCCTTTGTAGTATTTGGTAACATCTCTCTAGAAAACTAGATTTAGGGAACTCTCCATGTTCCTAAGATCTAGTGAATATTCTACTCATTCTACTCCACTTTGAATATGCAAGAAATAATTTTTTTATTGATAAAAATAATTCAATTTCGAATTTTTCAGTATTTAATTGTTTAATCTTTTATGTCGATATTCTTTAATTTGTATTGTTGCAAATGATATTAAAATGTCAAAGGGAAGGAAAATCATCATAGGTCTATACTGATTTTCCTGTAATATTTTTTCGTAAGGGATGAGGAAAAATTGTTCTTTAAAACACATTTTTAAATCAGAAAATATTTTTAATTACAGTCAATTGAATATAATGTGTTTGTTTTATTTTATGTCCGTTTCTAAAACGATTTTTATTTTCTGAGGCTTAAACTCAGGATTGTGGCCACTGAAATAAAAAAAAATACGCATAAAAATCTTATTTATGCATAATGATTAACAATTTACAATATAAGACAATTTTTATCGTAATATCTAAATTTATAACTGCACAATTTTTAATTTTTAATTTTAATTTAATTTACGCGCTTTGAAATTAAAACTACACAAAGTGATGTGACCGAGGGATTGACGACTCGTGAAATCAGAAATCATTTCAAATCACTAATGAAATCGTACACTTGCATAGAAATCTACTGAATTCTCCAG
The DNA here is from genome assembly GCA_032275165.1 of Synergus magnus. Classification (NCBI taxonomy): domain Eukaryota; kingdom Metazoa; phylum Arthropoda; class Insecta; order Hymenoptera; family Cynipidae; genus Synergus; species Synergus magnus. The sequence continues at coordinate 12,948,409 of JAUESH010000024.1, forward strand.
AAATATCTGAAATCTCATGAAATATCTGAAATCATTTGAAGATGCTTGAAGTCGTTTGAAGTCACTTAAAGATATTTAAATTCTCCTGAAATCACTTGCAATCTCTTGAAGTCATTGAATTCTTCTGAAATATCTGAACCTGAAGACATTTGTTAGTCTTAAAATTATTTACAATCACTTAAAATTCTTTAAAAATCTGTAAAATCATTTATAATAATTTAAAATACTTCAGAATTCCTTAAAAATCTATGAATACCTTAAAATCATTTAAAATTATTTTAAGTCTTTTAAAATTTGGCAAATAACTTAAAAATTACTTAAATTCCTTTGAAATTCTTTGAAATGTCTTAAAATTTTTTAGAATCACTTACAATATTGTTTAAAATTGCTAAACCTCTGCAAAATCCCTTGAAAATCTGTAAGATCATTTAAAATAACTTAAAATCGTTGAAACCCCTTGCAATATCTTACTATTACTTAATATAACTTAAAAACACTTGAAATCTCTTAAAATCTTATGAATCATCGTAAAATCCCTTAAAATAATTTAAAATTCTTCGAAAACACTTTTAATTCCTTAAAATATCTTAAAATGCTTTGAAATTCTTTAAAAATCCATGAACCCTTTAAAACCACTTAAAATTATTTTATATCTTTTAAAATTTCACAAACAACTTAAAATCACTGAAAATCCTTTGAAATTCTTTGAAATGCCATAAAATTGTTTATAATTACTTAAAATTCTTCAAAATTACTTAAAATCCTTTAAAATCAACTAAAGTAACTTCAAGTGAATTCGAATGACTCCAAGCGACTTTAATTCAGTGAAAACTCCTAAAGTCAGTGAATTCAGATGAATTCACTTTAATTGTCTTCAATCTCCTGAAGTATCTGAAGTAATTTAAATTCATATAAAGTCACATGAATTCACGTAAATATAAATGAATTCACATGAAAGCAAGTGAATTCACCTGAAGTCACTTGAAATCGCTGGAATTTTCTTGAATCTTCTGAAGTCATTGCAATATTCTTCTGAAATATCTTGAAGTCAGAAGTAAGTGTACAACCACAGGTCGAATTGTCAACCCCTCGGATGTGACGTATTTATACTCAAAATTTTAGAACCTGGTTTATAATAATACTCACGAATTAATTGCAAAGAGACACTTGCTATTAAAATAGTGCAGTAATCGTCAATCAAGTATGCGAGTAGTGTATTGCCAAAAATAGTTCCTACACGATTAGAAAATACCGCTGCGGTAGATGCGAATACTCTGAAAAAAAAAAAGATTTCATAATCATTTACGAGGTGATAAAAAAGCAATTATGGTTTATGTACCTGATATTTGTAGGAAAAAGTACGACGATGAAAGAATACAAGACACTCAAACTCGTGGGCATCACAGCGTGAAAAATGCATGATAAAATAACATACTGTGTGTACGAATTTGCAAATAAGAAACCAATCATGGATCCAAGTCCTGCCGCAAAATAAGTTACTGAAAAAATGAGAAAATTGCATGAAATATAGTGTAACTGTTAAGAGCGAAGGGGACTGACCATTTACATTTTGAGTGTACACTAGACTTCAAGATTTCACGGATTTCAAGAGATTCAAAGTATTGCAAAAGGTTTCATAAACGATTGCATACCAAATTTCAAGAGTGATTAACCCCTTGGTTAAGAGTATGTTCAGATTAATTTTGATGAAAGATACCTGCGCAAAACCTTAAACCCAATTTATCAGCTAAAATAAGATATAAAAGGTTGGGAATTATGGTCGAAAGACCCAACCATAACGATGAACGATAAACGCTCGTGTCCACTGCTTGATTACAATCCAAAAACTCGTATTCATCCTGGAATATATTTCAAATTGAAATGAATTTCTCTCTCTGACACTCTTTTTTAAAAATAAATCTTATAGAAACCTTTGTGGTATTTGACGAGGAAGCTGAAACGCTGCAAATATTTATTGGCTCGTTTGGATGTAAAATTTCAAATTTTGCGAGACGTTGAAAGATTTCCGGAAACCATGTAAGCAGCGAATTGTTTACAGAGGCTGCACAGAACATACATACGCAAACTATAACAAAATTTTTTATATAAGGCGCTTTTAGGGCGTTTTTCCCTTGTAATTTGAAATCATTTAACATTTTGCGGAACTCCCTATTCCTTGAAGGTTCTTTTTCTCCAGAAGTTGATTTATTTGCGCAGTAATTAACGAGTTCTACAAGAAGATCATTGCCCGAATTTGCTAAGATGGTCTAAAAAGGAAATATGTTTTGTAATAAGTCGTAAATATTGATTACGCATATGAAACATGAATTTGTAATTCACATACGATATAATCTTCAGCTGATCCTCCAGTATTTGTCTGATACATTTCAGTAAGAACCTTCAACAATTGTTGAATTTGTCCAGTTTCGGCAAGATATTTCGGACTTTCGGGGAAAAATATGAACCAAATACCCAAAATTTCGGCTATTAAAGCACACAGAAGGACATAGAGGTTCCAGGATCGAAAGAAGAAATATTCATTTCTGATTTCGAACTCTAAGGGAATGATGGCCCAGGCCAAAACTGAAATCATGTAATTATTTATTTAAAAAGATCAAAAACGATGTATTTTCGAAATTCAAATAGACTTACGAGGCAAAACAATAAAGCCCGTCACCATAATGAACCCCAAACTTGCCATAACTTTTTTTCGGTATTTTTCTGGTTGAAATTCTCCAACATATGGATATAAAGGCCCCACTTGCCCTATCACTCTAAGATTACAGTATAATTAGATATTATTAGAAAATATTTTCTTATCATGTTCAGGCGGACAGTCTTTTTTTTACTCTCTAAATCTGAATCAGTGAAATTTCACTGATTCTCAGTCAAATTTCACTGATTGAATTAGTGAAAACAACTGAACAAATCAGTTGTACGGATGAGTGATTGCATCACTGAAGTTTATCGCTTTTAAAATTATAAATTAAAACATTTTTGAAGATTTTAATTACGTATTTCAAGTGGACTCTCTTGCGAG
>JAUESH010000024.1:12951548-13013778 GCA_032275165.1 Synergus magnus
AAAAATATTTATTATTGTGAGCGTGAAGTTGCGGAAAATAAATTTGCTCTTATGGTAATTACCACATGCCCTTAATGTCGAAATTGTTGAAAGCAATAATTATTATTAGAAACGACAACGCTATCATTCCTAGACTGTAAAAATTACAAGAAAAATGAACACGTCATACTTCCTCTTAAATGAACAGCAAGCATCGTGAAAAAGAAAAGGCTTGACCTTTATAAATGGTATTAACTTTATCAATTTCTAAATGCTTCGCTTCTCTTTTACTATTTTTCTTTATTTTGCAACCAAATTCATACCTTTGATTTTACTCGTAAAATAACAAGTGCAAATCACTGGCCAATAACTGCCAAAAACTTATTCAAAAATATCCATACCAACAACAACAGGACTCTTCTTGTTCGCAAGTTTTGAATTAATTAGTGAACAAACTCGTGTCTTAGTTTGTAGTACACAACTGAACGAAAGGAATTTGAAACTTAATACACTTCGATGAACATCATTATAGACTTCAACTAGGCAACCAGATATTGTTGTGCCTCAAGCAAATACACTAGAACTTAAGTTGACCAAAGCCATATATAGAAATATATAGAAGCTATTACACCCTCGTGTTTAATTAATTAAAATCTGCCCTAGGCAAATCACGCAAACTAATTCTGATCCAATCTAAAAAAGAACAACCATCGTTATACTACGTACGATACTAATTATAGTGCAGATAGCCTATGACCTTTCTCACTAAAACCAATGTTTTAAATTAATTATCAATCACGAATTTAGATTTCCGTCAGCTGGCAGATTAACCGGCATTCTCCGTGCTGATGATTAAACAAACAAACCCATCTGACTAACGCTTACAAAATGTTTATTAAATCAGTACTTCCAAGCGCGAAGTTCATATAAGCGGGTTCGAGGTCATCTGCCGATTACACATGTGCGCGAATCTTGTACGTGCGAATCAAATGCATATTAGAAATTGCAACGACTAGAAACAGGAACGGAAAAATATATTTCAAAAGATTATTTTTGAATATTTCCTGTCTTTATAGCCTCATCACGTTTAAATCGACTCTATACAAGAATTTGTCATAGGTTCGAACAACAACATTAACTGAATTTTTAACTTTTAATCTAAAATTTTTAAGTAACGTCACAATATTTACAATTAATAATAGCATACTCTAGCCTCTAACTTAAATAATTGCAATTATAACCCCCTTTGATCTTAACACTTAATTCCTTATTGCTTCAATACCTCACAGGCGCTCTGAAATTAGTTTTTAGGAAATGAGGCAAGAATTTCTATTAACCATCATAATATGCAAAATTGTCTAAACTGTGTCTGAAGTTCACTCATGAATTAATAATTCATTTATAGTGAAGTTCATTAGTTCTAATTAGGTAGCACTGGACCTAAAAGCTACGATCTAAATTTCTACCGCATTTCTTTTTCATTATCATTTCCTAATAGAATGTTGACAATGTTTCAGGGGAAGCTGACTCAATAAAATGTCGACAAACCTCGAATCATGTGACAGGCTTTAATCCAGCAGCTTGTTTCACCTTTTATTTGCCAAATGAAATGCAATTCGTCCGTGTCACATCAGCAGAGCTGTGGTTTTATAAAGAGCATGATGCTAATGACAACTTCAATCAAACTTTCGTCCTCTCTGAATTGGATCATTGGGACCAGAGTGGCAGTTTTGAGAAGAATACTATCATGGCGATCTTAGAAACAAGCATAGGAGGTAAAATCTTTTTTAAATTCTCATCTACATCTTAATTCCCTGCATTCATCTGGGCCATAGTAATTTTAATTTGGAACTCAAAAATCAATAAAATGTTGAGTCAATTCGAACGGTGTTAAAAGATTTTGCTTTAGGTGGGCAAGTTACTTGATCCCGATTAGTGAATCATGCACGGAACAGAGTCCGCCGATAACGAAGCACCCTAAGTATTCTGCGTACTATGCTCATTCTTTAAAAGTCATGGCACTGTTTGCGCCCTGGTTTCAATCTCACTAATGAATTGCGGTCTGTTGCGAATGTCTGTTGCGATTTGTACGATTTACCTAATGAGATACACGTTTTTCAATTCAAAGGCACAAATTACATAAGCTTCTTTTCATCATTTTAATGAACGCGACCTACTCTTTGAGAAAAATATTCAATTAATTCGAATTCGCCACTCTCAGGGTGACTACTAAATCCATAAAAAAAATCGAGTATTTCAAACTCAAAGCTACCACCAACAACCAAGTGACGCTTTCGAAAAATTCCCAGTCATTTCCCGGTTTCGCACATGTTTACCATTTGGTGCAACTTTTTCAACGATACTCCAACAGTATAAACTACATATATAAAATTGAATGTCTGTGTGTTTAAATATTTATTAATCTAATTTTTGCAATCCCTTTAAAATACTTGAAATAACTACCAATTTTTCTAAATCTCTTGACACCTTTTTAATTCTTTTTAAATACTTAATAATAACTTTAAAATCCTCTAGGATCCCTAGTAATTCTTTAAAATCATTTAACATCTTTTGAAATCTTTAAAATCTCTTGAAATATCATGTAATCTCTCCAAATTCATTCAAATTCCGTAAATTTACCTAAAATGTCTTTAAATCTCTTGAAAATCCTTAAAATAAAATCCCTCGAAATTCTTTAAGGGCATGTGTTACTTACCATAAGAGCAACTTTAGATAACCCAGTTTTTTTCTCACAATTTTTACTTTTTCAAAAAAATAATAGTGCACAGACGTAAATAACATAAATACGAACGTCTGTGCACTATTATTTTTTTGAAAAAGTAAAAATTGTGCGAAAAAAACGGGGTTATTTAAATTTGTTCATATGGTAATTACCACATGCCCTTAAAATCCTTTAAATCTTCTTTAAATCTCTTTTTAAAATCTATTTAAATTTCTTGAAGTAACTTGAAATCTCTTAAAATCCCAGGACACGCCGGATAATTTTTCTGCTAGTTTTAAAATAAAGATCGACTCACCGTTGATGTAAACTACTGCAAATGTCCAACTACTGCAAATGTCCAACTGTTGCAAATGTCCATCTACTGCAAACAGCTTCCGGAAATCTCAACCTTAAAATTAAAGAAAAAGATAAGTCCCAGTGTTTAATTTACATTTTTTTTTTTTTTCAGAGGGTTGGGTGAAAACTGACGTCGGTTTCGCAGTAAGGAAATGGGTTGAAAGACAGTGGCTGAACCATGCGATTCAAATTGAATGTAGTACTTGCGAGCTCGAGAGAAATGTCGCACCTGTTTCTATTGAACAGACTCTAAAACCGTTTCTCGTCATCCATACATCACCCTTACCACAGAAAACGAGACCAAAGAGGAATTCGAATTGTCTACCAGAAATGAAAGAGTGTTGCAGGGATGAATTGTATATTAGTTTCGAGGATATCGGATGGAGTGATTGGATTCTTCATCCCAGTGGGTACCATGCTTACTTTTGTCGTGGGTCTTGTTCATCAGCAGCATCGCTCACTGTGAGCGGAACGCCTTACAACAATGTTATCAGGGTTGGTTTCACTTTCAAGTTTAATTTAGTTCAAAATTTAATAACCGAAAATTTCTTTCCAAACTAACTATCCTTTCTATTTCAGAAATTGTTGACGAGGGTTAACGCGCTGCAGAGAAAGAATGAACTAGTACCCTGTTGTTCGCCAACACAACTTTCACCAATCCAGTTATTGTACATCGACTCGAATAAAACCATAACGCAAAAAACTCTGCCCAATATGGTGGTGGAGGCATGCGGATGTATGTAAATCGTTAAGTAACTCATTTAAATTATTCCGAGGTGGGGTGGAAAGATACTGTTCTAAAAATAGATTTTGAGAGCAAGGTCTTTTCATAGTGATAATGCGAATCTAAGTTTGCGCCAAGTTCACATCGAATTAAGTGAACGTGAAGAGTTCTCCCAGTTGATTGGGAATTTCGAGTAAAGTAAGGGTCGTATCGAGCCATCATATCGCACTATTTACTCTAAAAATTAATTTCTGAACAACCAAAAAGGGTCAAAGGATAGTGTTGTGGCAAAAAAGTGGTTTTTCATGCTTATGTCGATCGTGCGAAATGATGCCTCAAACCGAAGCAGTATTTTCTTAGAAACTATTCGCAACTCTGTATGTATACGTGAATCATACTTATGTGAATTTTTTTCTATTTAATTGTCCGAATGACCTGCGGCTAACGAAACCGCGAATCCATAATAATTACCGAATTTTATTTATTTTAATGGCAGGTGTTAATACTTTGTTCAAGATAGATGAAGAAGCAGTTAGTCATGTAGTAATGAATAATCACTGACAAATCCAAAGATCTCTTTTCCATTCATCTATATATTGAATAACTACAAATGAACTTCGAAATCTACCATTTTTTTCAAAAGACATTATCATTCAGAAAAAAAGCTTACAACATTGTGTAGATATTTTATCGATATTTTTAATATTATTTTATGAATTTTATAGGCTTTAAAGAGAAAAATCACTATATCGAAATACTCTATATCGCGAAATATACAGTATTTCTGAATAAATAACCGAAACGAAAAATCGAGGAAGATATTCTATATTGTGAATTGTAACTAATTTTAGAAAAGAAGCAAAGCTTAGTTTGATAAAAAAAATATTTCCGAAAATTGGTTCGTTTTTATTAAAATTAAAACTATTTCAGACAAATACTGTTTACAGAAATATTAATATATATCTTTAAAATCCAATAATTTTAATAAAGGCAAACTAAACAGAGTTGTACAAACTCTTTCGAAGAATAAAATTGCCTACTGATAACGGAAACAAAAATACACTTCAAGTTAAGAGATGCATTTTTCTTTCAAAGAAAATTTGGACGTTTCATATTAGAAATAATTATTATTATTCTTTAATAGAATTCTTTGAAAAAGAATGGACCGTAATTTCTATCGAGGAATGGATTATAGTAGACGTTTACGTCACAGGTGCATGTGTATTTAGACGAATCCTTATGAAATTTAACTTATTTTTATTATTACGGCTGTTCATTTATATCCAGTGTTATTTCATTGTATGAATGTGCTGGAATACAGAATGAGTTATATTTATGACATTATGACCTATTTCTTCATAGGTATAGAGTTTATGATTTACGATTAGACTGCTTCTGTGTGAAATATTAAACGCTGTATTACACAAAGAAAAAATACTTTGTCTACTTTATGGCCACGTGTCACAACCCGGAAATAAAAACCAGGCACTTTAGTTGATGTGGAAAATCAATAAAAAGTAAACATCATGACGATATTTCCAGAAAATTGAAAAATTATGGATAGGTGTTCAGAAAAATATGGGTATGGAAAAGACGTCTCGTAAGGAAATTTCAACCGGTGTTTTTTTTTAGCTGTTCAATCTACTCGTGCCATTAATGCGCGTGTGTGGCAATGCGGCACAGCATTTAGCTCCAAAGTCCGATGATTACTTTAATTAAGCATAAGATTGCCATGGAAAAATGTAAATAATGCATTAGTAACGATAAAAGCTGGACTTGTGACAGGAACGTATCACAGAGCACATAACTTCGTATGACCTTTCCGCAAAAAGTCCTCTATCACTTGCAAATTAAAAATTTATGTCGCTTTGCAAATCTTCATTAATTGCTATTTAGGAAACATTTAATTTTGATTATCCAAATCGCACGACAATCTTAACAATAATTTTTTGTCGTTTTAAAGTAAATAGTGTTATAAACCATTGAACACCTAGTATAAAATGAAATAAGTTTCTTTATATTTTATTATTTTTGGAATAGAAGTGTGCCTATAGAGCGAAAAAATGTTTACTTTTAATAATTTTTTTCGTAAAACGAGGAACTCAACTCACAATTAATGTAAAAAAATTCAATCTTTTCATTTCATTCAAAATTAACGATTTTTTCGCTCTGTACTAACAACTCTGTTTACAAAATAAGTAGCTATGCAGAGCGAAAAAATATGTAATTGTAGTATTTATCAAGTAAAATGCAGAAATTGAATTTTGAGATTATAACTTGAGTCTAAGACTCTTAAGATTTGTTGAGACTTTATAAACAGTATTTGTTACGCAAAAACGTTTCAGTGTCGTTAAATGCTGAATGAAAGAAGTACGGACTTCGCTGCCACATATTTTTAATTAATCTGCAATAATTTATTAATTCAATCTTAAAACTTTGGACCGATTGATATAGAAATATTTGTATAGTATTGCAGAAATTTTCCATTAATTTAAATCTATATTTTCTACTTTATTTGACACGATGAGTGTCATCCAAATTCAACTGCAAAAACTTTGAAATCGGATTTTATAATAAAATTTATGTTTGTATTTTTATATGTTGTATATCAGTTGATTAAAATGAAGTTATTGAATTTTGAGGATAGAACTTGGATCCAACGCCCTTAACCTCAAAACTAACTTGAAGTTATAAATATTAATCAGGGCCGCCGAGAAAATTAATTGCATTAATTTGTGGAATATTTATAAAAAATTTGAAAATAAATAAAAAAAGTGAGGTTATACGCTTGCTATTGCAATGAAGAACCTACTTAAAAGACATATTTGAATATTTCACCTGCAATTTCTTGTTCCCAAGCTTTTTCTAAAACTGGAACCAACTGGAACTTCACATACTCACAAACAAGATCGAATTTTACCGAAAGTTTACTGATTTTATACAAAAACTTTTAAACGAACACAGGACGCGAAAGTTTCTTGCTCCGTAAAACGAATAGAACTTTTCTCTGAAGAGTAATTCTCTATGATTTTCATTTTTATGCACACGTAATCTACTTTATTTATTCATACTATAAATTATTCCTTCTTTTAATAGTGATTTTATAACTTTTCTCTCTCAGAAAGTGGTAATAAATAACAATAAATGAACAAACACTAACTTCGAAATCTTCAGAATGTTTGCCGAATGCCGTTTTAGCGCCAATGATCAGAAAAGTGTCAGCCTGCGCGCGCAGCACATATTCACTTCCCACCGGAGAAATGCTGCCATTGGTCAAAATTTGGCGCGCGATTTAAAATTCGAATTAAATTTATTCGATTTTAAATTACGCGCCAAATTTTGACCAATGGTGTAGGTGGCACTTTCGTCCAATAAAATAAAATGGCGCCAGTTTTAAAAAATTCTCCCGAGCCGTTGTACATACTTATTCCAATTTAACTTCGCGGAAAATTAGATATTTATCCATTGTTGACTTGTTCTTTCTTATATTTCTAATTGTTCATTCACTTTCTGGGAAAAATAAAAATTTAACTAGTTATTCATGTTTACTTCCCAAGTAAAACTATAATTAAAATTGAGATAAGTATTCGTTCTCTACTATGTTTAAACGACAAATAACGCTCATGCGCAGCAATTCAATTAAAGAATTCGTATGCTAGAGTGCTGGTTCAGCAAATGTCATTTATGTTGACATCAGTACCTATCGTGCCAATTGTTATTGTCACATTGCCAATACTGAACGTATTCCACATTCTTTACATATTGGATTCTTACAAAATTGCTTTTTACCTAAATAGTCTGTGAATTTGGCAAATCTGGCTATGATTCAATATTGATAACAGTGCCAAAGGTGCCAAAGGCTCCATAACCTCAATCATGCTTTCAGAAGTTGATGTATTTGTTAGTAATTATACTCTTGTTGATCCAGAAGTTTATCAACTTTGGGTGGATGGATACACATGTGAGTCTTAGTAATTGAATTATTATAATTTGCAAATCAATCCTTTAATGATTATCGTTTATGTTATTATGGAATTGCTCAGGTTGCGTTTTCTCTATACATATATATTTTACAATTTATAGTTCATTCATTTTAATACAATATTTTAATAGCTAGCGATGCTGTCAACATTTTACAACAGAGAGGTGTATGTCAACAAACAAATGCTCCTATCGAATTGCTTGCTTCTGACGTATTAGATCATTATCGTACTTACTCGCTTTTGGAACGATTACTTCAAACACCAACAAAGCTTGCAAGTGAACAACTAGCATTTCAAATCGAACCACAAACTAGTCAAATGCTTATCGAGATGTAAGAAACCAAATTCTTTTACTGCTTCTTGATTTCACTTTGCAAGAATCTTTATTTTTACAATTAACCATTTAATTTAGTTTCCAATTAAAAAGAAACACTTTTTTTGCAGGTATTACGAGTTCAATGACAGCGTGATTAGAGAAATTCTGGGCAAAAAGTTAACTTCAAAAAGTAGAAAGGACATGGACGAGGTGGCAGAAAAAACAGGCATTACTCTAAAAAGTTGTCGTAGACAGTATGATAATGTAAAAAGGGTATTTAAAGTCGTCGAAGATATGCCAGGATCCCTAGTCAACAATATCAAACAGCATTTTTTACTTCCAGATGAGCTCGCAAAGTGTGTTACTTATCCAACATTATGAAATTCTATTGCTTTTTTGTTTTAACAAAGAATTAAAACATTTTTACAGACGATACGCTGCTGTCGTGTTTATTGCTTGTCTTCGATTTGAAATGAATAAACGAAAGCTCCAGTTTCTCACGTTTGCAGACATTTACCACTGTGCCTATAGCATGATGTCTTCCTGGACTTATCGATATACTGGTTCTGAATATTTCGATACAGATCTCGACAGAGAATTCCTTTTAGAATTACCTGAGTGTAGAATATTATTAGAAAATGAAAAACATCATAAACAGTAAGTTGAAAACCTAAAATTTCCTTATTCATCTCTGAATTTCAATTCGTTTTGTACAGTTGAGTAAGAAGTTTAATTCCTCGTTAATTATTCCTTTGCAGTTTGGTGTGTATAAAATTAAAACCCACTTTACTAGAACGCTCTTATCAAGAACTAGATGCAAACTTTCGTTCCTACTCGAGAGCAATTCTAGGAATCGGATGTAATTTGCATCGATCTAGAGAGTTAAGGTTTTTTTTCCTGGAGCTAGTCGAAAGATGTGTAGAACCCTGGCGACAAGTCAACTGGACGCACTCAGATCTTCGAAATTTTTTAACCGCTTATACTCAATGTGCGCTTGATATGGACGTGCTAAGGTATATATTATAATTAGTTATCTCTATTTAAAGTTGACAGTATTTAAATTTTAAATCTGATAAAAACTTAAAAACAATTTGTAATTATTCTCTTGCAGAGAGAGCGAACTCCGAGATGCATTTGAAAGATTCATGAAAGTCATCAGCTGTTGCTTATTACGGATGTATCATGCCTGACTACCACTAACAGACGAGTCCAGTTTCCACGCTTAACTTATAATAGAATAATAATAAGTACCAGATTGTATGTTACAATTTATTAATTTTCTGTAATAAATAATTAATAAACAAGTGTAGCACATAATTATGTGCTCATTATTATGCAGATTCTTCACGTAAGTGATTCTTGGACATTTACAACCAATTCGCTAGACTTCGTTTCCTTACAAGTCGAAAACGTTCAACATTACTTGATGGGTTCTTTGGCGAAAATGTTTGCTAAACAGGGACGGTCAACTTGGAGCCTAACAATAAACAATCGCAATATACATCAATAAAATAATTTCTTTTGGGAAAATTAGTCTTTAAAAAAAATTCTAAAAAGTCTATTTCCATAAATTTTCTTCTAAACATTTTCTACCAAAGCGAACAAAAACAACCGTTCAGAAAGTTGAATTCAGAGTCCGACGTTGCAAGAAGTATAATTAGCCTATTTTTCTAGGTTTTTTTTCGTTTATTTGAACTAGTGGGTTTATTGGGTTTCCATTTTGCATTTACTTTCAATAAATAGAAAGCGATGCATTAAAATGGGGGAAGTTGACAGGAATCAATAAGGGAGAGGAGCTTGAATTGGAATACGTCTAAATTTGCATTGTATTTTACTACTTAGCTACTCCTAGTATTTTAGTCACTGCAAGAACTACGTCTTCTTTTCGTGCTATGGCTGTAGCTTCTAACGATTTGGCATAAGGCATGGGGCAATCGACACCAGTTACTCTGATCACAGGTGCGTCCAGATGGTAGAAAGCTTCGCCTGAAAATTTTCTCTCAGTTATTAAATATCTTTAATTTTAAGCACGTTAGAGGTTTAAAAATAATTAATTTCCTACATTATAACTTACTTTCCATAATCCTGGCACTAATTTCGGAGCCGACACCGGATTGAGGCCATCCATGTTCCACAGTGACACAGTGATGCGTTTTAGCTATCGATTTCAATACCGTTTCGATGTCTAGCGGCCTAATTGATCGCAGATTAATCACCTCAGCTTCGATTCCTTGTCCAGCAAGTGCTGTGGCTCCTTCGAGGGCTGTTTCAACTGCCTTGGAATGTGCTACTAAGGTAACGTGTTTTCCTGGACGTTCAATCTTGGCCTTACCAATTGGCACAAGAAAATCTTTAGATAAAGCCTCGTCCGACATTGGATATGAAACACCATACAGAAGTTCATTTTCTAACACCACGACTGGATCAGGATCTCGAATAGCGGATTTCAAGAGACCTTTTGCATCCTCGCTGGAATAGGGTGAAACAACTTTCAACCCAGGGCAGTGACTGTACCATGCTGCGAAGCATTGTGAATGTTGTGCAGCTACACCAGCAGCTGCACCATTCGGTCCTCGGAATACAATTGGTACATTGATAGTACCTGCAGACATGTAGAATGTTTTGGCAGCCGAATTTATAACATGATCTATGGCCTGCATCGAGAAGTTGAACGTCATGAATTCACAAATTGGTCGCAATCCTGCCTGCAAAAATAACGTATAATTGTTGAGTAGAATTTGAAGATTGGACGATTTTTTTCGTGAACTTTAATTCTTTAATGCACGAGGGAATTTACCATGGCAGCACCGACTGCGAGTCCTGCGAATCCAGACTCTGTAATTGGAGTGTCTAATACACGATTGTCACCGTACTTCTTCCAAAGACCCCTGGAAACTTTGTACGCTCCATCGTAAAGAGCCACCTCTTCTCCGAGGATGAATACCCTGTCGTCTCGCGTCATTTCCTCGTCCATTGCTGAATTCAAGGCATCTCGTACCGTCATCTGAAAATAATGTATTTTACTGATTTTATAAAATCAAATTAATCCTTATTTAAATGAGGAAATCTACTGAAGTTGATTTCTACAAATCGCAGTGTTTAAATTCAAACAATTTCTTGGAGACTAATGTTGTATTAATTTGATTTTTAATTTAACTAGACAACTATCAAGAGAAATTTATGAGATGAAAGTCTACATTACTCAATTTTTCATTCAAGTTTTGTAAACCGGAAAACTTAATTGGCACTTAAGAAAATCCAGAGGATTCCAACTAAGAAAACGTACTAGTAATGAGCATCACGGCCTTGAGTCTACACGTCTTGACATAAAAATGAATAATTCATATTCAACAAATATGCATATCCAACTACAAAATTTTAAAAACTGAATCAAATGACCTTCTACGTCCTTCAACAAGAAATTCGATTCTACAACCACACCAGCTTAAAAAATCGAAATCTTTAAATTACACAATACGATAAAATTTTTATCTACCAGATAGACTTTCTAATAAAAAAAAAAATCTTATCAAACAAACGTCAACCAAAAAAAGAACTTTGAGTAAAAAAGTGAGGTTATGCTCGAATCTCAGCTTTTGGAGTCAATGGATTTGTTAAAATATTTAGAGTTCTACAAGTGATAGCGTTGAATATTGATTCAAATTTTGTGGTATCGTTATCAAAATATCTTGAGCCCTAGTCATCTTTATGTTATGAAACAAAAGAGAAGAAAAATCAGAAAAAACTTACTTGCTGTGCAGCTGCACATTTCGATGTGGAGAAGGAACGTCGAGCGATTGCCCTAACCGTGGACTGAAAATAATGAAATAATACGTTGAATACATGAAAAGCACTCGAGATATTACAATTTAAAAGAGATCTTAAAACTCTTGTTCAAAACTGTCAGTGAAAGTAGAAAAGAAAAATTACCGCGAGCATGGTTGGGGCCTTGATGTGTGTGACTGATGACAAAAACGACAGATTAAAAATGACAAGAACTCAACTACGAGAAGTACGCGTGATCTTGATCTTGCGTTTCGTTTCCGGGGCCTCTGATTATGAACACTTTACTCGTAACTATAAAAAATGTAATAACGGAGCCAAGGACGTTAGCAGACTCTTGACGTAAATTGCACATATGTGTGACATGAGCTTGCGATGAATGAATAGTGGGGGCGCTGTCAATTTAAATGACAACCGGAACTTCCCGGGAACTTCGGGAAAATGAGTAAATGAGAATCAAAAGCAAAACAAAGTTGACAAAATTGGTGAATCCATAAAACTTCATGCTTTTTTTTATGTTAAAAATACGGAAAAATGTAAATATTTTCATTGAAGGAACTTGATAGAAATAATACAATTTGAGGAAGAGGATATTCCGGTTTGTCGTATTTCAAAGGTGAGTTAAAAAAGCTTGAATGTTTTTAAGTTTTAAGTGATTGTTTTGTCAATTTATGAATGAAAACAATAGAATTGAGTATTCATTGAATATTAATCGAAAGATTTTTAGTCATACAAAGATCACCGTACTAATTAAAGAGATATAATATAAACTAACAGTTTGAGGTTAGGAAACGCGCGACACTCATCAATACTGTAAAAAATTTATTATTACTTAATAATAATCTTTGTATTCATTCATTCTTTTTGCAAAATTGAATATTTTTTCATATGGGTGATTTTTACTTTCTTTATTGCCTCGTTGCAATGTAGAATGTCCTGGGGAAAGAAACGTGAGATTATGAAGTTTTTACATAATTTATTTACACAAAGTAATCACTTCAGTTTGCACAATCAAATGATGCCATGGAAATACTTAATCAGGGCAATGTCGGACAGCCATTGAAATCTGGGTTGCTATAAACCATTTTATATGTATAGCAACTATAGCTAAAAATGATTCTCCAATTCCTCTAATGAGATGTGATGCTTATTTGCGCTTTTCTTGATTGATAGATAATTATATATGTATTTATGTACAACAACAGTCTCTCGTGACAACAGCAACAGATATACGAATGATTTCAGAATATGCTTCATATCGATTGAGAGCAGGAAATAAAATCCAGAGAAATTTTGGGCCATTTTTGTCAGATTTTTATTAACGAGAGAACAACATTTTGAGGAGAAGTCAATTCTGCTAGAACAATGTCCAGAGTAAAAATTCGGCTCTTGTTATCTCAATTAAAATGATCAACGCAATGAGAAGAGAAGAATAAAGTCGTTAGGTAGGTAATTCGTTTAGTGCAGAAATTGTTGCAGAAAAATAGTATTATCGCATTAGTCGCCCTAGTCTATTCTAGATGTAGATTATAAGAGAGTTACCCATAGTAAGAATAGTAATAACGATAATCATAACATTTTTAAATTTACCAGCATCGTTATAGATATGGTACAATAATTTAGCTTCGCTTTTCATAGCAATAATAGTACTTTAACTTTCTCGGTTCTCGTATCTCCAATGTCACACACTCGCTTACTCACAATTTCTTCGCTTTGCTAAAAGAAATCTGGTTGCTTCGCACATCAATAGTTTCGTAAAATATTACTTAGGCGTTAGGCGCTAAAGACCAATTTATTATGCTCTGATTATCTGAGATGACAAAAATATATCGAGGGTAAGAAACCACCTCTATTGAGAGTCTTTACAACAACCTCTTCAGACTCTTGCGAGTCTTGATCCACATTTAATCACTGCTACGTTTACTTGAACGTTGATGCAAACAAACAATGTGCATTCAGCAAATTAAAAAGAAATCACGACACTGGATTTTTAGTTATTGAAGAGTGCAGATTACAAAATACGACAAAAATTGATCTTCCATTCGACTGTAATTAAAGAAAACGGAAAATAAATTATGCTACCAATTTTATCTTTAATTTTTCTCTCTTCTGAAAAATAAATCAACCAACTGATTTGATATTTGTCGTACTTCGTAAATAGAAGCATATGTACATTAATCGTCAAAGGTAGCAAAATTCAGTGTCTTCAACGTTCCGGACGCCGTAGCACAATATGATTACAAAAGGCATTTTTATTTTCATTTAAGAAAAAAGAATCGAGCAAAGAAAAAATCCCACGAGGTACATCTTAGCAAACTCGAGCGTGTAATTTATATCATATAAAAATTATCCTCGCCACCGCTTCGTTTCTGCTAAATTCTGTACAAGTGGAGAGTGAAATAGATTCAACAGAATGTATATAGATTAGTTTTTTCTCACTTGTAGTGGAGGCAACAATGTTTGAAAAGAAGAAGTTGATTTCACATTGAAAGTGATATACTTTGAGTGATAAAATTCAAACCAAACGAGAGGGGCGAACAATTTTTAATTCGTTTTAGTTCCAAAAGCTTTCAAAAATCTATTTCGATGTCTTCAGTAACACTCTTCAGATGAAATCTTATCAAATCTTACAAATTTAAAGAGTAATATAAAATAAGTAAACAAAATATGTATTTGGTATTTCGAACCTCTTATTGATTTTATCAGTTTCAATGATGCATTCGCCCCTTTTCATCTGGATTGGTTTCAAGTACATACACGTAATGTACCTATCTACCTGTTCAACTGGGACAAACAAATACAAACGTACATTCACTTTGAATTTGGGAAATACACATGTATCTGGCTGCTCATAAATAATCTTATTCTTCGCGATATAAATCTATGTAACACTTCTGTTTATGTCAAAAATGACGAAAGAACAACTTGTCTCGTCCGAACGTGTGTGAGAGCACAAGACCGTAAAATCGAAAAGATACAGCGAATCCTGATTTACAGTAAATTCTAATTTACAGTAAATCTACGTAAATCTTCTCGAAGTTCTTCTATTAACTTAACATTACGCAATTTGAAGGCACCGACCATTTTCCATTTTAAAGTCTTCGATCGACACGAACTGACGCAGTCAGTATAGATTATTATTATAGATCATTCACTAACTGGATAGTTTTATTCACCAATTTATTGTAATGAAAAAAAAAAAACTTTTTAATTATTTGGAACTTAAGGATTTGAAAAGAATTCAAGGACCTTTGAATTAAACTTGTTTTAGCTGCACCGTATTGAAAGAAATTAATTTTTGTAAACATTAATACAAAAAATAATAACAGATTCCCATTATTTCCAAAATGTTTGTAAATAATTATTAAGAAAGCATCAAAAGCACTAATTTGAAAATGGCTCAACGATACGAGGCATCATTACCTTTGACGTCTTATACATTGTTTTTAATCACGGATATAAGATTCTGTCGCGATCTCGGATTACAGCATATACAATGCGTTATTATATGCTAAATAGGAAATTTTTTAAGTTACGACAATTCCTCTAGTTAGATATATTAGCGGTGTACCTGGTGTATGGACAATAATGTCAACACTTCATAAATACTCGTTACACTCTTGATATACGTATGTGTATATACATACTTTTTTTTCTCTATTTGTTACTTAAACTCTCATATATCGGTCCTTCATTTACGGTGCGTATCGTATATACGAAATTTCAGGTGGGACATGTTCGCTACGTGACACGTCGCGTCGTTTTCATTTAAAATGGCATCACATTTCTCTTCTTAATTCTCTCAATTCGTCCTTCTAATTTATCTCTCCTATCTTATTTCTTTCTTTCCAGTTTATTTTTTTTTTATTTTCTTCTATATTATTTCATTTTTATACCTTATTTCATTCGTCTATCCTATATTTTTTTGGCATCGTGATAAGAGTATTGTGGCCGATCGTGAAGGTAGACTTCCGACTCAGGGGCGGAAGCTTATTGCCGAACATTTTTAATTCGTTAGAATCAAACCCTTGTACACGGAAATACTTTCAAATGTAGCGCTGCTCTCGACGTAACACTAAACAACTTGGTAGAACATAATAGTGAGGACACTTGATTCAACTGCAATCCAATCAAAATCTTAGAGACTCGTTTTACTTCTACAGTATCTGATATACAACTCGGTATCCTCTCTCTCGAACTTAATTATTTTTTTAATCAATATTGTTAGTAGATGAGTGAATGAAGGAACGTTCTAGGCAAATAGAGCTTAGTTTTAGGAGACTAGAAAATATCTAGAACCAGCTTGTGGCTCCGCCAAATTTCGTAGAAAGGCCACCAATGCCCTTGCCAAACATACTTCCAACTTTGCCAACCACATTAGAAGTAACGTTGCTTATATTGGAAAAGTTTCCGTCTTCTCCTGTCATTGTATCCACAATTGTCACCTTCGTCTTTGGCCTCTCAACGTCGTCGTCGTTGCCATTTTCTGAAAGCCCTCTTCAAAAACAAATCATCTATTAGAAAAATCTTCTCTACTTAGAAATTTTGTATAATTGAATCAACTTACTCCTCATTCTGAGCGCTCATGGTTAAGGCACAAGTTGCTTCTTCTGTCTGCATCCTCTGAGATATCGTTTGATATGTCTTCGAGTTAAGTTTGTTCTCTGCAATTGTCTGAAGCTCGAAGTCCGAGTAGATCTTTTTCACAATATGAGCCAGACAAGTGCATTGGTACAGATGTAAACTGTGATCCAACCTCTCGGAAAGCCAGGTACAAAGCATCTCAATTTGTGCTGTGTACCATTGCTGAAAAAATTCCAAAAAAATATTTATCATTCTTTTCAATTCCATCTGAATTCTAGTAGAAATTAAATTCTTTAAATAATCAATTTTGTAAGTAACTAGCAGAAATTTGCCCTGCGTTGCCTCAGATTTTAAGAGATTTCAAGTGACTTTAAGGAATTTCAAGGGATTTCATAGAGACTTGAAGGGATTTCAAAATATGTATAGATACTCAGTCTAAAACTCACCTCGAAGAAGCTATTCGTCCACAGTTCGTCGATAACCTTAACACGAATTTGGTCCATACAGTTCCTTGCGAAATTAACATAGGCTTGACCCATTTCCTTTCCACTTCCAGAAACCTTCTAAAGCAACGTTTTTTTAATTAGCATATAATACAGATTTCCATATATATATAATAAATACTATTTTTGCAGTTATCTTACTAAAAACTTTACCCAACACTGATATCTAATTAACTCACCGCAAAACTAAGAATCGAGCCAAGAAGGGAGCCTTCATCATAACGTGATAATTTCGATAATGTTGTTTCCAGGACGGTAAGCAGCTTATTGATCATTCCTTGGGACATTGCAGCTGATGTTCTGTCAATGAGGTCATCGATTTTCCCATGGCACTGATGCTAAAAGGGAAATAATTAATTTGGATATTCCTCCAACAATATAATAAAACCAGATTTCTCTAAATATCTGCTAATGTATATAACACTCAATTGTAATTCTTAGATAATATCCAGAGTCTGATATAGCAAAATCATTTATCCAGCAAACTAATCTGTGTTCTAAAGTCACCTGTGTTATCAAAATCATCAGAACCCCACTATGAAGCAATGATTACAAATATGAACTGTTCTACATCTATGAATTTGAATCTAATATCTCTTCTAAAACGTTTAGAAACATGTGGAATGATTCAACATTACCCCTCGTTCCCTCTATTAATGATCAACAACTTACCACATCCACGCCATCAACAGCGCAAAGCTTCAAACTTTGATTCTTCGCGTCTATGATTACGTTCACCATAGCACACATCTCAGACGGAATAATGTAATCCGTTGAGATAAACGTTACACCCTTTTTGAGCCATTGTTGGAAAGCTGCATCTGTCCTCTGGATACAAGACTCGATCATATCACTTGCCATCAGTTTGAGGCGTTGTTCCAAATGGCTTCTAAATTCCTGATCAGGCCAGTGCAACCCTCCGATGAAGGACTGCAAAGCGTCCAGTTTCCAAAAGAGATCCTCCGATGTGGAACATCCGTTGGCCTTGATCTCCCATCTCTCCTTCTCGAATCCCTTGTGAATCGACTGAGCGATAGAAGTCTCCATCAGATCCACATACCGAACCACCAACGGTGCGAAGGTGTCCCGTAGATGTTGATGGAATTTCCCGTTCTTCAAGTTGTCTAAGAAGGAAAATCACCATTGTCAATCATTCAAATCTCAATTTTTTTCTTCTAGATCATTCTAATCTCAAGGAAATAGTCACCATCTGTTCTTAAATAATCGTTCAAGATTTGGAAGAGTGGAAAGCTATCCCAGGTGTCTGGTGGCTGCTCGCTGAGAACCCTGTTCATGTCTTTGGCGAAGAGGGACCAGAAGATCTCGGCGTGTTCCACCAGGAGGTCGCTAAACCAGGCGAACGCCTGCGGTGCGGTGTAGTAGGAGCGAAACGTGAAAATATTGGACGACACACATATACGGTGGGCAAAATCCCTATGATCCAAGGTGGTGGGGTCGCCACCCTGGACGCAGAGTCCTCGAGTACCCAGAAGACACTATGATTTCTAAGCTCTCTTTTTCTAGAAAACTTTTTGAGATACAAAACAACTTATGACAATCGCGTGATCAATGAAAAATCTCAAGGTGAAACGCGACTCAAAATGAACACAAACACAGAATCTTAGCAGAAGAATCGCACTCTATCGAAAAAAAGAAGCTTTTGTTTTGAGGGGGTATTTAGTCTCAATAACACGATCACCCTTTTTTCGATTGAATTAAATGAAACGTCTGAAAAAACTCTGTATGGCTCGATTTTATTATATATTATATCTGATCAATTTTATCAACATTTTATCAAAGTACTTATCATGTGTTCTAAGCTACTGGAATGTTCAAATCTACAAATGGCGAAAGTAAAAGTGAAAAAGCTGGTTGTCTTCTGAGGAGGTGGCGGACCCTTACCAAGTCCGTTTTTGAGCATGCTATCCTCTCTCTCGAGAACCCTGGACAATGAACACTCAGTTCTAAAAACCTAACTAATACCTCCGAATAATGTTCTTCGTTTTGCTGCAACAGGTCGACACAAATCTCGGCGAGGTGAATGAGGTCCTCGAGTTTCTTACTAGGAGGTACACAGACCTCACCATTAAAGTCGTCCTCTATTTTAGCTTCAGTAGACAATCGCTCGTAGTTTACATGAGCGGCTGTCTCTAGGCAAGATTTGATCATCCCTCTGACTGCCTCTGGTGGCACTGGTGTCACAATATCCTTCATCAAGACTCGCTCGAGGAGGGACAAGGTAGCTTTCAGAGCTCCTTCGGGTCTTCCAAACGGAAAACTGTACCTAGAGTAGAAAATAATATCTAGTGTTAATACCAATTTAGTAATACTAATTTAGTAATTTACCAATCTGGTAAAAAATGAGAAACTTTAGAACATTACCTGAAGTTTGTTATCTGTTTCTCTAAAAGTTGTCTAAGTCGTTCTTTGATTTCTTGGAACTTATCCTTTTCTTCGTGTGTTACAGATTCAGCACCATCAGGTTTGTTTCCAACAACATGACTTGCACAGAAAGCGAAACTGAAGTGAATCAAAGTCGGGTCTATCATGATTCCACGTTCCGCTCTATCTAGCAGATCACTGAGATAACAGAGATGTCGAAAACATCCACGAACACCGTATCTAGAGAGTGAAGAGTTCCATAATTAGGTACGTATTTTTTCTTGTCCTCTTTTTTGAGACTTTTTCGAAGCTCACCTTGCACAATATTCATCCAGAACAAAAACTTGACCAGGAGAGAACCAACCCAATGAGCAATAAGGATCGTTCAGTCTATAATCCAAAGTTAAATTCTGCAGAAACTTGAAAAGTGCTGCGTGATCAAACTTGCACGAATCAGCACTGATGAAATCCTCCATTCCATGTTTTCTTGCTCTATCAGCGTCGCCTTGAATCTTGCTAATGGTCGAGTTCTTGTCGGCTATCGTTACTGGCGGAGTCGGTTTATGAGACTGGCCAGTCGCTCTGTACATAGCCATTACCCACAAATGACACTCATTTTCGTCCTCCGATGCGAAGACGATGTTATCCCCTTCACGAACGGCGTTGAAGAAGTACCTGTTAAAGACGACTTTTTTCTCTCTACTCTATCTACGTCATCTATAATCCAACCTTTAACTGGTACATTTTACAAGCAAAAAGAAACATCTACTAGTAGCTATTAACTTTATATAATTTAATTTCATCTAAATTATTCATATCAAAGTCTAAGTTTCGAATTGTCTAAACAAGACATGTTCAAATTGTGGTACTCGATCATGTGAACTTGGTTACTTGTCTCATAACAATTGGTGGGTAGTTCACTCGAGGAAACCAATTTGACGTGGTGGAGTACCAGAGATTGATCGTGCCTGATTCAGACCTAAGTTGTTTAATATTACTAAATATTGAAATAAATAATTGAATAAGCAACAAAGCTTCAACAGCGACACAATGGCGCAAATTAAATAAGACATAGAATATTATTCTGGAATGTGAACTTTGACTTATTTTGGATTGAAGATACCAGTTAGCAGTTTCGTAAAGAAGTGTATCGTGACAAATCGTTAGGAACGAGAAGACGCACCTTCCACCCTGTAAATCCATGCCAGCCATAAGGTTGGCAGAAACGGCCTCGATATAGTCCACTGTATAGCCATCGAGCTGCATCATTTCCGACGGCTCGCTTTTTTTCTCTTTATACGAGCACATCGCAAACGTGTACTGCGAGACTTGGACCAGCACGCAGTACCGATTCTTCCACTTTTTCCAGACGGATTTTCCCAGGGCGTAAAGGTGACCACAGTGCTTCATGTTCAACGGCTTGTCCATTCGACAGGCGATCTTTATCCTGAGATCCTGATCCGGACAGTTCCTTGGGACAGTCATGCGATGCCATTCAGGATTTTTGCTGGACATCGGAGTAGGCTTCAGAATCACTTTGCCTAGTTCCTTGTCCTCGAGAGCTAGCATTCCAGGATTTTCGGTGTAAAGTCGAACCTTCACGATTGGCAAAGGATGGGTAGTTGAAAAATCTCCCTGAGTGTCCCACCTGTTGAAAAATATTGTTTTATAGTTTACTATTATCCACAGAGTGCGGTTGAATTTTCAATTTGATAGTTCAAGACTCACATAGGCTTCGAGGCTTCAGCTTGATCAGTCTGCAGTTTTTCGCCGCCTTCCACTTCCATAGTACAATAAACAATTCTATTTTGCGCGAGACTCTTAAGGCCTTTGACTTCCATAACAATAACTTCCAATTGGAAAGTCAGGCCCACGTCCATTTTTGTGAGTTGGGGGTCGGAATCAGCGGAGTCGCCCTCCAGTTTTGCGAGAGAACCCTGATTGCGGTAGCGGGAGCGCTCACCCCGATGGTTGTAGCGCTTCAGCTTCTGCAGCCCGTATTTGCTGTCTATCGAACCCTTGGAGACAGGCAACGACTCCAAATTAGCCATTAGCAGGTTGATAGACGACTTGAGCTCCTCAATGTAGAGCGACTCCATCTCTTTTAGGAGAAACCTGGGCATGAGCTTTCGGTTCTGCAATTTTAAGAAACATAAGTTAGGGCCAAAACTTCAAGCTACGAGACTACCTTGTTCACCAATCCTGTCATAAAGAAAATGTTGTGATTGTATCGAAAATAGATTCTCGCAATCTCGAAGTCTGAAGCCACATTCTCTCTCACATTCAGAAGAGTTTCAAGATTTTCAAGTCATGAAAAATTTTTGTTAAGTATTTCAAGGGAGTTTAAATACACTCACTTCGACGCTTCCAATTTATAAAAGTAGTTTTTATGACAGGATTGTTATGACAGGACTAAAATCTAAAACCTACCTTCTCCATTTCGTTGACTTTTTGTATGCGACCGTCCAGCTCCCTCCGGATGGCAGCAGCCTGTTCGTCGGCTGAGTCCAACAAGAGGGCGTTGAACAGAAGCTGATGCTCGAACTTTTTAACGCCAAGGATTTGCTGAAACATATCGTACAGCTGCTCCTTTGACAGTATCAGTTCGGAATTTAAGGACTGCTGTTGCATCCTGGAAGGCCTCTTGGTGTCCTCGTCACCGGTGCCTTTATATATACAATCGAATTTGGCCAACCAGGACGTAAGAACAGTCTCTTTGCTCAACCCGTCGATTTCCGGGAGGCTGCGAACACGCTTTTCGATATTGTTCTTGAACACCTCGCGGAAGTCGTGCTGTGAGCATGCACCGCTTTGTACCATTCTGACCACCCTCTCTGATTTTAGGAATACATCATAATAATTTTGTATGGCATTGTGGAAGGCTTCGTCTGCAATGATGGGCGACTCTCCTTTCAAAAAAGCCTGAAATGTCATCATTCACCAATTACAAACAGAATAAAACAACTTCAATGATTGCCATTATACAATCTTTCCATCTCATCTAACTTTACAAATTTAGAATCAATGCTCCAAGGCGAAGGTTAGAATGCAGAACACGTCTATAAGACGATATCGTAGGGCTTCTTGGAAATTGAAACTTTGCTTTGGAGGGTTTCAAGCGACAGTGATATTATAAATATATATATCTAACAATTATCGAGTCCATTCAACTACATTAAAGAAATAAACAATGAATTTATTTTATTCAAATATTTCCAGTAATAAATCATTTTCATGATTTACTGTAGATTAAATCTGGTTGTTCTTTGATTATTCACTCGAATGAAACCTTGCTCCTAAAAAAAGGAAGTAATTACCTGGAAGCGGGAACACAGTGTCTCTAGTTGCTGTTTCGTGATCTTCATTTGTCTTCGTGTCATATCTGTGGGTTGTTTGGCATTGAATGGATAAGCTATACATCTCGAAATGAACACGTAAAGTTGTATTCGTGTTTTTCTCTGCTCCTCTTCTCTCTCTTGTTTGTCCTAGGGCAGAATAACAAAATTAGACAATATAACTGTGATACTCCCACTTATGTATTCATACACTAAATTAAGTATCTCCTATTCTAAGACTATGAGTGGTCCCTTCATGATGCACAAGTATCAATCTGGATGATGCATCATTAGAGTCCATTTTTATTCTTCTACAAACCCTCATTGCCTTAATGTAGACATTAAAGTAGACGTCCTCTTCAATTTAAACTAATTTGGGCAGATATCTAGTCGATGTAATTCATGAATACTAAATTAGAGGTCCTTAATAATATCTATTTTTTATTCATACCAGGAGTTCAGCCTCAGTCTTCTCGCTGGCAACCGACGGCGAAGGACTCGTGGGTCTTTGGGCGGATTTCGCATAGTTAGCCGCATCCTGGGTAGCGCTCATAGAAGGTGAAAGCGAGCTTCTAGCGCTGGTCAAGTTGGGGACGTCCAATTCGTTGGCAACGGCTTCTTGCTGGATCGCTGACAGTTGACCTCCGGATCTTCCATGAGCCTCGGTAGACCTGGCTTGACCTCCAAGACTCGAGCCGCCAGGAGATCCTGTGAGTCCCGGACCAGCCGAACCAATGCTTCCGCCAGGTCCGGAACCCGGGCCCATGCCTCTACTACCAGCATGGTGGCGGGAACCGTGTGAACTACCACTTCCGCCACGGCCCCCGCCGCCACCCCCGTGGTGAAGGCCTTGGTCCTCCTCACTCTCCTCTTCCGAAGAGCTTGGATCTATCATGGTCTAGGGGTTGCCGACGCCGACCTCGACCTCGGAGGACCGGCTTCTCTTTGACTCAGACCTGCCGTCTCCACGTGGTCACGGAATCACCGTGATGAGGGCACCTCTAGGAACTTTTGATTCCCAGTTCTGGTATCCTGTAATCAAAGGTATTTCAGATTTAGGTTATTCTTCTTTTAAGCTTCGAACGAGGTGATAACAGGTCAGGAATTCTAGGGATCGTATAGAACGAAAAAGACTGTAATTTCAATATTTCTTGCGTGAAATGAAAATTTAATGTTTCAAGGTTTGATCTGAAATTCCTGGTTTTGTGAAAAAGCATTAACATCAAATATTTTTTCCCTCTATAGACAAACTCTTAGTTGGATAAACGCTGATAATCTCCGATGTCTAGAAAACGTAGAAACCACTTTACTCAAAAAATATTTGAATTAGATGTTTATTGAGTAAAGTGTTTTCTACGTTTTCTAGAATTTGGAAGCTATCAGCGTTTATCCAACGCTCTTAAAACTCGCGTCCAACCAAAAAAGTTCCGATCCCTGGTGAAGTCAGCTAGCTGTACACATTTATGTCACTTGGACTGCCCCAATTAGATTTACATTCACCTATTATTAGTATAAATTAATCCAACTCGAATACTAAATTAAATTCAGTTAAAAAATGGAATTCAAAAACATTATTTTTGTTCGTAAGATTACTTTTTAAAACTTCCAATTCACGTAGTAGCGACACTGTTGAATAAACACACGAAGTTAACATTCTCTAGTATTTGCTCGGTACACTTACTAATTTAAACTTCCTTATTAGGACGTGTACCTCGAACGCTATAATAGTCTTTTAATAATCCTCCATGCACCTAAGAGACATTTATGACTGTTTTAGCACCTGACTCGAGTTATATATAAAAGCCATAACGAGGGAAGCATAGTTGTCGTGCCATCGAGCCCGGTTTGGTCCACATTTTAAGAGTAAGTTACTAAACTAGTATTACACTAATTTACGCGAAGTATTTAAACTATGCCTATGTATAAGAAATTATCATATCATAATTGATTTTGCACAATAGCGTGGAAAACGTCGTATTGATTTAAAAAAAAGTAAAAATTAAATTTTTATGAAAGTAGATAACATTATAAAAACTTGAATAAATCCGGAATTTGTCTCTAATCGTAGAAATTAATCAGATAAAACGACACACCAGTTATCACAGTTCAATGTGGTGATGCTCGGAGTGTGGTATCCGGAGCTAAATTAGGAAAATCAATGTTTGATTTCTCGTGACCTGTGAACCTCTAAATATGATCTATTCGCTGAGTTGACGTTTCGCTTTATCTGATCATTTAGAAAGAATACAGGAAGAAGCACAATAACTTTTTACTCCACTTTATCTGTATAAAAGATCATCTCTATTGACGATATTGATTTTAAATTAAAAGCTACAATCAAATTTCAATGACATTGATAAAATTCAATCGATATTTCACATTATAAATTTTAAATAGAAGGTTTCTAGAGTTTGGGTTCAAAATTACAGGCATTTTTCATATTTTCCAGGTCAATTTTTGAAACATTTCGAGTCAATTTGATTAAATTTCCAATTAACACAAGACCACATTACTCCATTTTCTACACAGTAATTCCCTTTGTCTTCAAACGTACTTATACTAGGGTAAGCAAACACTGCAACCCATTAAGTTCTACCCTAATTATAATGGCTAAAATGTGCTATATTTCTTTTTGCGAAAAAAAATTTGCCCTCGTTTCCCTCGTGTACGTTCAAGTATGTTCAACAGAAAGTAGAACTCTGAAACTCTTACTGAAATTTAGCAATTTATCTTTCTTCATTTGCATAGTTTTACCTAAATTAAAATGGACTCGTTTTAATTGGAAACACAAACACGTTGGAATATTCTCGCGTAGAGGAAAAGCAGGCAAATTTTTGTAAGACGATTTTATTCCTTCTTAAAATACATCTTATTTTCTGTTCAAACTTTATCACGACTTTACACAATTTATCTTTTCAAAATTTAATTCTTTTAATTTGAATGTTTACTATTCGTGAATTCGTGACTTGGAGTTCCTCATTTAATTAATTCTCTAAAGATTTCCATCATTTTAAAAGCACACAAAGTAGAAATTTGAATCTAGTTGGATTCAACTTTGTAAAAGTTTATAATCATAAATGTATTCAAATTTTCAAACATTGTAATTCAACAAAGTTTTTAATTTAAAGGCAAAGAATTTATAAAGCCTGTTGATTACAAGTCCAATTTAAAAACTCTTTAAAAACATGTTCCGAAGTTTAAAGAATTTTTTTTTTATATAAATTTGAAACTCTACACCTCTACAGTTTACTTTCATTGATTAGAAAATAAGAAAACTTTTCGTCATTACGAATAGTTGACGGTAGTTACTGTAAGAAAATAGAAAGGAAAATTTTCACACTAACATCACTATAAGAAAGAAGCACGTGTCTACAATCAGCTTGAAAAAAAATCATATAAAATACACCACTCGCATTTACGTTTTTCCACGTGAATCGTCCCTGCCTGCAGGAAACTAACTGAACGAACGAAAGACGTGCGTGGCCGTCACAGTGCAAATATATCGATTGTCTCTGGTGTCCTTCTTGCTCCCCCACGAGCTCACTTGCTCACTTGCTCTTTCAAGCTTTCAAGCTTTCAGAGAATGAGGCACCTGACATTCACTGAGATATGTTTTTATGTATATATAAACAGTAAAGCCTTTGCTTCTCTACTATTTCTACACGCAAGTGTCGGAAAACAAGTAGAATGATAATAGGACATTCCGGTTGTTATTTGTAATGCATACGTACTCGTACGGGCTTTAACGTCTAACCCAGAAATGCAAATTTTCTATCACTTAGTTTATTTCAATATTATCGGATACCAGTTTAAACGAATACTTCTTGTGGAAATTCACATGACTACGACGGAAAACTCACTCACCGACCCTAACTATATTCCCCACGAAATTTTCTTTCGATCCTTCCCTCTGCTTCATCTTCTACCCTTGTATTTTCTAAGGACCCTTGTATTTTTACACGGAACTTAGAGTTTAAAATCTCCAAGGAATTTCGGAAGTCAGTTTTTGTGAGCTTTGTGAGTTTTTGCTAGCAGGGCAAAAAGTTTTGGAAAATTTCAAAGAAATACTTCAAGAGCTTCGAAGCACTGAATATATTTATCAGTGTTTACAGAACATGATAAGAGTCGAC
Organism: Synergus magnus; assembly: GCA_032275165.1. Taxonomy (NCBI): domain Eukaryota; kingdom Metazoa; phylum Arthropoda; class Insecta; order Hymenoptera; family Cynipidae; genus Synergus; species Synergus magnus. The sequence continues at coordinate 12,978,347 of JAUESH010000024.1, forward strand.
CTACTTTCTATCAGCTCCTCAACTTCCGCTATAAATCTGTAATTTTCCTTGAATATAATTTTGCAATCAAGATTCTGTGTTAAATTGCAGGACAATTTCACTCTCAAATGTTTATTAATTAAAAAATATGAAGACTCGAGAAGATTATGATAAAGAGAATGTTAAAGTAAGAATGTTAAGCAGGGAACAGATTGCATTTCCTTTGTTTCGTTTTGATAAATGAGTTGATAAATATCCAGAGGCAAAACTGTAACATGTTAATTATCAACTTGGCCCATTTGCTTTAGTACCCTTGCCTACATGCGGCATTGAATTAATCGCTCGAATTAGGAAAAGTGGCATTGGAGTAACTACCAACATTTCACAAAGCGGAATAAATTTGTGGGGACGGATACAAACGATCAATGGCTATAGCATTTTCCTAAACGGCGTCTGACCACAACCTGTTTTTTCTACTTCGCTAAATCCTATTTCGACGACTATATTATATATATGACCCCTTTTTTATAGCCTACGGGAACTTTGAATAATATTTTGTTCGTCTGAATAATGTAGATCTTCATTTTGAATTTAGATACAAGATGAATTCATCTTAATATTCGAAAAAGGCAGACATAGTCGGAATAAATTATTTTCGTCTACAATGTTTCATGATTTTGAAAGAAAGAGGTATAGTTTTAAATATAGGTATCTAAACAAATATGCATATTCATTGATTATGATTACTACAATCACAAAAGTATGTTGGAAATACTTTATTTTCTATTATGCAATGCCCGCATGGTGACGGAGAATTACTCACAATTTCATAATTCTTAGCTACTTCGTTTCATCAACTTTTTAAGGATCATTAATTATATAGCCCACAAGGTCTCGTAAAATTAGCCCCTTTTCTTTTTCCTTGACTTTGATTAAACTCACCCCTTAATAGTGAGTGCCAACTTTTCAAATTGTTCAATATATCCAAACTATGAACTTTGACTCCTATATTGAACTCAGATTTCAAACATACTGGTTTAAAATCAAATTATTAAAAGCAAGCATTTTTTACAATTTTTCTACAAATGAAATTGAAATAATAATGCTTTTCTAATTCACATTTATTTCACAAAAGCTACTATTTATACAAATCTCTTAGCTATCTAATATAGAAGAAATGATATTGATTGTACGTTAATAATTCCTTTCTTCTTACTGATCAATACAAAAGATATTATTAGATCTTTAGTATACGTTTAAAGAGCTAATTAAGATCTCTTTTGTATTGATCAGTAAGACAAAAGGAATTATTAACGTACAATCAATACAATTTCTTCTATATTAGATAGCTAAGAGATTTGTATAAATAGTAGCTTTGTGAAATGAATGTGAATTAGAAAAGCAGAAGGTAAATGTGTATTGCCTTTATAGAAATAAATCAATCACGACTCTGCCTCATTGGGAAGGTCGCTCAATAAAATTATACGACGTCCAAGTTCCTATTTTCTGATAAATGAATAGTCACGGAAAAGACCGGGAAAATTACGAAATGGAAAGCGAGTAATGTTGGAATGGGATTGCGACTTGACAAAACCCTTCAAAGTGATTCGATTCGACTATAAAATATTCGAAAGCTATAAAATTGAATTTATGGCAAGCTTTTTTTTTCCATCAACGATTCAATCTTGTTCTATTTCAAATCGATTCTATTCCTAGCACAGACGATACGTAGAGGTAGACAGATTACTACAGAATTTGCTTTAATCGATCAGGGAGTTCACTGACCCTTCAATCGTTGTTTTATAAAAAAATAATGCTAAAGGTGAGATTTAATTTTAAGGTGAGATTTTGTTGACTGATTTATGTTTGCCTTAAAATAAGATTATTACAAAATACAGCAAACGAATTTGAAGTATATTTTGATAATTTTATTCCTTTACGTATTAAAACAGAATATTCAAACAGAATGCTTTTAGATTCTTGAAAAACTTAGAATAAAACTGAAGATTAATGGTTTTAAAACTAAGTCGAGCAGATTAAAAACTGTTCTGTAACTCCGGTGTTATTAATTCTTCAGACTTTACACTTTATAAAGGATATCTTATCGTCCAGGACTTACATGATCCTTTTTACTTGACCTAATTCGACACATAATTTAGCAGTCTTTTCAATGATTATGAAAAGATTTTAAGTAGTGCTCGAAAAAATATTAGAAGAATATATTTTAAAGTACAAATTTATTATTCCACTATTTCATTCTCCACATTTCACAGCAACAACATCGCTTCTATTCTGCCGTACAAACTAAAAAGATACATAAGTGACATTTTTATGAGAAAAGAGTTTTTGGTATCACTAGATTCGTAGAAGAAAGCTGTATCTATCTAGGGTAGTAAAAATTATTAATTATTAATATTTATGGCAAAAAATGATTGTTTAAAAATGTGAAAAGTCGAAAAAGATGACAAATACAACAGGAAAAGATACACAAAGCACTTTGCGTGTTCCAAAATTTGTACACAACCCGCAAGTGACTTTGTGTTCCTTTGCCTTGTATTTTCGATTTTTTGCGACTTGCAAAAACACGCAAGTCCATTTTCTCATAGAAATTGTTTAAAAAATCAATTTTTCACTGCAAAATATGAAAGAGCACATTATTTTTACCTTAATAGTGTATTTAGACTATTCAAAATTTTATTCCATATTAAAGTTCTTCGGGCAAACAGTTATTCTCGATTTTCTCAGTTCGAGTGAGATTGGACTTATGTATCTTTTTAGTTTGTACGGGAGTTATTTATCTTTAAATTGAGCTATTGTTAGTTGCGCTGCATTAGCCTCCACTTCCCTACATTAATGCCAACTTTTTGTCAAACTCTCGACTAGATCCGACCGAAGGCATCCCTCACATGCTTATCCTGTTTTTACAAATTTCAAAAACCCGGAAAAACATCTGCGATTCGGAAAAAAATCGACAAATGACCAGGAATTTTATTCTCGGATTTCAGTGGCTGCTGCATAATCACCTCGAACCTTCAACTCAGTCCCAACTTTTATCCCTTCCTTAATTCTAGTTTTCAATTGAATAACCTCGTCTAAATGTTCCCTTGAATTTTTCCAGGGGAAAGTGGGTCTTCGATTTTCTCGTTCTTAGCTCGAAACTTCGCCTAAGGCTATGCGCTTGAATTCGTTCATCGTGGCAGAATACCATCCACAAAAACCGAGCTTTCTCGATACCTATTCGCAAAAGCCTCCAGGTCTTAGGGTTATCTACGACCTCTTCTTCCCTCAACTCGAGAAAATCCAGCGTTCGTCGCGAGCGCGTCGTAGAATTCTTCTCGCAGTCCGTTATTGATCTAGCCACGAATTTCAAGCCTCGCCATTGCCCTAGCTACTATCGCACATGTTCTCGTCTGGGTGTGGTATACGTAAAGCACGGAATCGTCGATTCGATTATGTAGCCTTCTATTCGACCGGATGTGGCGTGTCATATCCCGGATGTAGCACACGGCACACTTTGTTCTCCATCTCTATTTTTAATCACAGCACAACGATAAGAACCACTGACCTCCTCAGTCGCTACGACGGCAATCCATCCAATGAATCTGACAGCTCATGGTGTACTAGGGCTGCCTTGAACAACCCTCAAGTTCTTCTGATTGTTAGTTTCCTCGTTCCTCTTCGGAGAACCCGAACCGCCCTTCCGGTATCCACCTGGCGTGGTGCTGACCTGCGGCGGATTAACGGGAGGCGGTGGTTGAATACTGAACTACACTCGGGGGAGGGAATGGGAGGGGGAGAATTTGGAAGATGGTAGAAGGGCACATACCAACAGCTACCAAAGCGTGAAAAAAAAAGAACCGTCGCAAGGGTAGCGATGTACCTCTGTAATTCGCAGGCTTGCCTCGCAGCTCGACTGACTGACTGATAGCTCGACGAGGGAGAGAAAGACGACGAGGGTCAGACAGGAAGGGTGGGAGGATAGTCACTAGATGCCTGCTGGGAGGGAGACAACTGTGGGAGAAAACTGCTGTACTTGTATTTCTCTATCAGGGATGAATTCGTGGATTTTTCGTCTAAAGAAAATGAAGTTTACTACTAGGACTCCAGGGGAAAACTGGTTGATGTTTACTCTTCCAGGGTAGTGGAGAATTTCCAGATAAGAAGTTCCATGGATATCTTGGATATAGAATTAGAAAAGTTGAGATGTTCAGATCGAGGGATTTAATGAGCTTTCGAATTTTTAACTTTTCGTGAAAATCCTCATCTTATAAAATGTTAAAGTTAGTTTTTATATTTTAGCTTATTGACGAGGTCTACAAAAATCTATGTATATATATAAATGAATGTCGTCATAAATTTGTCTTGAGGATTTTTTTAAGATGTTTTGAAAGTGCTTGTGAATTTTTTTCATTTTTTAAATATTTTTTTAATCTTATTTTTTAGGAATTAAAAAAAAATTAATATATTGGAAATTCCTTAAAATTCTTTACTTGAAATTCCTTACATTCTTTTGAACTCTTGTAAAAATTCCGTAAAATCCTTTGGAATTCTTGAAAATCTATGGAAATGTCATAATTCTTAAAATAATCTTAAAATATTTTGAAATTCCTTAAAATTCCAGGCACCGCCTAGTAAATTTCTGCTAGTATTCTTATATAGTTAAGATTTAATGTTTATAATATTTTGTGAGGGTGTACCTACACTCGGAATTCCTGGAAAATTAAAATAAAATTGAAAAGCCTCCTTTGAACCTTTTTTTTTAAATTAAACTCTAATCATAAAATTAATACTAATCAAAAAATCAGATACACATTGTTTTATTTTTTTCATTCTTCAATTGTAAAGGAAATTCCAATATCCTTCACCGTAATATGAATCTGATAAACATAATAATTGTTTTTTACAAGTATTTTTCTTCTGTTTGCGTGCACTCGATTCAGATCGATATATTCTATACTTTATTATTTAATGAGTTTTAAGTAATATACTTTTTTGCTCTAATAAAAAGTACTTTTAGATTTCTATTACAATTTTCATCAGGGATCGAAAAATAATTCGCAATCTGATATAAATCAGCGTCATAATCGGTTTACTTCAAAACGAATTTACCCTCTTTTTCCACCCTTGGTTTTTATACGCCCTCCCTTCTCTCCATCCACTTCTTGAACATTACAGTAGCGAGAAAATAGGCCACATAAGATAGATTTTTTGATAAATGCGATCAGAATCTCTTGACTTGAATACCATTTTCAACATTTTTCATTGTTCATATTTTTTAAACAGGAATTAAATAGTTAATCAGTTTGGAAATTTTCTTTGAAAATTATTTTCTGGAGGAAGTAGGAGTGAAAAAGTCAGTTGACATGTTAAAACTTTATTTTAAGAGTGACAAATTCAGTCCATTATATCTTTATTATCATTGAATCTCCATATTTAATCAATTGTTGGAACAAATCGGCCTGTCACAACAATCTGGGTATTCTTTCTCAGGATCACCTTTCTCAGTCCCAAGGAGTGTAATACAATCAACTGCTGGGCATCTGAAACAATTCAGACATTTTTTCAAAATATTTTTCTAATTCCTCTTTTAAATACTTAAATAATTTCCACAAACTATAAATGTCTTTCGTGTATAATTAAAAAATATCTCACTTAAAAATACTGACAGAATGCGCTGGTAGGCACGTTACTCTTAAACACTTGTTTTCATACTTTTTGCGCTTTCTAGGAAGTCCTGGTGGGCAATTTGCTGCAAATTTATCATTTTTACAGTGTAACTATGTTCAAATAGTACTAAAAGAATAAGTTGTTTTTAAATAATCGCTTACCAAATTTCGCAACCTGCTCGGATAAAATTATATATATAAAAAGGACAGAAAGAGTCACTAAATACTTCATTTTGTTTCTGTATATAACTGCAGAACAAATTCAACGAAGAAGAATCGACCCAATCCTTTATATGCCTCTCACGAGTTAATACTAATTGTCTTTACTGATAAAGGGGAATAACATAAATTACTTTATTTTCTTTGTCTGTTCAAAGTAAATTTAACACCATTTTTCCTTGAGGAAAATAAACCTGTTTACTGAAACTTCATACCAGGAATAATAACACTTCAATATATACATTCTTTATGAATATTTATAAACATTGCAGAGGAAACTAATAATAATACCTACAGATAATTAATAATGAATGCCTAATACCCTAGTGACAAATGTTAAACAAGTACAAACTAGAAATATTCAACATTAAATGCTTTGAAATTTGTTATTTTAATGACCCGGAATTTTTTTCGAGACGGCAGAGGTCAACCAGTAAACGTTCTGAAAATTAATTGTGTCCAGATGTCCGTCCAAAATTTATCACCCCTAGTGGAATTGAAGTTTAAAAAAATAAAATAAGGATCAAATCAGAATTAATTGATAAATATCATCTGGGCTTTTCATCTGGAGCCCAGAAACAGTACGTTACTCTGGAATTTCTTGCAAAAGCGAGACAAAAAATAAGAAAAAGAGAGGAAGGGGCTCGTATATATAAAATATATGTTGTATAGTAAGAAGGACGAGAGTGTACCTGCATATAGTGGCAGTGGGCCATCGATCGGCTGCGCGATGCTGCTATAGCAGCTGACCCGTTCTGCACACGCAGATACATTTTCATGAATTGTGGAATAAGCTGATGAAATATTTGAAATTACGGTCATTGACTCGTGGATTCCAGACACGTGGGAGCTTTTTATTAAAACGCTTTTCTTCGCCCTTATTACCTTCGAAAGTCCAGAGCGATGTTACCAGAGCAGCGAGATTGCTTTTATCCGTCCCTATCTATATATCTCCCACGCACATTGATATACGCAACGAATAAGCCTCCTCCCCTGTAACACTTCTACCTCATCGCCCAATCAGGAGAAACATTTTTTGAAAATTGACCCTTCAAATTATTCTAATACTAGTCTACCGCAAATAGCTTTTTACACAAACATCTCCCCTATTGATTTTCTTTAATCGAAAGAGAGAAAACATTTCCAGAAGAATAGCAGGATAAAGAAGCAAATCCGTTTATCGACATTTCAGTTTTTCTTCCACTCTTTTCATGCTCGTAATGAAGTTCGTACTGGATTCGAAGTAGAACGATGCATTTTAATTTTCCTAGTTGAGGGCGGATGCATGTTTAATTTCCTGCATGGCGAGCATGACTTTTTTCCTTGATATTTCATGCCAGCTCAATTCTAGTGAATTCTGTAATCATTCATGGTTGTATGGATTTTTCGAGAAGTTTTTAAATAAAAAAGGAACAGGATGGGTTACATGGCCCGTTTTTCTCTTATTTATGCAAAGGTTATTGATAGTCCCTAGCAACATCATAACAACCTCTATCAATAGTCAATAACAGTGTACTTAGCAACGGTTCATGACAGTCTTTATCAGCGGTCAATGCCAACCCTTAGGTCAATAACAACATTTAGCAAACGGTAAAAACAACCAACAAAGGTCAATAACAATCCGTAGCTTACTCCGTTGGTTGTGGAAAGTACTATTTCTTCAGCACTTGTGAGAAACTGTGGAGAAACCGTTTAGAATCAAGTAGTCGACTTTTTTTCCCTCTTAAATCACTTATTCTTGAATTATTATACTTATGGAATCATATTTTACTATATAATTCTTAAAAGAAATAAATCCTCAAATTGATTTGAAAATTCCCGGACTTATGTTCTTGCGATCGCTAGCGACCTCAACGACAGAAAATTATAGTTCTTAGATTGTTATATAGTTGCTCATTGTTATATAGTAACAGTTCTTATATGTATAGAAGTCACTTATTTATAGAAGTGCACCTTATTTTAGTGATCTCTCTCGTTTTTCAGTATCATGCAAATTCACTATCTTTCGAATTTCGTCTGGATTGTTTCTTCCCCTTAAATTTTGCCGCATAATTTAAGCTCGAGAGGTGCTGCCTTCTACGGAGACAGCAGAAAGCGATATTGATATAAATGTTTTCTCTCTTTCCGGCGGGAAATTTTAAACCGTGAGAATAGAATAGGTATCACTGAATGAAAATTGTGATATTATGTATTGGAAATAATTAAAGTTTAATAATTCATCTAAATGAAAAAATAATACAAGTTAATGACGTAATTAATAAACATTAATCAATTACATAAATAAATAGGTCAATGAGTTAAATTTATCATATTGCAACAGAACATATATAATACATAACTTAAAAGACTAAGCTAGAAACTTCATCTCCATATTTACAATATATAATAAGTACATTAAAATCCAACGCGGTTTTCACTTCTGAAATTGAATTTTTTTCTCAAAAAATACAAAAGTTGAGTCTAGTGTGATTTATAATAAATGCATTCTTCGGAAACCTGTCTTTTGATCAAACTGTAATTATGAATACTAACAACTTCTTGATACAATTTTTTTCCTAAGATTTAAAGTACTACTAAACCTAAGAAAATGTTGTCTTAGATAAATTCCGATATATTTGCAAAATATACGCTTGGAGTAAAAAATTCGTAACAAAGTAAAGGCAATTTTTTCAGCGATCCCATGATGATGACTGACTAATCAGATTTCAGTTCTTTTCTAGAAATAAGTCCAGAATCCCTCTCTAAATTACCAAAAATTGTAATGAAGGTTTACATCTTTCTTGCTTTCTTCAACAGCGTTTATCATCAAGAAAAAAATTTGAGGAATGTGATTGACAAATATCAATGGTTTTCAATCAGGATTTCCTCGACAACAAGTCAGAACTCGTCGCCTAAAATCATCCAAAGCTTGAGTCAGGTCTTCCTTAAGTTCATGTGCTTTGACCTTAACATCCTCTCTCATAAGATTATAGCACATGGCAATCAAACCCATTCCTAGAAGTAAATAGACAAAATTGATGACTAGTTTCGTTTGTCTGCCGTCGCTAGATTCGATGATATTTGCCCCTGGTACAAAATCACCAATTCCAATTTTGCAGAGAGAAGTGACACAGAAATAAGCACTATCAAGATAGTCCCATTGTTCCCACTCGGCAAACATCACAGCTCCGACTAAAATATAGCCAAAAATCACCCAGAGACAGGCTGTTGAGGGAACGATGATTCTTTGGCCAGGTTTTCGATTACCACTGCATTGATGCATCCATGTGTATAACCATCTGAAGGATTGCGCGAGTACTTTTCCCATGTTTAAGAAATATAGAATGTAGAGTGGAATTCCGACAACTGCGTACATTACAGTGGCTCCTTTGCCCCAATTTGTTCTCGGGACCATGTTTCCATAACCAATCATTGTCATGATTGAGAGGGAGAACATCAGAGCAGCTGGAAAAGTCCAGACCTAGAAGAATATTTCAAGTTATCTCTTCGAAATGTAACTATTTTATTATTTAATCATTTCCAAATTCCGTATCACGGTCATCCGTATCACGAATGTTTACCCGTCAAAACAATCTTTACAATCATCTCAAATTGCAAAGAAAATAATAACGAATAGAGTGACCTACATTTAAAACCATTTATCTCTATTCATTCGAGAAATATTCTCTCCGAAAGCTTTAACCTCGTTGCGGGAGCACTAAATATAGCTCCATTTCACTCAAATGCATACAATAATCATTTTCCACCATAAGAAAAATCTTCCTGAACCATAATTATTCAAAAGTTGATATTTTTGGAAACTCTTAAGAGGAACCTAAGTTTTAATACGAAAGCTAGAGATCTGAAGCAAGGTCTAAAGAACTACAAATAAAAATTAGGACACCAAGAATGATCAAACCTCATGAACAGATCTTCCATTGTATCCGTCCTTGATCACCTGAGTGAAATTATCTTGAAAAGTGCGAAGAATCTTCTCAGTGTCCAAGGCGTATGCGCTCTCGTTAAGAATGTTGAATTTTTTGGCTACTTCCCAGAGTTCAAAAGCACAATTGTTGCGCAGGGTGTTCACAGTTAGAACTTGTGGATATTCTTCTTGAGTCTCTATCATTCCAAAGCCAGTGGCTCCCAGCAAAGCATAGCTAACGACGAGTCCACCCACTCCCACCTGGGTGAACATAAACGCAATCAGCTTCCGACAATAATCCTTGATCTTTTCCCTTGGATTAACACCACCAGTCGACGTGCTGGAGGAATCACGACTTCTTACAGAAGATCTTATTGGAGCCCGCGCCATTTTTCAAAATTTTTTAAATTATTCTCCCGACTTTTTCATAAAGCACTTTAAAGACCCCAGCTCAAAGAGATGCTGAACTCACACTAGCGAAAGCACGTGGAGCTAACTACCGGCTTCTGATTTAATCGCAAGATTCGTTTTCTATTTCTGTCGACCGCTTTCCACCATCGAAACGATGCTAACGCTCCTCTAGAGTAACAGACTCAATGTGGATTATGTGGATCTGTGCCAAAAGCATGCGACCTCTTTTCAATTGTCACGTTTGTATTGTTGAAAACAAAAGCGCGCGGCTGGTTGCAGGTTCACTGACCTCTAATTTACTTCTGTAAATGAAATATAAAACCCTACATTGTAAACAAAATAATAGAGTACGACATTATTATTAAAATTTTTACGCTTAGGGGTTCGCACCAAACCAACGTTTTGTAACGAGGCGGGGGAGGGAGGTTCAGTCAAAGTAACGTTACAAGTCAAGATAACCTTTTACAGAAATTTTTTTTTCTAAAAGTACATGTGGTAACGTTTAGTACGTTTCCAGATGATAAATGTTAATGAGGTGACTCTCGCTCACCACTTTGCGCTACGAAACGGCCTCCAGTGCAAAAGGTTAATTTTTAAATTTTCAGTCTCCTATCTTTTAAATACAAATTTCAAAATCTCTGTTTTTATTGCTTTTCAGAATTGTTCCAACTTAACCCTTTGCACTCGAGGCCGTTTCGTAGCGCAAACAAAGTGGTGAGCGAGAGGCACCTCTCGAGTGCAAAGAGTTAACTGTCACATAAAGGTCAATTAGGCACATTTCAATACTTTTTCTGAAAATCACTTTCTTATTTCAATTTTCTATTTATTACAGAAGTTTATAGTTCACCACAAGGTCATGTAGACTACTATATTGGCCTATTGGCAGCTTGACTCGCTGTAAATACAAAAAAAGCAAAATAAACTTAAAATCGGGTTTTAGCTAAAGGCTACGTTATTTTCGGAGGAAGGGGGTCAAAATTAAAACCACCGTTGTCAACGGAGGGCTGGGAGGGGGTAAACATGGCCCAAAATGGGTAAAAAAATGTATGGACAATCCCTTAGAGTGAGAAGCTTTTAATGTGTTTAAAATTAATGTACTATAAATGAGATGTGACTATAAATGGCGCGGGAATATTGCAAGCTCGAGAGGGTCGTACTCAATAATTAATTATAACGATATAAAAGCCGAGGGGGACACTTCATTCAGGTTTTGATCTGCTTAGCTTAATACTCAAATATAATCGCTACTTTTATAGTGCAAATTTCAATTTATATTTTGTAGTTTGTAAAAAGAGTACCTATGAAAAAAAAATACAAATCCAGTTTCCAAACCAGAAGCAATAATCCAATTTAGCGCAAATAATTTTCTATAGTAATATTCGTGAACTTTAATTGTGAAATGTAAAATATGCAATATCCACTGCAATAATCGACTAAACATGTGGTTAGTCAGGTGATCCAACTTGATAACTTCTGTTGACTAGGTCAGGTTGAAAGGCAATTTGACTTTCAAATTATTTATAGAGTCAACATAGATTGATCAATGATCATACTGGTTTGGGGTTTGCTTCTATTTTAGTTTATAAAATTTAATTTATTTTCAATTATATTAAATTACATTAAATTAAATCACCTTATATTGAATTAAAAACCTTTTAAATAATATGGTGCAATTGAGAACGTTCTGAATGCCCAACAATGTTTTTTCGCATTCACGTGAGCAACCTCGAGATACGTTAATAGGATCTCTTATAACGATTGTAATAATACGAGGAACCGGATAAAGACCTGATTAATCCTTATTAGATTATTCATGGAATTCAACTATGATACTTCTAAGTGGCCTTAGAAAGACTGGATCTCTTGCAGAAGCACTTCAGCAGAGAAACTATATTTAAGTTGGTAATGAAGCTTTCCATGCGACTACCCATCTTTAATTAATTTGATGAAAACTCTTCAGATCAAGACTGAATGCAGACATCATTATTAATTAAGAAATAAGTTCGTCTTGTTACCGTAGCCTTTCAACAGTAATAGTATCGAGACGTAAATGTTTGAAATAAATTGAAGATGCTCTCTAAATTTAGGATTTCCAAAATTGAATAGAAATTTCATAATTTCGTAGAATTTCTGTAGACTGAACATTTTTTTCAAATTCTATGGGAATTGGAAATAAACTCCAAAGAAGTAATTTAACTGTGACTTTTAATTAGTGCTGAGGAAATATTAAACAGAATTTTAAAAAAATAACAATTAAAAAAGGAGATATATGTATTTTCTATATGTATGATTTTTATTTATGTTGTAAAGAAAATATAAATTTTTTTAGAAAATACTGTAATTTCATGGAACTTCGCCCTCTTCTATTTCAGAATCGGATTTATGTAACTTTAATAAATCACATAATCCTCAAGTAGGTCACTTTCAAACTAAGAGAACTTGAATCTCCACGAGTACTGATTTAGAAGAGTTGCAAACTGCAGTATATAATATGTATGCACAATAACTTTGTGCCCTTTTATGTAAATGGAAGATTTCATTCATAATTGTTCCCCTATTTTATTCTTTATGAAAAAATGCGATGAAGAGGAAAATTTCGTAAATTAGAAAGTAGTTGAAGTGTAATTTATTGAAATAAAGAATTTCCTTGATTAACGAAAATGAACCACACAAAGAACGTAATTTTTAAATACGTCTATTCATAAAACTGGCTTTGCTTTCAAAAAATAATTTATAAAATTATTTTCATTTTGGCTATCGAATTTATCCATTGCGAGGCTTATCATCAAATTTAACCCCTGAGTTTGAAAGCCCGAACCCCAGATTGCATTATCGGTATTTCAAGCTCTGGGTCACTGAAATTTTCTTTTTTAGAATATCAATTTAGTGGCCTTGGTAATTGAGGAGTCGAATACAATAAGAATTTTAAAATATTTTTTTTTATGAAATTCAAGTAAATTCCCTGTATTAATTGAATAACCTGAAATTAAAGTGGTAAAGAAATTGTTTAAAACAACGAGAAGTCATTGCGCTTGAGTCGAAAAATTCTATGTGCCCTTATTACATCCGGCCCCTCAATTACTTTGTTATAAATTGGGACAACGATGCTTTAATATAGTGTGCAACGTTGGGGGTTGAACACTAGAGCACGTAACAAGCAAGAGATCATCAGTTGAGCTCTCGTCGTCGATCTGCTTGGTTACCTGACATTGCACATTCGCGGCGAAAAAACAACTAGAGTGCGCGAAAATTTATTTAAGAAATACGTTATTTAAGGTCTCTTATTTCTTTAAAATACCTAATATTTAGAAAATAGAACAACCCGTGTGGAAATTTTTAGTTGGCCCCCGCGGGGCCCTGCGTAGTTTGCCCCTTTACTATGTTGGCCCCACGATGGGAAACTATGAAGGGCCAACATAGTTTTGACATGCTCGCCTTCGATAGAGCCCATATACTACCCCTGTAAGACCCACGAAGGCCCTACAGAAGTTGCCCCTTGTGGCACCGTGAAAAGGCAATTTTTTAATTTTGGTGTGAGAGTTAAATTTGGAGTCATTAGCAGTTATAAAAAGTAATTTTGCGGCTAGTATTATATAATAAAGCATCTTTAATCACAAAAAGCATACGTTCAAAGAAAAACTTTTATATATTATACTTTTACGTTGGACACATTTTTTTATCTAAGATGATTTATATGTGCATCAATACTAGTCAAATTGTGCATTTTGTATTTAACCACTAATAAATCCAAATTTAATTCCCAAAAAATATTTAAAAATTCAAGATAAAAACTATTTTTTTAATTTTTAATAACAACCTAATCTTCTGTTTTAAAGTAATTTTTTGGTTTATTTTCAATTTGGCGATCGACTTAGAATTTTTTGAGGAAAATAATAAAGGGGCAAATTAGGTAGGCCCCTGTGAGGACCCAACTGGGCTTTTTCAGTGTAGACTTAGAAATTTTTTGAAAACAACATTGTAGATCCCAGCAAGGGCCCAACTGGGCGTACTATAGAGGCGCGCCTTTGTGGGGCCTCTAGAGGGCCAACATTTAAGAATGTCTAAGCTGGGCAATTTCCACCCGGGAAGTCTCATTTGGAAACTTCAAAAATGATAGGTCATTAAAAATCAGTGCCGGCCTTAGCCACTTTGACGCCCTCGGGCAAGGGGAAGGAGGGCGGAGGGGCACCATATGGGAAGTCGGGCGTCGGGCGCCCCTATTTGCCTACAACCTTCGCGACGCCCCCGGCGGGCGCCCGACTTCCCCCCCCCAAAGGCCGGTACTGTTAAAAATAGTTTATTACAAATCCAAAGAAAGGAATTCAACAATGTAAACACAAAGAAAATTTAAAACCAAAAAAATGAAAGGAAATTGAAGAATTTATTAGCACCGTAAAAAATTAATATGGACTACATGAACAAATTTCAAAATTAGGGGTAGTTCATAATTACGAAATAAATCAGAAAATAATGAGAAAGTCATCTTTTTAGATCTCCAGCCTCTCCCGGAATGCATTTGCAGAAAATTGCGAATTCATCCATTTTTTATGGATTTTATCTAAAAATGTGTATAATCGTTGACTCCTCGCAATGATTAACATCCCCTGATTCTAAAGTTCTCTGAAGATAATCAAAATGAAAATCTAATGCTAATTAATTTATTTAAAGTTGGAGATTGATTGGTACAGGTATGATAAGAGTCGCCTAGTCATTAATGCTCTTGAGTGCATTTACGCGAGCATGATGTTGAGTGGCCAATTGGTCAAGGCAGATATGTATTACGTATACGTAACTACGAATGATTAGGACGATGTACAAGTTAAATCCCGTTCGTGTGATGGTATCTTGTGTAATCTCGGGGGTTGGCGTCAACGTTTACCAGTGATCAGTTCAACACTTCTCGTCACATCGGTAACATCACGAGGGCCATCCTTAATCGGAAGTCCTCAATCAACTATCAAGTATCATGATACTCGATATTTCTACCTTCTTCCTTTTCTTAGCAGGTAAACATTTTTTCACCACCCTTCGATTTTTTCAAATCCTGCCTAATTTCCATTGAACAGTGTTTACTAACGCGTTACCGTTACCTTTTTTTTTTGAATTAATAATTCTAAGCTACAAATGTTTCATCAAAGATATTTTTTTTAATTAAACTTGTTTTAGAAACAGTCGTTTACCATTTTTAGTGTTGCGCATCAATTTTGCATTTATATTTTTACAAGATTGTTACATTTTTTTCTGTAAATCATTTGGTAAACTTTTACATCATTGCTAAAAGGATCTCTTATTAAATTGATCCTTTTGCTTTAAACTTTAGTTTATTTAATTACATTATCTGTATTTGACAAAAAATATTTTAAATTTCATCCAATTATTGTTGTCTAAAAATAATTCTTCCAAAAGAGATTGGCATCCACAATGAGTAAAAATTGAGACTTGTCTTTGACCGGATTAGTGTCTAATTATACTCTGCATTTAAATTTAAATTCGGAGACTTTGATTTGTTTCAATTTTAATTGTATTTCAAAATCTCCAAGTAAGTCCATAAAAAAAGTCCTTTTACATTCGATTTCTGGTGTAAAGATTTTGAATCATTTAAAATATTGTTTTCTATACCATAGAACTATTTGGTAGTTGAATCTTCGGGATAAAAGAACTATTATCTTTTCCTTCAAAATGTTTCGATTAGATTTAGGTAATCTTATGAAGTATTATTAGGTAATTATGATTTGTGTATTGATTTTTCATTGATAATTTGATTTAGACTAAATCTTCTATATATCTATAAAAACCTCGTAAGATTGATTAGCAAATATTAATCATGCGTGATAACAGATTTCTAAAAAAATATTACGCATTTCAGATAAAAGATAAAAGAAGGTATACAATTCAGAATAAGTCTGGTAAAAGACGCCCGGAAAAATCTTGGAATAGATAATAAAGATATGGAAACAAAATTTATGTGACCTTTGAAATGAAGATTAATAAAACTATCAATGACTGTAATTAAGAAGACTATTTTCTTATTCCAGGCGATCCTTGAAAAGCGGAAATACGAACTTACGGTTATTAAAAAATCTGCATAATAAAAGCAAGTCTGAATCTTTATTAGAACTTTGGTCCATTGAAAATAAAGCGTGGACTGAAATAGATTCAAAGACGGTACTTTTACTCTCTTAATCTTTTTATTATTTAATTATACTTTTTATTAGTCAATTACAGTTTGCAGTGAATAAGCTTTCGCCGAATGAATTTTTTGGTCATTATAATCAGAGTCGATCCAATTAGATGAACTTCAAAAGCTCTGACTATAAATCTAAAATGGTCAGAGAGAATAATTAATTTAATAGGTATACATGGGACAACTTTCCAGTCACACAAAGTAGTTTGATGCAAACAGACAAAACGAATTGTCCATTGAGATGTCAAAATCTATTCATCCACTGAGAGAATTTAGTACTTTAGTCTACTGATGTTGTAAAGTTAGAAACAAACTTATGTTTGAAGCTTTTTCAATGGCTTAGTTATTTATTTTTTAAAGATAATTTATTCATAAAGAATTCCAATAAATTAAATTACATATGTTAAATTTATGCAATTGGTTGTAGTTAAAATCTATATAATTCATTCGGATTTAACTTTGCTAATTATGGAAATACAAATTTATTTTATTCTCGTTTTTGTACCATGTTATTAAATTTTTTTAATTTAAGTAAAGAACGGAGTTTGCACTTGCACCTTGAATCTGCCATCAATGTCTAGGTTCGGTCGATGTGTAGGCAAGGCAATTCTATTGAATGCATGAGGAACAAAATACGTAGGTTGGATTATGTTTGTAGTGAACTCAATGAATAACCATGCATCCGCACCGATTATGAGACTAGTTACAATTAGACCATTTTCAGGTTGTTCCCGTTAAGACTCGATTTCGCCTTAAATTTTTGTTATTTTCCTTTTCAAGTTTAAGGGTTGATTTCTTATTTTGCTTTGTATTAGATTTAAATTATTCATTTGAAATCTCTATAAATACCGTGATAATATAAGACAACAATGAAGTATTAATCATTTCCTTTTATCACTGATAGAGTTTTTAACTTCCTCAAGGAAATTCCATTAAATACAGTGGTCAGTTTGTTCAATGTTGCCGAGAGTTTTATCACTTATCACTAAATCTATAAAGTGGTGATTGAACTCTCATATCTATATATGTGAGATAATTAATACTTTTTCAATTAGGATACAACTCTAAGATAATAATTGAAAATTGGAAAAATGAACAAGATTGGCATAATAATTAAAAATGATTTTCTTTAATGAATAAAAAAGAATTTTTCATTTAAGTTTTTGTTATCTAGCGATCTGGAGATCTCTGGGTGAGATTCGATCTTCCCTTGTACTATTACCCTACTTTTTATGTCTCCTTGACTAGTAAAGTTCGTCGAAGTCATTGATTCAGTTGAATTTCGCTGGCGCCCAATTTGCCAAGAGAGAAACTGATACTTTGCCAAGGAGAAAAGATTATCTATATTATTTTTATAGTATATTTTCAAGTAGATATAAGTATTAAACAGGAATATAATTATATTTTTCAGGCCTGTATGTGACAAAGGCTGCTGATTGGTCATACGAGGGCGACCATGGTATGTTATAAACACTACTACATTTAAAAAAATCCTGATCATTTTATTGATACTGAAAATGTCTTGAAACTGTTGATAATATCATGGCAATTAAAATCTCAATATAAGGAGTTCATGTACACCCAGAAAACAGTTTCTTTGAATCAAAGAAACATTTCTTTGATTCAAAGAAACTGTTTTCTGGGTGTACTCGATACTGTGGCAAGTGTTAATATTAAATTAATTATTAAAGGTCAACAAATGCAAATTTAATATCTCTCTTCGTCACGTGTTGATTTTTCTTTTCGATATTATGATATTAAGAAATATGATATCTAGTTTACACATATCTAATATATTTCCAGAAAAGATCAAATTTTCTGAATTGAATTTTCTTCAAATGAAGATAATTCGATTGAAATTACTCTAAAACTCGTTCTTTATATATATATATTTTTCATGAAGGTGGTACTTATTTTAAGTTCGTTTAATCTCATAGAGTCGTCAAATCAAAAATAATCTCTGAAATAATGTAAATTGATGGACGCAATCATCTTGACAATTGAGAAATAAGGAAAATATTTCCGGTCTCATGTCTCAATAGCCCTAAGAAATAACACGTGAAGAGACTAGCTTCTAATGAGAATTTTTAAATAAAAAATTTAATCATGCAGCCAATTGAAGAGTGGCTAAGCAAAAGAGAATAGGCGCCATTTGCTTCGGAGATAAATTAAAAAATTAGAATATATAAAAGTCGTTTTGTCACAATATATCTTGAAAATGACATCATTTTTTTGAGCCAATAATTTTATTTTCGAAAAAAGTAGCGTTCTTTAATTAACTGTATACAGTTAATTTTAACAGATTTCTATTTGCTATGCAAGTAGTACAAAGACTCATAGTGTCATAGACCATTTCAAACGTTTCGCCGCGTTGATCTACCTATGAACTGATTGAGGAAATGATGAACCATAGTGTAGATTGAATAATGGACCATTCACGTATAACCCCACCTATTTAACAATATTTTATCTTAAAATCAGCATTTGAAATTTGATATGCGTGCGAATTTCAATTCAGAAGAAAAAAATTCTTCCTGTCATGTGAACTATTAACTTGGGACCTCTAAATCCAATTGAAAACAAACTTGATATCACAATAAACGTGTTACCTTCAACTAGATTACATTCTACAGTTCACTGCACGCGATTTTACAATTAGAATGTTTTTGTTCACTTATAATTTAAATTTATAAGACCTTTGAATTTGCAATTACAATTTATTTAAATTATTTCCTTTTCTTTTGTGAAGTATATTTATTTTTGTTCAATAAGACTTTATTTCAAAATTTTTACTAGGCACAATGGCCACTAAATAACTTGTAGTAATGAAGACTAAAGATGTAGACAATTTTAAAATATTTTTTGTATAAATATTTGAGTGATTAAATTTGTTCAGGCCCCAAAAATTGGCCTGGAGTGTGCAGATCTGGGAAGAGACAATCACCAATAAATATTGAGCCTGATACTGCAATAAATACGGATATGACATCTTTAAAATTCATACGATACGATTTCGCTTTTTCTGGAACAGTCACAAACACAGGCCACACGGGTAAGTAAAAAAATAAAATAACAATTCAGCTAATGCTTTGAATTTTCGGCTGAATTAAATTTAGAATCAAGATTTGGACAGCTGAGTCCAGCCAAAATTAAGAAACTCTATGACGAAATGTTACATTGCTTGGAAATTCGTAGGTGTCTTTTTGAGATTGTCATAAAATTTCAATTATTACTCCGCTTTTCTGCCATTTGGTATTTGGCCTTACAGATTTGTTGCATCCTAAAAGGACTGTTCAATGACGTTACAGTGCAAATCAGTCTGACCGGTGTACCAATTAACATAATGGGTGGAGATTTACCAACCACTTACGTCTTGGAACAAATTCATCTTCACTGGGAAGCGGAGCACACAATTGATGGTGTTAGAGATCCCATGGAAATGCATTTTGTCCATTATGACAAAGAATTCGCAAATGCTAGTTTAGCCTCCAAATATCCAAATGGAATTGCTGTTGTTGCAGTTCTTTTTGAGGTGAGAGTTCAAAATTGTTTCTTAAAAATTCAGTTCATTGCGTTCGTGTTTTTGACTAAGTTTTCGTTAAAAAAATCTTATTTATAATACTTTGCTTTCATATATTCCCGCCTTGGTATTTAAATTAAAAGTTTAAAACTTGAATTTTAATAATATTCTAGTTAAGTGATAGAGACAACAAAGATTTATCAAACATTTTGAAAGCTGTTGAATTAACATCGAATTGGGTTGGACCCAACACAGCAATGATCCAATCAAAAGTGATCCCTGCTCTCCTCTTGCCAAAGGATCGTACAACTTTTTATCGATACGAGGGATCTTTGACAACACCCGGATGTCAAGAATCCGTCATTTGGACTGTTCTTACAGAGAAGTTGACAGTTTCGGAATCTCAGGTATTCTTCCACCCTAAAAAACTTTTTCTTTTTCAAGTGATTAGATAAATATTAACATAAGACTAAACTTATTCTTTAAATTTACCTTTCTTTTAACAGTTAAATATTCTGAGAGGTGTCCAATCATCTCATGGAGAATTAAAATTCAACTATAGACCAGTTCAAGAATTGGGGATGAGAGTTGTTTATCATCACATGGAAGGATATTCCTCCGCTTCCTCTCTTACTTCGAGTTTACTAATCACAATCTTCAGTGGTTTTCTGGCTAGAATAATGACAACTTAATAGAAACATAGATCTTTCCGATCTAAAAATGTGCTATGACGTGCCATACTGTTGTAAAATATTTCTTTTTTAATTTATGACAGCCTCAAGTTGTCATTCTCGTTTCCATTTTCATCATCTCCCTATTAATTTCATCACTTGATCATTACTTCCATCGAATCGATATTAATTCCAATCAATCCATTTTGCCATTCCCTATTATAATATAAAATAGAGTGATGTGTATTATACAGTTCATATTTTCTTAGATTTAACTTATAAAATATGAAAATTATATATGTAAAGAATTTTATGAATATGAAAATTGATGAAAGTATGAATTATGAAGTGTTCTAATAAATGTTATAATTCAAAAAAGAGGACATAAAAGAATTAACTCCAAAGTATTATATTTCTATAAAAATGTCGTATTTACAAAAAAAAAAAAAAAAACATTAATAAAGTATAAAAGAAGGAATATTAAAATATGGTCTATAAAATGCATCTCAGTTTTTATACACACTGATCTTATAAATAGTAAAATCTTTTAAAAGGATCTATTTAATATAAAATAATAGATTTCTTTAAAATAATTCCAAGCATGAGAATTGGTTGCGTATGTATGATTTTTCAAACTCTTTTTGATTAAAAATACAATTTTAATATAAATGAGGTATTTCTTGTAAATAATAATTTCTAATCCCGTCTAGGATCCAATATAATATCTTCTTATGTTAGATTTAATTTTACATCGAGACTGAGTGTCCTGTACTTGGTTTTGCAAATTTCCATTTTGTTGGCGTTGACGACATCCACTCGCAAATAATTCAAGGCTGGATGTGAGCTCTTGTCCTCGGTCCATCTCTAATACACTCCAAATACTGATATTGTACGTGCAACCAGGTCTTAACTTTTGTATTTCATAGTGTATTTCCTGCAGATTTTCAAAACATTATCATACTAGCGTTGTTTTTTAAATGAACTAATAAATGTGTAATTTCCTGAATTTGGAAAATCTCTCGGTTCTGAAAATTTCAATTCACAAAAACATAAACACTGGTTTCAATGAAAATTTACCTTTGTAATTTCAGAAACGATTTTATGACGAAAATCAAAGTTTCCTCTGGCGTGCAGTTCACTTTTGCACGAAAGTTCCCTCCAAGTGATGTTATAATGGCTCGCTGCTTTATTTGGAGTCCAAACTAAATTGGCCTTTATCTTACCACAAAGGCATTTCATTTTGCGAACTCGAAGACCATCTTGATGACGTTCACATCTTTGCGAACTAAGCTTTCCTACGTCGGCTTCAAAAAAATAGCACTTTTCCATTGGTTATTGCTATCACTAGTTTGGATAATCACAAGTGGGACAGAAAAATATATTTGAATACACGAGTCTCGCCTTACCAAATTTCATGTAATCCGTGCTGTTGAATACTCTCGAAGCTTTTGGAGAAGTCAGTCGGCGATTTCCATAAACTGCAATTGCTTGCACCTGGAGGAAGTATTGACAGTCTAAATCCAAGTCCTTCACTTCGTAACATGTTTTTTCCTAACAAAAAAAAGTAGTAAATTTTTCAGTGTGCAATCTCTGACATCATTTAATGCAGCTTAGAGTCTTAGAGTAGAGTTAATAAACTTATTTTTAAAAAAACTATTAGAAATTTACCCGGCGTTGGATTTTAAAAGATTTCAAGTGACTTTAAGGAAATTCAAGGGATTTTAATAGTTTTTTAAGGTATTTTATAGAGACTTTAAAGGACTTTAGGAGATTTAAAGTGATTTTAAGGAATCTCAAGGGTGTGAAAGCATATTCCGAACACATATAGACATTCAGTTGTATATATATGTAGATACAAATAAAGCTTACTTGTGGTACAGTACGATGATGAACAAGAACGGAGGTATTAGTGGGACCATGGATTAATCTGCTCCAGTAGACTTTGTAAAATTGAATAGGTGTGTCTGAGAAAGGTTGTCGCCATCGAAGTTGTACTTGCAATTTGCCATCCACAACACGTGCGCCAGCCAACGTTAAGTTCCGCGGTTCTCTTGGTTTCCGAGGTCCTATAAAAAAAGTTGTATGGTATCTGTAATCCTTTTACATTCGTACAAAGAGTATTACAGAATTCCATAAAAGTTTTATCGACTTGAGAGTAGTTTTCCTGGTAAATTTAATAAAAAATAGATAAAATCGCAAGGAACTTAATCTGAGGCTTGCGATTTCTAAAATCTTCAATTATTTAAAAATTGTATATACTTTCAACATTTGAATACACTATTTTATCCATTTCAAATTCAACAGACTATTTCGATGGGTAGAGAATAGACAATAGAGAATAGAGAATGTAGCTTTGAACGATGTAGCTTTCTTGTCAATATCAAATGGCTAGATGGAAGCAAAGATCATTTATTATGAATGACAAAGGACAGTAATTATTTTCTTCCTCAGTGAAGGTAGATCGAGGGTAGATCACTTATACTATTAATGATTAAATTACACTACAATGTAAAATACCAAGAAATCCTTTTTCTCTATAAAAGAAGACAACAGTTGTGTCTCTTCCCTTTTAATAATTCAATACACGGGAATCCTCCCTCAAAGAAACTCAGGGACATATACCCATAATTGCGAGCGAAGAAATTCTCATGCATACTGCATCGTGGAAACCGCACTCCTGGCATTTGCACGAATTAAATATTAAAAGAATAATTAATTAGTAGCTTGACGACGGAAACTCGTTTGTTGTGGTTCGAAACAGGCTCGAGTTTGAGTTCGTTGCACTTGAGACGATGCAATGAATTTTAAGAACTTCAATAAATTTGTTGTAGTGATTAATTTCTTCTCAGGCAATCTTTTTCCACCGAGTGATGAAAATTTTAAATTTTCTTATGGATGGAAAATTTGGGCTTTTTTCAGCTGGATAGTGGAAATTGTTTTTGTTGTTTCGACTTTTTTTGGTTTATTTGTTGTAACGAAGGTGAAAGCGATGCAAGATGGGACTGTAAATTTGGTGGTGATTTTGGAAGTTTTGGTGCTTTCTCTTTATTTCAATTACAGAAGGAAATTTTTGAAGAAGTTGGTCAAGTTGATTAATCAAATTCTGAGTGTTTCGAATGAATTCAAGGTGTTAGTGCTTTCTATTTACGATTATTGAAAATTTAAATGTTAATTGGATTTGAGTTCTTGTCGAAAAAATAACAATGAAAATACTCTATTTTTAAAATACCTATTTTTCAGATGAATGACTGTCTCCAGGAGACCTTAGATCCATTATACAATCCACTGCGAATGTATACAATAGGAGCAATTGGTTCAGTAATATTTTGGACTGGAATACCTCTTATGCATATAATAGCAAAGGATCAATTTTCGTATGTCGATTATCGCGTGCCTATTTACTTGCCAGGAGAACCTTTTACCAGAATTACTTTTGCCTTGGGTGTTCTATTCGAAATGATCGGGAGCGGTTTTACGATCGCCAAAAAAACTGGTATCGACCTTTACATGATTCATTTGATCACGCTACTGACTTCCGAGTACCGATACATCAGCGCCGAGCTGGAGAACATATTTGGACGAAGTCGAACGACTGAAGAGGTCGATCATGAGATCAATAGCAAAAAAATTTCTGAGGAGAACGAGAACACGGAAAAGATTCACGATCAAGAGTCAATGCGAAACGATTTGAAAAGACTCATTCAATACCATGGTATTGTGACGCAGTAAGCTCGAAGTTCATAAATCTGATTTCGCGAACTTCATTCAGATTTGAAAGATTAACAAAACTGTATTTAGTGCCTGGGAACTTCCCTCATTTTTTGTCTAATCTAATTAATTTAATCTAATTTTTGTAATCCACAAGAATTCTTTATAATCAGTTAAAATATCTTGAAATCTCTTGAAATTCCATAAAATCAGATGAAATCCCTTAAAATCCCTTAAAATTACTTGAAATTCTTTAAAATCATTCTAAATGTCTTAAAACTGTTTAAAATATTTCAAAATCCTTTGGAATTTATAAAAATCTCTTGAAATATCTTAAAATCTCTGGAAAAACCTTTTGATAAATCTTTTCAACTCTTTTAAAAATCCCTTTAAATCCCTAAAATCAATAAAAATCTCTTAGCATCCCTTGAAATGACTTAAAATCACTATAAATCTCTTGAAATCCTTTTATAATCGCTACGTAAATTTCTGCTAGTTGATACAAGAAAAATTAAAACATAAAAATTTATTTTTATATTTGGTGTATTTCCATTTTTTTAGAGCTGGACATATGTTGAAAAATCTACTATCATTGAATGTTGTTGTAACTTATTGTCAATGCATTTTTCGATTTTGCTTCTTGGCATTCATGGTGATAACTGTAAGTTATTCTGTATTGGAATTTGTCCAAAAGATATACGTTATTTAAATTATTATACTACAATTACAAATATTAAATAATCTCATTCATGAATTCTTCGTTATTCATTTTCTTTAAGATTCCATCAGCTTACTTTGATAAATGCTTGATCGTAATGTACACTGCTGGTTCTTTGGTTCAAGTTTACATGTTATGTTTCAGTGTACAAGAATTATTAGAAGCGGTAAAAATCCAAAATTATTTCAAATCGTTTTTTATAAAAAAAAAAAAAATTTTCTTCTATTTTTCAGAGTACGTCTATCACTGATAACGCTTTTTATAAACCCTGGTATGATTGTGATTTATGGTCTCAACGAATTTTTTCGAAAATTATGATCTCCAAAAAATTCGAGTGCAGAATCACTGCATTTGGCTCAATAGATTTAACTATAAAGACCTTCACTGTGGTAATTACAGCAAATTTTAATTTCAGCATGATTAAATTGAAATTTATCAAAATAAAGAATTTAAAATGAAATTTAACTTTTCTAGATACTACAGCAATCGTATTCAGCTTGCTTGTTTCTACTGAAAGTAAACTCATGATGTGGATTTTATGCTCAAGATTATTATTATTATTATTATTATTATTATTATTATTATTATTGCGAGAAAGGATTAATTGAGCTAAGTTCGAGGGGCCGTTCACTCGAAAATCGATTCTACGCGATTCTACTGATTCTGATTCTAATTCTACTGATTCTACTGATTCTCCACATGTTTTTGAAAAATCTTTTGACGAGCCATTGATTCCGAATCGATTATAAGTATGGAAAATCATTTCCTCCAGTGAACGGCCCCTCGGCCAACGTAAAAAAATGTCTATTATTTTGAAGATACTGCAATTAAATTATAAAAATGAATAAAATAAATTTTTTAATTCACTGAAACTCAATATAGTCTCAAAGATATCATGCAAAGATTAAATTTCACTACAGATAAAATCCAGCGAAAATAACTTTGTTTGGAAGAAAGAAAATGAAAAGAATCATCTCGGATGGATGATTCTGAAAAATTGATTCTATGAGGATCTTTGATATGCGATACGTGCATCTCGTTCAAAAGAAAGAAACTTCCTTTGACGTCATCGAGCAAGAGTTGAATCAAGGCAATTTATCGAGATAGCAGGGGTCTTCGATTATTTCTACAGAACAAGAAGGCGGCGTTACCTTTTGTCATGAGAGGCCTGGATGGTTGAGAATAGCCTCGAGATCCATGTTCGTTGATCGCAGCTACGCGAAATTGATACCAATGGCCCCTCTTGAATCCACCATCAAGGGTAGCATGGGGTTTAATTGAGACATCGCGTAAGGCCCAGGATGTCAGTCGATGTTCCAAATACAACGGACCCAAGACATAACGTTCTTCTATGACATACCAGGCTCGATTCCTTCCAAAAAAATCATCTGTCGGACGTTCTGGCTTATTCCAACTCAGAATAATTAAGTTTGTTCTTTGCTGTCGAATTCGTACATTTGATGGTATCGCGGGAAGGCCTGCAATTATCGATTATCGTTTTCGATTAATCCAATTACATTTTATAATTTGAATTTCGTCATCCGCATAATTATGATTTCGAATTTACAAAAAATTTAACTATATTAATTGTTTCTGCGCTCCTTTAGAGTTTTTTTTCTTCTTACAAATTATGGGTAGAAAAAAATTTCCCCTTAAAACACTTTCGCTTTCTTCATTAAGAGTCATATGTATTCGTTGCGTACGATCACCGTCCCAAAGATTCATATTCGGTAATGGTTATTACAAGTGTTCTCGGGTATTTTATATTGTAAATCTCGATTCGAGGCAATTATGGGGAATTACATGGGAGTGGATGCAGATCCGAAGGTTAAAATCGATGAGTTTTAATCATCGAGTATCTAATCAATCACAAAATTGAACTTCATATTTATAACTAAGATTATGCTGAAGCAGTAGCAGTAAAAAATGTAATTAAAATGGCTCAAATTGCAAACGTGTCCGATTATACATATATATATAACAAAGGTCTGAAATGCAAGTTAATCATTACCTGCCCATTTTTCCAAGCCAGTAGGATGCATACAATTGATTCCACATTCATTTTCACAACATTTTGCCAGGTTGGGGCACTCGAAATCTCCTTCGCAGGCTCGGAGACAAGCAGCTTCGAAAATTGTCATATTTCTGTTTTCTGGGCAGTGACCTGATTTTGTGTAGTTTGATTCTAGGCAGGCTTTCATACACTGAAATCATATTTTACGTTTTTTCGCACATTATTCTCTACATTAGTTTAAATTAGGGTTGGTAAAGTCGACTTCGATTTTAGTCGAAAGTCGACTTTTCATTGTGCTTTTCCAACCCTAGTTTAAATGCTGTCTATAATTTAATCCAATTAGTGTTCAAAATGCTTAAATGATCGCGTGATCCAAGGACTTTCAGTAAACAATATCGGCAATATTCTAAATTTCAAGATATTTTTTCGAAAAGAATTTTCTTTCGCTTTAATTATGAAGAGCCGATATTTTCGTAAAAATCATATTGCGATGGCGTAGGACGTGTCCTGGGGCGCATTTCGCGTTGATGCTGGTACCGTTTTAAGCGTGCGAAAGTGAGTTTGGTGCCGGTG
Source organism: Synergus magnus (assembly GCA_032275165.1). Taxonomy (NCBI): domain Eukaryota; kingdom Metazoa; phylum Arthropoda; class Insecta; order Hymenoptera; family Cynipidae; genus Synergus; species Synergus magnus. The sequence goes on from JAUESH010000024.1 coordinate 13,005,914, forward strand.
ATGTGGAATACTAAAAAAATAATGCGTGTTTTTGAACGGAAGAACGATTCCTAGCGGTCCCTCTGCTTTGTTATTTGCCTTATTAAACCATCCTTGTGTATGAAGATCTGAAAAGGGAAGAGAGAGAGAAAAAAAGAAAAAAGAGGTTTAAAAGGACCCAGAAAGACGAGTGGAAACACGTGATCTTGTGAGTAAACAGTAAACACTCATGATACCGCAGTGTAATTATCACCTTTGGCGGTTATTTGAAATGCAAATTCGCAAAAATGGGACTCAAGCGCTACTACGAAAATATGATATGGTTTTGAGAACAAATACTCTAGATGATTAAACAGTGGGTATATTTACGAGAAAGAAAGATGATTTGAATTATAGTTTCAAGGGTGACTGCGTATAATTCAGCATTTCGAGTTTCCACAACTATAAATAGCAATCCTTCAAGTAAGAAAATATTCTTGCCTGTATGCACTTTTTGAAAAAAAATTAAGCTGATGAACTGCGAATGGATCTATATATTATTCGTAGAAAAGAAGTAAAAAGGTGAAAAGGGTTGAAGATTAGAATACAAAAAAAGCAAATCACTAGGAGTATCGGTTTGGGTATAACAGCTATAACGACTCACAATCAGCGGCATCTTCCTTGGGGCAGGTCGACGAAAGAATAGCGTAGGAAGCGTTCATGGTGGTGGTCTTCCCTAATAGCTAACCGAAACGAAATAGTCTTTGTTTCGTTTACCCTGATGCTGATGTGCACTTACGTCCTACATCCTTCTTATTATGAACCTTTTAAAATTCCAAGAGCAAGGATCTTCCCAGTAGTTTTTCTCTACCCTTCTTCTCTTTAAACCTTCAATTACTATGTACCAACTACCAATTCAAAGCAATTTATCCATTAACTGATGAAGTCATTATTATTTCTTCAGGGCTTTCATCAAGGAAGGACACCATCGTATAATTAAAGAGAAGCACATGTCGTTCAGGTAGTAGTTCATTTTGAAAGATAGTGAATACGTTTGACACATCGTTTCAATTATTGTCAATCCCAAAATGACAAATTGTAATGTAGTTCGCAATGATTGGTAACCTTCCTTCTTTTTTTCTACCCTTGGGTCCTCTTAAAGATTATATGCAATTTTGTTCATCATAAGGTAGAACACTTACAATTAGACTCTCAATATAAAAGAGATATGGACACCAAGGGTGAAGAGACATGTGATTAGTCGCACTTAAAATGAAAATGAGAAGATGCTTGCAATCTGGATGACCCTTGAGATGATCTTAAAGATAAATGGTTACAAGTCTTGGCTCTACTGTATAACTATAGGGACAATGTGTATTTACAAGCAAGTCCTTGCACGTTTCTTGGGCCAACGAAATTCGCCTGGAACGCATGTATCATTCGAACGAGCGAAGAAACTGGTTCGCTTTACTTATTGGCCTACTTTTTTTGAAGAAGGTAGAAGCGTGCGCCGCTTATATATGTATATTGTATATTATATATTGTCTACTGTATATTGTATATTGTATATTGTATATTATAAAGCATTTGTATGTATCGCCATCATTGGGCCGTTATCCAGTTAATGAAGTTTATAGTGTCAAGAAATTTTCAAAAACATTTTTCCCCAACGGGTAAAAAAATGGTCTTAAATCTGGACTTTACCTTCATTTTCACCACAACTTTCAGCATTGCTATCTCCATCATCACACACTCCAGCAACCCACGTGACGCAAATGCATGTAGGCATGGCGCTACACCAACCAACCCGACCACGCGAACCTCGACAGGTTGTCAACCAGTCACAGAAATCGGCTTTTAATCTCGGTTTTAATTTAAAAATCCCTCATGTAACGTTGCAAAATTAAAAAAATCCCAAAATTTTTGAGATTTTCCTTAGTTAATGATTTGGCTAACTAATTTATACATTTTTAGATCATGGTTTCGTGATAATCGGTATTATATAGTTCTTCGTGTAGGGGCGTCGAGTTGGATTGGTAAACCCTTAAAGTCAAGAAAGATCCGATCGCACGTGAATTATTCAGCGTTGAGCGTTTTGTACGTTTTCGTTGGGTTCTTAACTAATTAATTATGCGCTTGTTTTGTGCATCGACAATTCTACAGGGCATTCGATTCTCGAGCGAATTTGAATAACGCGGCCAGTGACCGCGTTGTTGGAACTACACGTGTACGAAAAGTCCCTTTTGAAGAAGTTAGTAGGGACCCACGGAAAGCTGACAGTTAATAATTTGCTCGTCGATATTCATGAAAGGTTCTACCACAAAATGTTGAAATAATAAGGCCCACAGAAATGACGAAGAGCCGGCCCTTGGCCTTTACTGGTACGTTGTAATAAAGTTTCCAAGTAATGGCCCATAAAAGGTAGCGTGGCAATGTTTGCAAAAGTGACTTCGAGATCTAAAGTCCGGAGGCATTGCGGCAAACTAAAAAGATCCTCGAACGTTATATGGAACAAGTTTTTACTTTGATACGCCCACGATCCGCCTTCGATGATTATCGACAGATCTTAGTTTCTGGAAACGCTTCCAACCCAGTGTTAGTTGCACTTATGGATTGCACACAGGTGTAATTAGATCACATAATCGTTAAGCTGCTCTCTTTATCAGGGGAAAATATCCTGATTGATTTTTGTATAATGAAAAATTTAGTAATGAACGGCCACTATAGGTACAACGGCCACCACTGGTACTCTAATCACCCAACAAACAATATTACAATCTGCAAACTTACGCAGAAAATATTTCAATTGGAGAACATTTTATTAAAATTGATGTAACAAATTTTTTTTTTTATATAATACTACTCACACTGTCCGGATAATTTTCGCCACACATTGCTACACATCTTCCGATCCTCATTGAATCATATTGCTCCACGAATTTTGTCCAGGATGCAAGACAGCCCGGAAGCAGCAACCACCATGGCCACCATCCTGAAGGAAAGTAGTGACGGTTAAAAAAAGGTAATAAAATACATAATTTATTACTATGCTGTCACGTTTCAGTAGTTGTGGGACCGGTTGATGATCACCTGGGGTTAACCTTATCTATATCTTCAGATCACGGATATGTTTCAAAGAGCCTACACCCCCTCTTACCTGTAAACTAGCTTCCAAGATGATTGAATTATCTTGCAAATTTTATTATGGGACTAATAAAACAACTTTTAATCGCATCTATAAAATAAATTGTAAGCATAAAAGTGTTCGGCGAAACAGGTTTCAGTTCCGAAACTTCACTTCATTACTAATGAAAAGATACTTTTGAGGTGAATATCTCTATCCAGAGTTCATCTAAAATTCAGAAATTTGTAGATATAAATCGAGAAGTTTGCATATTTGAAGGTCAATATGGTATTAATAGATTGTCTCTGTGCAATATTATATGCACAATTGTGGTAAAGAACAATAATCTAATGCCATGCTTTTATATTTTAAATATCCTCAAATATAATTATTTTTAAATACTGCCCAACTCTACTTCCAATGAATTTATTAAATTTATTTTTATTACAGTTTTTTTATTAGGCATGTGTGTTGTTATTATTATTGCATCCAAAGGAGCAGTTACGCCTCCTATTTAGATTGAGAATTTCTCCAACGGGGTATGGACTTGAATGCAAAGGGCCGGCGCCTTTAATTTAGTGGCTCAGGTTGCAAAAGTGGAGGAGCCAAACCATTGCCTGGGGATAAATCTTTCCCTCTTCTCTATTCGCTTCTTTGCATCCGATCTACTGATAAACGAAATCCTTACACATGCTACATTCTCATTTTATTCACGAGATTCGTTCGACTACCGAATTTCAATAGATTTGTAATCCTTAATTAAAAACCTTGATTGGCCCAATTAAAAATACAGCCATTAGGGATTTTATGTGATTCATGGGCTTCTCTGACGTAGAATATGCTGATGAAAACCAAATGTTTACAGCGCAGAAAAACTAAAGGTTAATTGCTAATACTAAATAATAATGAATTTACTTTACAACTAGTTTCTTAAATTTGATCATTTACATTTACGGAACATTGGTATTATTGGGGAAAACTATCCTGGATCCGACTGAACCCCGATATAAATTTCTACGCGACGGTGTCCCTTGCATGTTTTTCCATGGTGCGGAAGATAAAATAGGATAGAATCAGGGAAAAACTTTCCAGTACCATTATAATTTCAGGAAAATGATAGAAAATACATTAAATGTTTTTATTACAAGGATAAGATAGATCCCACGCGTACTTGTCAATTGTAAGAGGAATAATGCGAGTGGTGGACATAAAACTCGATTGGATTCAGCTTGTCGTTTATTGAAAGCCTTGGATATTTCGAGTATATTACTCACCAGGACAAGAAAAGGCTTCGTCATGAAACATGATACTTGAAAGTCGAAACACATGTTGTTTATACTTATCGAGCACTAAAGCCCCATGCGACTCTTATGTTGTTTAAATATCGCAGCATGACCCGCAAGGGTTATTAGTTGAGTAGGGTTCTGATCGCCTTGAGACTCTATGGCCCTTACTTTATAGGTGAGATCAGGTAGAAGAAATCTTGGGTTATGTAGTACGTCACAGTAGAAAAAAAAACAGAATTTTGTATTCATAATACTCTACACCCTCTTATTCTTCGGGGAATTAAATTTTTTTTAAGGCGTATTGTATGATGAAGATAATTGAACTGTTATTACAATAATCTTTGAAAAGATTTGAATGACTTTTTATGTTTAATAATACCTAAACGTGATAGTTTTTTTTTGCTCATCTGCAATTTTCTGAAAGACAAATAAGAAGGCAATTGCATGCAATGTTGGTTCATTTCATTCCAAGAGTCCGTTTCTGCTGTTGATTAATTTTATGATGATATCCAACAGGAGGAACATCATTTGGTAAATTATATGTAGTGTGGAATGAGGAAAGGGGGCTAGTGAACAAATTTGCTTTTATGAGAAACAAGGATTGAAAACCGCGGCACCTACTATTTGATCGCGTGATGATGCTCAACTTTGAATTTCAATATCTCCCTCAATTATGAAAATATAAATCAATGCAACGGAATTTTCTCCAAATAAATCGATCAAAAACAGAAAATCGATTTTTTGGTGGTTAGTCCCCTTTTCTCATTCCACGCCACATATATGACTTGCAAAATAATATTCTCTCTCTCTTTCTTTTTTATTGAATTATTCTGTATTCAAATTAAAAAGTGAGCAACTACGAAATTTATAACAACGGTGAGTTGAGTAAAAAAGCTTTTTCAATTTACCATTTACTGTGTCATTACTGATGCAAGCACATATAGGATGAAAAAATATTAATACGATTTTTTCAAGTTAAACCAAATCGAATAAATACAACATTTCTGGGTAAATACGTTATTCATATATGTCACTCTGATAACTAGATCTTAGATCTTGCTCAAGAACTGCTTTCTCTCCGATTTTGCAGTTTTTGTAAATTAATAATATAATAGTAGTATATAAAGAGCATACGACTTTTTTCAATTATAAAATTTAAAAAAAAAACAGTCGTTTAGTTTTTCAATTAAAATCAAAATAAATTCCATACCAAACACTGGAGGTACATAAAAATCGCTATGATTTTTGCTCCCATAGAATGAAATGTTTTTAATAACTTTTCTTTTGATTAATATTAAGTATCTCTGAAATTCTCTATGAATAAAAACAGTACTTCATTTTTTCCATATTTAAGCCTACGGGAAGTTAAAAAATAATTTCTTGGAAAATTTTTTTAAATGTCAATGGATTACGTACTTTTGAGAAAGGTGGGCAAGGAATGTAAGCTGCTGGTGGAAGCTGCGGATGGGGTGCGACGTAGAGACAACCCCCAGAAGATGAACATGAGGGCTGGTCTAGTGACGATTGTTGATTGAATGATTCGCTTGATAATCCCGCGGTAGTAATCAGTTAAATTTTACCACCGATCAATTAGATCAATTGATTGACTTATTTATTGATTGATTGATCTTCAGATGATTGGACCCGAACGATACTAGGAAAGTGTCTATTGAGTCGAAGAGTTCGAACTGGAATCAAGTTCGCTTTCTTGAACAGCCTGATCCTCGCCTTCTTCTCCAGCACTTCTCCTACTCTACTCCAGACCCACCATTCGTTTCCACCACCCTTTGCAATAACCGAATCATTAACTTTAAGAAGGGTCCTATCCGCGTAAGGATAACACGCGTCTTTTCCAATCAAATCGTAAGTTCGCAGTCACTTTTCTCCCTCTTAGAGTTATCAAATTCTTATGTATTTAAAAACCAGGTGAATATTGAATATAATATTGACGCGAATATTACCAAGTTCGAAAATTTGTTAGTTATACGTATTGAAGCAAAAGAATCTGTTACTGAATTGGTAAAATTTCGATAAGAAAAAAATAAAAGTATTCTATATAATAGTTACATTTAGGTCACAGAACTGTACTAAAACAAGAAAATAACAGAGATACAACTGAGTTACACAGTTCATCCTATAAACTGTGAGATGGAACGGTTTTTTAACAGTAGAAATAGAATACTAATAATTCAAATTTAGAGAATAAGCAAATAAGAGCAGCTATACAAAATAAAGGATTCCTCAAAATGCTGAAAATATTTCAAAGTGATACGAAATACAGTTTAAATTTTTTAATTTGGATCAGATAATTTTGTATGAAACATGAGCTGGTCAGGTTCTTGACTCGAGAAACAAGAACCTACCCAAATTTTGATGCAGTGAAGGAAGGTGAATCCTGTGAACCTAAGATGTGAACGATCATTCGAGGAGTTTATTTAGTTCATTTATCCGATCGAAGCTCGTATATCATTCGAACGGGTGAAGAAACAGGTTGGCTTTCTTATTGGCCTACTTTTTATGAAGACGGTAGTTTATGCCAATACCGCATACTATTCGCAGGACGTTGACTACCTAATGAAATTTATGTCGCAGTATCTTAAAAATATTTAGTACAAAATGTTACTAAAGTCGTCCGGGACCGCTCATTAAGCGTCTCCAATCTCCATCCATCGTTATATAAATCATAATTTTATTATCTTCTGATTTATTATTCATGCCAACCGACACGAAACTTACGAAAAAGTCAGAGATGACCATTGACTCTTTGAAGCATTAGCTAGTAAATCTAGCATTGTTTTCGACATGGCAGAATGCATAATTGATATGCTGGCGCAGGGCAAGAATATTTACTTGTATTCTTAGAGAATCAACGGCGATGATTGCAATTAGAGAAAATGTGACGCGATCTGAGAAAAGGACCCTTAGCGTCCCAGCGGAGATTTTACAGGAGAAGAAAAAGAAGAGGCAACAAGCCTTAGAACTTAAGAAATCGCTGACGAAAAACGCTCACTAAATAAAAAATACTGCATAAAAAGTCATTCTGATTTTATAATCTCAAAGAGCGACGTTTATTTTATCTAAAACGATCATAATCCGAAAAATGATTTTTGAACGCTAAGGGCCCTTTTCTCAGATTACGTCACAAATATAATAAAGATTTAAATAATAAAGCTGTGATAAAAGTCGTGAAGGAACGCTTATTTTCTGGCCTCAATAATATCTTCTTTGAACCGAAATCACCACACGTCCAGCAAGTCGTCGCAATTATATCAAGGCTAACACAGCCCGCACTTATTAATCACTGTGAGAAACAATTTTCGCCTCCTCAGCCTCCAACAAAGTCAAATCAATGGGAAAAAGAAGAAGCGGTTGATTCAGGCGCACTCAGAAAAAAACTTGGTTTAAATCAAAACTTTTATATTAATAATTCAAAGTAAAAATTTCTTTATATTAAAGAAAACTTTCTTTCTTTTAAACTAATTTTGTTTCATTCAAAC
>JAUESH010000024.1:13025739-13045892 GCA_032275165.1 Synergus magnus
GCCAATGGAGTATAATAAACCATCCGATTTTTACTGCTGGCAGAAGAAAGTGCAATGCCATCCGCATTTGTAGGTCTTCTCACATGAGTGTTGTTCACTGTGATGTGCATAGCTTCCTCACTTTCTGCCCACATAGACCTATGACGAATTTTCCACGAAGTATTATTCTTTAAAGAATAGACAATGATACCTGGATCATTTAAACTTGCATCTGTTATGTAGGCAAATCCACCATCTTCATGATCCAAGACAATATCATTCAACGTAACAGAATCGTGGAGAGTGACTTCAGGTGGGAAAATGTAACTTTTGAGTACAGTTCCATTTCTCTCAAGGTCAAGAATTACTAATCTTGGAGGACATCTTGCTTTAGCATCAGGAGTCATCGTTGCAGTTCTTCCAGAATCGAGAACCCACATCCTGCCTTTAGGATCTATTTCCATGCTTTGAACAAATTGAAAAGCCTTACAGTTCCCAATTTTTTGCATTTCCCAATTTGGAAAGGGTTTTAACTTTGGATCTTTTTCTTCTGGCGGAAGAGGTGTCACTGTCAAAGTCACTGGAACTCCGGTCTTCCATCTGGGTATCGTAAGATAAAGTTGATCTTTCCAGATTTTTATACCTGTAATCGCGTTGTTTTCAGGAATGTATTCTCCGGAAGCTAACGCTTCATTTCGATCTGACTGACTTGGCCACGTCACGTCTATCACTTTCCATTGGAAAACGATACTAAAATTTTCTTCAGCTTGGGTTATTGTTAACAAAAGCAGCAATATTTTCAGTTTTTCCATAATGAAGGCGAATTTTTGTACTATGTTGAGTGAGGAGGATCACTTCGCTTGAACTCTAACTCGCTGAACTGAGTGGATAAGACTGGTGGAGATTATATAATTTACGCTCTTTCGCCCTCGCTGCTTAAGATTAAGACTTTTTAAATCTATAGTTTTTTCGATTAGAGATTAGATTAGATTAATTGATGAAGTCCATCTCAACTAACAACAAGAATTTTTCTCTCTGAAGGGAATTTGTCTATAATTCTACTATTTTTATTTAATAAACAGTAGCGATTAGCATTACAAGAAATACCTAACAAACATGCACAAAAAATGAGTTATTGCCAGTCTTTTTTGCAGAACGTGTTGAGCAATTTAGAAACAGTAATTTTCACATCAAATAAGTGATATCATTTATTATTTGTGCAAGATCTCTGCGGAAGTCTATAATCAAAAGTGTCGCCATGTATGAAAAAAGTAAACTAAATCGCCGGTTACACAAAAATTTGTATTTTTCTATTTCATTTTACAAATTACAAAGGAGTAATAAACAGGTAATATTTAAAATTCATCTCCAGAATTAAATTGACCATAAAGTGAAAATCTCTAAACAAAAGACTTTTAAAAATGTCTACCAATTGCTGGAAATGAAGCATCACCAATTGACAGAGATACTGGAATCTCGTACACAGATCTCGATGATTCCAGAGGTGACACAATCGGCAAGATAGGTGCACTGCCATCTTCGAAATATTGATAACTTCTAGCTAATGTTGTTATAAACTTAATTACCCTGTAATTGGTCGAGTTGGGATTGAAATTTTCATTCGCAAAATTCTGCAAAGCATTCGTCACACACCACAAATGTCCCTCTTCATCAATAGCAAAAGTGTCAGGCCACTGCAAAAGATTGTCATCTCTCGCCAAGATATTCTCATCCACCTTTAAAACCGAATCTTGTTGACTTGATTGTCCAAGAACTTGTGATGGATTCCAATAGGCCACAGAATTATTCGCAAGCAAACCAAAAAACAATGTTCCAGTAGAAGTCATTACCATTCCATCAGTCTGAGACCCTCTTCTTCCAATTTTTCTAACAAAATCATTGACGTTGCTGAGTCCAGTTTTCAAAACTGCTGTTGGTATCGAGTAGAGATTAAAAGAAGAAAGTGGAGTATAATAAACCATCCTATCATATCTACTAGATGGAGACAAAGCGATACCATCAATATTAACACTCAAATTTCGTTTGACCTTGTTCACAGTCAATTCTTTGGCTTCATCTTCCGCCCACATTGTTTGATGACGAACCTTCCACGAAGTATTCATGGCCAGAGAATAAACTACAAGACCTGGATCTTTACCTCCAGCATCAGTAATATAAGCAAAACCTCCATGTTCATGATCCAGAACAATATCATTGAGGAAAGTTGATTGATAGTCCGCTACCTCATTTGGGAAAATGTAGTTTCTAAGTAGAGTCCCTCCAGTTTCAAGGTCAAGAATCACGAGTCTCGGTGGGCAGAGGTTTTTTGGTTCATCAGTCTGGGTTTCAATCCTGCCACTGTCAATGATCCACATCCTACCCATCGGATCAATTTCCATGCTTTGCACAAATTGGAAAGCCTTGCAATCACCAATCGTTTGCATCCCCCAGTTTGGAAAAGGTTTCAGTTTCGGATTAACAATGTTCAAATTTTGAATTCCGTGTTGAGTATTGACGAGAGTTTGATCAGGGGTTGCTGATGTCACTACTAAGGTTGCTGGCACTCCACTTCTCCATCGTGGAACAGTCAGGTAGAGATTATCCTTCCACAGTTTGATGCCAGTGATTGGATTGTTCTCTGGGATGTAACTTCCATTTTTCAATGATGCTTCACGAACTTCCTGGTTCGGCCATTCTGGTTCGATCAGGTTCCACTGATAAATGACACGGAAGTTTTGATTTGCTTCAACTAAACTGATTGCCACGAGTAACACTAGTTGCACTAACATTGTTTGTGTTGGAACTTGGACACTCCTTAAGGATTTTTCTAGAAAAAAATTATTTGTTGGTGTTAATTAATGTGTAGCTATGGGGACAATTAAGTATTAAGGGCATGTGGTAATTACCATAAGAGCAAATTTAATTTCACTGCAGGCGGAGGTAAATGGCCTAGTTTTAACGATAAATACAATAACGATAAGTACAACTATCCGAAATGGGATCTTAAATGATACTTTGGAATTTAGTCTGATTTAGTTTATTACTAGAAAAAGTGATGAGAAGGTAAAGAACGATGTACAAAGTATGGCGTTCACTATCGGACTAACGAAAATACTGAGAGTTTCATAAAGATACATTACAGAAAAGTGGTTGTATGGGTGGAAAGAGGTACGTAACTTTCAAGTACAGTGTGTTATCGTAGACTGCAACCTGTCTTTCAACTCATGATATATTTACGTATTTATACTTTACACAATCATTCTTTAATATGTATAATCGTTCTGCACTCGTTGATAAAAAAATTATCTAGTGGTACAATGGTAAAAGTGAAAAATATACTTTTAGACACATGTCTCACTCTTTTGAAAAGACACATATCTTTTCAAGGGCAATAAAATTATTATTGTTCTTTGAGAAAGTGAATTTTTCAAGGCAAGGGCAAGCAAAATCCCGTAAAACATTTTATTGTTATTTAATTACATTTGTTTTATAAGAATCAGTCGATCAAGTTGCAGGAAAAGGAGAGTATAAATTAAAAAATTTGATTAATAATAGTAATTGAGAAAATTGCCACAGCAGATCTTCGCATTTTTTATTCAGTTTAATAAAATGTTAAATAAAGAATGTTCAAATGTGTTCTTTATGTCACAGGTTATGAAACCAAGATATCTACAGCTCAAATGGTCAGATTCGCAGTAAACAGACCGTTCCTTTTCATGATAATTGAAAAATCAAGTAATCTGGTTTTGTTCAGCGGCTCAATCAAGGATTTCGCAACGCAAACGTCTTAATTAATTATTAATTACTATATTCAGTATCAAAAAGTTCACTATTAATAAATATTTTCATTATTATATTGTGTGAAGGGATCCAGGTGTGATAAAGAAATAACAGTTTGGTTTTCTTCGATTTTGTTATGTTGTATTTAAAAAACAAATTTAAATAAATGATCCATAAAACGACTTGTCTCGATGCGTGTTCCTGACCTTGTAGACTGCAATGCCCTGAGTACTTGATTCTTTTTGCGTGGCAACCGCTTATTGCTTTCATGTACCTTCAAGAAGAGGCAACCGGTTTTTCTAAGTTAAATAAATTGAAAGCTTGTGACGTCAATTGAATTTTTCTCAATATATTTGAAACCACTAAAGGGTGGAGGTAGTATACAATGTTTTTAAAGAGATGGGGACTTAATTATGGTCATTCATTTATTTAATACGTAAACACTGAAAAATATTTGATAATTTCACTCAAAATGATTTTTATATCAATAATGAAAAGTAATATTAATCCTGAGAGGATATATTATTTAAAAAACGTGTTTAAAAGTATTTAAAAATGATTTTATTGAAAAACACAATTTATATTAATTAATAAATATTTTTAGGGCTGTGTATATTCGACCCGAAATTTGGGACAGCTAACACAATTTATTTTTTTGAATAATAAAATTTATTTTCATCAGTTTTCTAGAGTTCATTCTCTGATGGTAGTTGATCAATTCCAACACGTAGGAATTGGCAACGTTTTTCGTAACAAGGCAAGCATAGGAATTACTTGAAGTAACTATACCTTCAATCTATTGCCAAGACTTTTCATTCAGATAGTAAAAAAAGTAAAACAACAGAGTGATTTTAAAAATATATTTTAAAAATAGGGATATTCTAAATAGCAATTTGTCTTTTGCAAATTGAAAGAAGAAATCTTTAATATGAACTTTTTAATCAATATTTACTCTGCCAGATAGGCTACCAAACTTACTATAACTCACTTGTGTTGCCTCTCTCTGGGGAGTCAGAAGCCTCAGTAAAAATGATAAAAATAAACATAGAAAAAATAATGCAAAAAAAGTATTATTTTAATCAAATAAAACTTATAATTAGTTTAATTAATAACTTTTTGTGACTTGATTTATAAAAAACTTGTATTTTTAACTTTTTACAATACAGAAATAAATTCATAATGATTTAAGAGCATATATTAAATTTTAAAAAATTAGTTAACAGATCCACATTTTTTCTAATCTACTAAGTTTTTTCTATTATGGAGGATCGTGGCAAATAAAAAATACATTTTGTATAGATATAAAGAAAGGTTTAGAGAAATTGTTTACAATCGAATAAATTAATTCCTTTAGACTGGTCCTGTAAATAACTCTACCTATTTGTAATAACAAAAAAAAATTCGGATCGTTCTTATGAAGTTCCTCCCCTCCAACCACCCAAAGATCGAACCTGTCTGAGAGGGTTTAACTCGAGTATTTAAATAGCAGCGCGCTACCCTAGAGTTTCAAATAGTAAACGTCTGAGGTTGCGTTCGTATCATCCTTAATTTCAGTTTATCCTTTTTTTTGATTGTCTTCAAAATGCGCTTGCGTAAGTACTTTCCTTTTTTTAATTCACTTAATGTAAGCTATTAAATAGTGAAATAATTAATTTTCAAATATTTATCAATTTTAAATTGTTAAGGACCTCGTACCAAAAATTCTAGCCATAATCGGACGAAATCTGCCGAGATCTTTTTTCCCATGTAAATCGTGCAGGATCCTTTAAATATTTTATTCATAAATTTCATAAGTTAAAAATTCTTTAGTTTTGCAAGTCTGAATCAATTTGAACTTTTAAACCTTATTTTTGAAGCGAACAAATTTGAAAAATATGAATTAGAAATTTTTCAGTTATTGTATATTCAGGTCAGTTTACTTAGATGAATTAAACAAAATTTCAGCTTTTATAATTGGCCTTTTTGTGGCCTGCTCTACAGCAGAAATGATGGAAGATGCATCCCTAAGAATAATCGCAGACAGTATTCGCGACTTTTCTTCGCGTTTCTCCAGGGTAAAGAATTTTTAAATTTTCAGTATCAAATGAAAATACGAAAGTAAACATCAACAAACTAGGTTTTATGAAATATTGCGATCTATAGACTATAAAGATAAATAATTACAAATAATTGTTTTAGTATTTAGGAGAAAGGGAACGATTCAATTATGTTGTATCGCCCCTGGGAATTGACATGTCGCTTGCAATGTTGGCTTACAGTTCTGCAGGTATGACATCAGAAGAACTTTACAGGTGTCTTCACCTTCCGTCAGACCCAACAATTGGTCTCAATGGATACCAATGTCTTCTCAATATGTTGAAGGTATTGGAAAAATCAACTTTACCTTAAATTTTGTATTCAAAGCATTTTTTTATTCTAATCATGCAGCAATGGGTATAAAATATTCTGACGTTATTTCAGGAAAAGGGAGAAACCGAATTGAGTATGAGTCAAAAGATCTTCATCTACAAAGATGCTTTAGTAAACGAATCATACACTAGTATGCTTGCTCAATATTTCCACTCAGAAATCGGTCATGTCAATTTCATGGATCCAAAAAATGCAGCAGATGATATCAATTTATACGTCTATGGTCGTACGAAGCAGAGGATTAATTCTTTCATTAAACCTGGTTTGTTTTACTACCTTCTACACATTTTCGAATTTTATAAACTGAAATAAAGGCTTTCTGATATTTCATAATGAAAAATATTCCTGTAATTTTTTCACAGAGGAAATCTTCCCAGATACAAGCATGATGTCCATAAACGTTATGTACTTCTGTGGCAAATTTGAACGATCCTTTAATCGATCTATGATTGATCAGCCCTTCTATATTGATGAAAAAAATACGAAGAGAGTAAAATGTATGTCTGAAATGATGAAGCAATTATTCTATGGCATGATTCCGGAACTCAAAGCCTCATTTATTGAACTTCCATATGAGGTATAGTAAACAATATTTATACCTGTATCTGAAAAAACTTTCAAACTTTTATGTACTGTGTGTTGTTTCTATAACAGGATCGGGAATTGTCACTACTGTTGATTCGTCCAGATGAACTCAATGGAGTAAAGGAACTTCAAAGGAGACTTGAGAAATTTACAATTCCACGATTACTCAGTTTCGGAAGTCTACGTGATGTTTCAGTCAGTATTCCTTCGTTCAATGTTGAGAGTCTTCTGAGTTTCAAGGATATTATGCAGAAGGTATATTTCGCAAACAAATATTTAATGCAAAATATAAAATATAAATGCAAGATTTTAATAGTGAAAAATTAATCTTTCGTCTGTTTTAGATGGGTGTATATAGCATTTTTGAAGAATCGGCAAAATTCACGCAATTCTTTGATACGGAGAGAAAAATGAAGCTCGACAGAATTATTCAAAAAGTAATCTTCAACATGGATGAAAGAAGCACGATGTCTAGTGGAATAACCTGTACGTCAAAGATTACTAATCAACTCATAACTAATCTGCAACTGTCATTAATGTTATATTATTTTTTTAGCTTATTCCAGTGCTGAAAGTGCTCTGGATGAAGTGCACTCAACACTTTACTCCTTTTACCTGGACCGTCCATTTTTATTCATGGTATTACAGAAGGACACTATGATTCCCATATTTAGTGGTCGTATCATGGATCCCGAACCCTATAAGATGATGCAGGCTTAATTTACTTTCAGATTTTTGTATCATTATCAATTTTACTGAGAAATTATTATACCTTTCCAAATTTTTATAGATATCTTTGTTGTCATTTTATATTCTGTTTTGTAGTTGATTTAAATACCATAAAATGAAATATCTTCTTTTTATAAAATAAAGAATTTTAAACTACAAGGCATTCCTTTTATTCAAAAGTGCTCAAAAGTTAATATTTAAGAAAGTTATACTAATTTTATTATACTAGCAAACCAATCAATTATTTTATTTTGCTTCTTACAGTTTCAAGTCATTTAAAAACCTATCAGGTTTGAAAAGGTATGCGCGATTTTCGAGACATTTCGTTACACCACTTTTTTAGAGAGGAATTTTAATAGATTTCGAAGAATTTTATGGGACTTCAGAATATTTCGTGAAATTTTAAAGGAATTCATGCAATTTTACGATATTTTGAAGAATTCTAAGGGATTTTAAATGTTGTGAAATTTCGAGGGATTTTAAGAAATTTCAAAGAGTTTCTAAGAATTGTAGGGGATTTTAAATGTTTCGTGGAATTTCGAGGAATTTTAAGAGAATTTAAGAGATTTTTCTAATTTTTTAAAGATTTTGTGAAATTTTAACCCTCATCAGTCCTTAGTGTCAAATTGACACTATTTTCAACTTTACCGCACAATTATTCTATTGCAGTTGAAGAAATTTTTCTACTCAAAAATATTCGAATCAATATAAAAAAGTTCTTCAATCTTGAATTAATATTTCCTCATTGATTCCATATGAAAGAAATTTAAACTATCTTTAATTTACCTCAGAGTGTCAATTTGACACTCAAGGGACTGATTAAGATGGCGAAATGAGGGACTAATGAGGGTTAAAGGATTTCATGGAATTTGATGAGATTTCTAATAATTTTAATGGATTTTAAAGGATATAAACGGATTTTAAATGTTATCGTAGCATTTTAAAGAATTTAAAGAAGTTTCTGAGAATTTTAAGAGATTCTCTCGAATTTTAATGGATTTTAAGAGATTTTTATGACTTTTATAAATATTTCATGGAATTGGATGGAATATAATGTTTGTCGAGGAATTTTATTGAGGGATTTCAAAAAATTTTAAATGTTGTCAAGGAATTTCAAGAAATTTTAACAGAATTCAAGAGATTTTTATGATTTTTAAAAAAAATCTAAAGGATTTTATGGAATTTGAAGGATTTTAAAGTGTGTCGGGGAATTTTATTGAGTAATTTCTAAAGATTTTTATGATTTTAAAAAGATTTCGTCGAATTTAAAATGATTTCGAAGGTTTTCGTAAAATATTAAATATTAAAAATATTTAGAAAAATGTTCAGGAATTGAAAAGGATTTCACGTCATTTCAAGTAATTGTTTGGAATTACTAAGTATTTGAAGAAATTTAATGGATTTTACGACATTATTTGGAATTTCATATTGTGTTCTATTTTAATTTCTTAAAATAATTTGTTGTTTACTAATGCTAATTTTTTTTACACTTTATATTGGAATATTACAAAAAATATAAAATGAAGTTGTATTTTTCAATTTGTTTGTTATGTTTGTTATACCATCGACCAACAAATGAAGCGTCAGTATTACCGACGAAAGTGACACACCTAATTTATAATAACAATAGTATTGCGCATGTGCTTCAAGTCTGTTTATACAGTTTACACCTACAGGTTCTGACTTCTCTGACTTACAAAATCATAAGTATAATATAAAATAAATAGGAATTTAAATGTAATGGAAATAAACTCAAAACATACTATTTTATATATTCAACTAAATTATATTAACTCAAATTGTAAATCTGAAAAAGTGCAACAATGTCTTACTAAAAACTTGTAGACGATTTCACAGAGGTTATATTGATTGACCTAGAAATGTATTGTAGAAATAATAATTTGTAAAATACTCAAAATAAAATTGTATTGTAATTATATTAATTTATTTATAGATACCAACAAGCATTCCACACTGCTGAAGATATATTAACCAGTTATTCCAAAAATTGTAAATTTTGGTGAGTCAATAAAAAATACCTTTGAATTCATTGCTTTTTTTAAATAAAAAATATGCTAATACTTAAAATTCTAAACTTTTCTTGTTTGGTCAATTCAATTATCGAACTCACAATTATTTTCTACAGAATTATTTAAAATACATCTTGAATGCTATTAATGCTAATTGAAGTAAAAACCTGAAGAAAGGATCTTCAAATAAGATATCATAATATTTACATGTATAATGTGTGTATCTACACAACTAGTGATTTATTCTGCTGATTTTTGTATTGAAACAAGTGTTCCAAAATCCTCTATTTCAAAATATTTGCTTAAGATAAGTATATGACCTTTCCAGTAAAACAAAAAATAGTTTTTCTCAAGTTTACTTTATACTTTCTTGCTTTTAATTTTTCCATTAAAGTTTAAAAGCAGATAATCTATTGTCTACATCAATATTGGTTCAATTTTATTATTTTCCTGGCGGGGATTCCTATAAGATAAACAGAGTGTCAATTCGTCCAGCTTTTCCAGCGAAAGGCATTGACGGGACGAAAAAAATCCCCTTGCCCTTTACATTTAGCCAATCAAATTGGCTAAGTCACGACTTAAGATAAAACAGTCAATCTTGAATTCGAAGGGTGGAATGATTACACAGAATTGTATTTTTAAAACAGTATATAGTTACATATATTATATTCATATGTATTTCCCCGTTTTGTGTGAAAAAGCAAAAATTTCGCGGAAATGAAGATAAGAAAATATGTATTAATTCTTCGTCCAAAACTAGAGTTTGCTTAATGATTACTTAATTACATATTACCTACACGTGTGCTTCAGAAAACTAAGCTCACATACCTCTCTTTTGAGAAAAATAAAATATGCTTTCAATTTTTAACCTTGCCCCTATTTTTTAGTTTACGAAAGATTTAGCAATCGGAAATAAAAAATTGAATGTAGATCATTAGAAACGTATCTACTATGGCTGATAAAGACAATCAGAGTTCTTCGATAAATACAGGATTTTCTTTTTCATGGTTAGTAATAATCGAGAATATCCCAATGATGCTCTTGCCTCATCATAAGAATTAACATAAATCACTATATAAGATTAATCTCGTATTCTCTTCACGTAAATTGGATTTCCCCAGACTTTTGAAATTTTTTTTTCGTAACTCGTTTCGTTCTTGTTTTCCGTTCCTGCGCACAAAGTTTACAAATGTCATAATAATTCCTTCTCCATAATTGACAACGTCAAATATTAAATATAGAATTGTGGACACATGCCTTGACCTCTGATGTGTTTAAACATCGAAAATAAATAAGTTATGAAGAGAAATTGCTTGTTCAGTAGACATTCAATAGATACCCTCCCCCCACCCCCAGCCGGGCAAGATCCCTAGGAAAAAGTCACGACCCATCAAATCGTTGATCCATTCGAAGAATCGAGACTCGGATTTAAATAGCAGCGCGCCACCTTTGCAAACTCATATCGTCTGCGATTGACGTTGAGTTCGTGTCGTGTCCTGTGCTCTTATCAATTTCAGGTCCCATAGTGAATCGTTTCATAGTAGAAAAATGCGTTTACGTGAGTAAATTAAATTTTAATTGACTGTTTATTCATTTTTTATCAAGTCTCTTCAATTTATTTCTCATTCATCAAATCTATTTACATTTCACGTATATTTTCATGTTTATATTTTTGTTTTCCATTCATTTTGCATACAAGTGTTTGTCATTATTAACAATATCTAGATCGATATTGGAATATCGATCAGTGGAATCAGTTGGAATCAGTTACCAAATTTTAAGTTACATTTATTCAGGACAGTTATTTAAAATTTGCTGGTGATATTCCTGTAGTCTGTGTACGGGAAAACATACAGTAATAATCAGTTCTTAAAATATTTTCAATTATCTTTCTATTGTATTTAATATTTTATTTAAAGAATGTGTATTAGATCATTAACTTTAACTTGCTAAATTAAAATAAAGATTAAATCTGGTGCTGAAATATGAAACTGTAATTTTATTCTGTGTTTCCATGTATATTATCATTGTAATTATATTACTCAATACATACTTGAAAATTTAGGTTGCACTCATGTATATTAAGTACAAAATTATTTTCTTTTTACGACTTTCGAGTTTATGCCAATTTCTGTATGTTTTCCACAGTAAACATATGAACAAGAAACATACGTAGCCAAATGTATATAATTTTCATTCCTATGGAAAGTATGGGGAGAAGTACAAATTTGTAAAATCAGTCTACGTGAAACGATTGAAACGTGAAAGGCACTTAATATCAAGATAATGCTTCATTTTTATACAATATTGGCTACGAAGAGCAGGAAAAGGAAAGTTTCTTGTTCTGTATGTGGGATTTCCCCTTTTATTTATTTTTCCCTCTTTCGGAAACATTGAATGATCAGTGATTAATTGATTATAGAATACTACTGAAATACTAATGAAATGATTTTTCCATTGAGACAGAACATAAAAAATCAAGTTTGCGGTCAGAAAGCTCTAATTCATTCAAGGTTTCGTTGCATTTACTATTAAAGATTTTTTTCCAGACAGGATACTAATGACTCATAATTGTCGATAATTCTCAGAAGGAAAACCCTGTTGTATATTTTTGAACATTTTTATAATCATCTAATCGTTTGAGGAATAAGAAAAATGGATAAAGACTTAATAAAGATAATGATAAAAAAGTTATTAAAAAAAGTCACGTTACTAAAAGCTGCCATTCTTATTATCTTTATTATGAAATATTTCTTCTGGGAGTTGTAAAATATAAATATTGAGATGTATTGCACTGATGAAAGAAATAATAAATGTACGTGGCTTTTTCAATTTCAAGAACAGTTCATCGTATCGTACAGCTTGAACGCCCAATTATCAGATATGAGTATGTAATTTATAAAGAGAATTAAAAGAGCAAGAGGCTGTGTCGATAAGAGAACTGTAACCGATGATCTTTATTACACTCGTTATTCTTCAAGTCACTAACAATCATTTCGATAACCGTAATAAACAATTGGATTATGTAGTGGTCTGGATCATTTTTTCCTTGTTTTTATGAAAATTTACACGCCTTTAATTATTCTCATAAATGTAAAGATCACTAAATCAACAGAATTTTTAACAAACAAAAAAAAGTTTGAAAAAATAAATAAACTACCTACTTCATATCTCTTTCGATAAATGTTGGAAATTTTTCTCCTTGAGTTTTAAGTCTCGCAAACATTTGATCATTTCAATGACGAAACAGTAATTTGTGAAGAAAGTAAAAATATAATTTATAATGTCATGTTATGATTTCCTTGAACACAAATATGAAAAAACATAGTGTTAAATAAAGTCATATAATATCTTTTCATTGCGGAGATAATCTACAAGGCCTTCAATTTATATTCTTTTCTTGTAAGCAAGTTTAATAAGCTGAAAAAATACCAACTCAAAGCATATTCTTATAATTTTAACAATTCAAATTTTCTTTCAGTTCTTTACATTTACAGTAATAAATATTTTTTACTAAAACTAGGCCATTTACCTCCGTCTGTACGAAACCGAGGTAAATGGCTTAGATTTAGCAAAAAATATTTATTGTTGCGAGCGCAAAGTTGGCGAAACTAAATTTGCTCTTATGGTAATTACCACATGCCCTTAAGAATTTCAATTACAGTTCAACATTGACCCTATACGTTTAATTGATTTCCAAATATATCTACTTTAAGAATAGAAAAAACACTTTTTTCTTGTGATTTTTAAAAAAAATCTCGTTTGAAATTTTATGAGTAATTTTAAAAAACCAGTTTTTGTCGTAATTTCGCGTTATCTAAATTGGATCAAGAAAATAATAGAGTTAAATTATGATTCATGCACAGAATTTAAATAATCATTCTCAACCTATATTTTGGCCTCTCCTCTTTTAACACGTGTTTAACTTGATCAAAAGATAACCCTGACCGTATTGCTTTCTTGTTTTTCAAGAGTAAAAAGTTGGAATTTACATAATCTGCATTCACCAAATGACTTTTGGGAAAAAAGACAAGTGGAAATAAAAGCAAATTTCTAATAAAGAGGAAATTCTCAATTCTGCTTGTCATTGAAATGACACAGATAATTTTTTAAAAGTTCATTATTCTTTCATCACGTAAAAAAATTAGATGTGCTATATATTCTGTCATTTACGACACTTTGTTTACACAAATGTTGAAGTATACCAGGAAAATGAGTGTAAAATTGATGTGAACAGATGTGTGAGCATTTTTTATTGAAAATAGTAAGCTTTGCATAGAATTTTTTTCACTCTAATCTCGGCCTCTAGAACGTTCAATGACGTGGCCGGCAGTAGAAAGAGTTGGTATAATCATGTGTCAAGCAATTTCGTCTTTTATCTTGATGGGCCTTTAATCAAACTAGCCTCCGAGTGAAAATAATCTTCAAAAACTAAAAGACAAGTTTGTATTACATTTATGGTTTAGTCATACTACTGACTTTTAAACTTAAATAGATTCTAAAGAAAAACAAATCAAAAATAGGATTTCGCTATTTAGATTCGGTTAAAAGTTTGATTAAAAATTAAAATAAAAAATATTTAAAAGATACAGATGTGCAAATTTGTTCGAATAATTTATCATTAATCATAGTATTTCAGTACACTCAGAAAAAAATGGATTAAATCAAACAAACATTTGTTTGCTATGGGGTTACACAAATATTTGTTTGTATCAATTAAATATTTGTATAACCCCATAGCAAACAAGTATTTGTTTGATTCAACCAAACTCTTTCTGAGTATATTTACAATGCAAAAATAACAAATGCTTCCTTGCAACTACATATAACGTCTACTAACAATGAGAATGTTATCAACATTCTACAAATTATGTTATCAACTCTTTTGTCAATGTCGTTCGTGATTTATTTCTTAGTGGAAATCTGAAAAACTAATTGGCCATATTGAAATTAGTTTAGGGTGGCCACTGAAATCTGAGAAAAACATTCCCGATCAAAAAATACATTTACTGTAATTTCCCTGTAATTTTCCTCTTATTTTCCAGTAGTTCATAAGTTTTGAGAAATGATTAATCGAATAAATTTTTCCTCGTAATTAAATTGACGATCACAAAGTCAGTAATGTTATCATAATTTAATATCGGACGATACGCAATGAATAATTGATAGAATTTTCATTATTCATATAAAAGGTGTAAGTTTAAGCTGAGTCTTTTAATTTCATTCTTTATTTACATGTTAATTAATTTCAATAGAACTTACATACATTCTTTTCTCAAAAATTTTGCTGCACTCAGTTGATTCAATCAAATTTTTTGATTATTTTAACCAAATCGAAATGTTTGGTAGATTCAACCAAAAAATGTGTGTGAATCAGCCAAATTTAATTCAACCAAATTTTCTTTTATATCCAAGAAAACATTTTTGTTGGCTCAAGAAAAGTTTTCTTCTATAATTTGTGGACTTGTCCTGCATAATTGAAGAATACAGTTTGCAGTAAATTTACTGACTAAAAATGTAGACTTCGATTTCCACAGTTATTTCTCGTAAATTTCACAAGTTCTCATAAATTCTAATCATTATTCTAAATAAAAGTATCACACGGAAAACAAAATTAAGAGCGCTTCATTGATAAAAACACATCTCT
Source organism: Synergus magnus (assembly GCA_032275165.1). Taxonomy (NCBI): domain Eukaryota; kingdom Metazoa; phylum Arthropoda; class Insecta; order Hymenoptera; family Cynipidae; genus Synergus; species Synergus magnus. The sequence goes on from JAUESH010000024.1 coordinate 13,040,899, forward strand.
ACATTATGAATAAGCAAATATATTTTATATTGCTATGTTCAGGCAGTTTCTTTCTACATAATTCATGTAGATACATTAAAATTATATGAATACAAACATCTTTATATTAAACATTTGAATTACTACCGTAAATATTCATATATAAGATTTAGCAATGTGAATGTATAAAACAGACGAAAACACGCGTTTGCAGTTTATGTATTTCAGTATCGGTATTTAAGGATAAGATTGAATGTAAGAAGCTATATATTGTATATACATTGCTATTCTAGAGATATAAATGCATAATTTAAAGAGAAATTTTTTTCCGTGCAGAGTTAAGAAACTCGAAGGAACTAGAAAGCAAAAGATAATCTAAGGACGTGCATAATTCGATTGGGCGTTCTTATATAAGAATAAAGTAGTGTCCCCTGACTTTATTATGCATAAGTCCTTGATCCACTGATTGTGAGAGAAAACTTTGACTGTGAAAGCTTGACAAACCAAAGTACTCTTGCACTTGGTGCTTAAAATTCAATGTAATTTAGTGTCAATGACATGGAAGATCACACTGTGTGATTAAGTAGATGAATGGAATAATGCGGCCTCTGAAATAGAAACGATGATTTCAATTCAGGGGGCAAAGAATAGGCTTTTGTTACTCAAATGGGGACCTCGTTTCAAATCTCTTAAAATTGCAAAACACATTCAATTTTGACGCAGTATTGTAAATTAGAAAATGAGCTTGTGAATATAAAGTTTTGTAGTTTGCGCATAAAAGTGTTATCTTCATTTTATTATCATGCTCAAAACAATGACTGCCCTTTATTTGTTTTTATAGTTTCCGCATACTTTTACCATGATGACTCTTTCAATATTATTCTTCAAGGTTAGGCCACTTTTGACGAGGCGGGAAATCCCTCGACACACGCTATGGGTAAACCCGAGTTCTATCAAATTTAACTTTTTTTTGGTGGGAGAAAGAGTTCATATTGCATTTAAAGTTGACTTATACCCAGTGTCATTCGTTACTCTCAGCTTCGTACGAAAAGAGCCTGGAAACGTAAGAAAATAATTACAAAATCATAACTAATTACTTTCAAAGTGATCCTACAATTTTCATAATTTTTATATTTAACCGTAAATATGTCAATTATTTCTATCCCTTCATCCAGAAAACAGTTTCTTTGAATCAAAGAAACATTTCTTTGATATACGGTCAAAGAAAAAATTTCTCTGAATTAACCCAAAATAGTCACTTGGGGTAATATAAAAATTTTTACTCGATTTTTGCATAAATTGATTGAAAAGGGTTTAAAATACTTTGCAAATTTTTGTCGTACCTCTAAAATAATTCTGCAAAATATGACTGTTACGTAATTCCCATGAGGTGTGACTATCTTGGGTTAAAAAAAGTTGTTTTGATTCAAAAAGATTTTTTCTTAAATATGAAGAAATATTTTTTTTAATCAAAAAAATCTCTTAGACTCAAAAAAACTGTTTTTAATTCAAAGAAATTTTTTCTTCGACCGTATATCAAAGAAATGTTTCTTAGATTCAAAGAAACTGTTTTCTGGTTGTTTATATTGAGGGAAAATAGTAGAAAAAGGGAAAATAGAAAACAGTAATAAACTTTTTTCAAAATCTTGTATTGTAAGCAAAATAAGAATTTTATCTCAAAGTTGAATTTAACGGACTTATTGGAACTATTACATATTCAATCAAGATAAGGAGGAAAAAATTTGCAAGTTTGCAAATGCGAAAGCATGGCTAATATTTTCAGTTGTTGGGTTAATAGTGATGAATGTATCTTCTTCTATCAGTATTGCATAAATAAACAGGTAATTCCTTGGCTAAAAGTTGTAATAGCTTTACCAACTGATAACAGTGGTTATTTAAAATTTTTTGTGGCCTTCAAATTCTTAATCGTATTCTGCTTCTTTTTATTCCTAATAAACAGTTATTTCAGAATCGCTAAAGTCTACATTTTCGGCGAGTCTAGACACGTCTATATATAATTTCTGTTATGAAAAAACCGAAGATTTTCTTGAGGATTCTCTTTGTCTGAATCAGACCGAAGTTTTACCGTGACATATATTTTTTTAGTATAGAAACAATGCTTCGATAATTGCAGCCTTGGTGATCAGCTTTTGTGTGATTTTACACGTTTCTTATATAAACAAAAAATGTTTATTGTTCGTGTTGAACCACGTACAGATAATAAAAGTACATTTCAGGTTAAATGCTAAAATTTAAGTGGCAATTAATAATTAATAATTAATGATTATCAATGATTATTAATTCATCAAAGAAAATTTTTGAAGGCTTTAATTTACACTTTATATTTTATATATATTTTATATATTGTATTGACTTACGCAATTGTAGCACGCTCATGTCTATAATTAATGTGAAGCTTACCACGAATCGACTCGGATCGTAATTATTAAATTTTTATCTGATGACTAGATATATTATTAGATAACTTTGACTCAAACATACGTCGCAACAAGTTATAAACTTTGTGAGTTAAATAAATCTTAGAGCAGTGAATTTTTCTTATGTGGAATAATAAAATGCTTAAGGTCGTTGTGCTCGTTACTTTATAACTGTTTTAACTACTTTAACCTCATCTGTGAGTACATTGTATATTTAAAAAAAATTGCATCTTGTTAAAGATGAAGACAGCTTTGAAAAAATTGGTTAACTGTACTCAACTCTTCAATTTGAAACTCCTCCATTATTTTCTTTTAAACTTCAGTTTTGGGTACAGTTCGAATTCTAAAAAATTCTAAAATTTAATCCAAACAAAGTTTATTTCTTTTATTCTATTTTTGTGCACAAAAGCTCGTTTATGTTTATCATAATTAACGGCTAGAGCTATATAATTATAGAATAACGAAAAAAAGAATGACTCATGAAGTCACATGTTATAGAAATACTGGAAGGGATTGAAATCGTATTGACTCATTGAATGAGGCTCAGTTTGAGGTATCTCTAAAGCAATCATTGTCGTTTATCTGTTATCAATTAGACCAGTTGGTTCACTTGAAAAACACATTTCTATAAAAAAACGGATATCAACGAGTACCGCCTCACAAATTGTATATTGTACGGTGCATGAACAGGCTTCGTCAGTGTTAGTACATATAATAATCATTCACTTCGATTTTTTTTTACAGTTTTACTTCTTTGCGCGCTGACAGCCTGCAGCATGGCTGAAGAAACAGGAGCCAAATTGACACCTCTTCAGGCTGTCTCTAAAAGTGTTGGGGATTTCTCGACAAATTTCTTCAAGGTAATGCCTCATTATGCAGATTTAATCATATTGCTCAGTTCTATGACTCACTGCTGTTACACTAAACGTGTTTCAGCTATTCATCAATCAATTTTACTGTTATTTATATGAAAATGTATGACTTTTGTGGCATAATTGCGCTTCTTGTTTTTCTTCTTTTCTGTTTATAAATATAACTACAGTATGGAAATTATGGACGAGATATTGTTGAATTATGCAAGTGCTTCAATTTTAATATGTACTTTGTAATTATACTTTGGATTTAGTCGATTTTCGAAGTACTAAAGAAGTTTCATACAAATGTTAGCGGTTTAAAAACCTGTGAATCACCTTTCTTACGTAGTAATCTATAGATCATTAAATACACACAGAAATATTACTTATTTCAATGTATGCAATTGAGTAAGTGATTGAGTGAAGCGATAAGATGTATGAATGATTAGGAAAAGTTTCATCTTATTAAATTACCAACGTTTTTTTTTTTTATTTCAATACAAAATTGAAAGACTAGTACAAGTTTTTCTTAAGATGAGGATTATTTTGGTTTTCAGACTGTTGCCAAAAATGAAAAAGGAAACCTCATCACCTCTCCACTCAGCGCCGATGTTGTTTTATCAATGGCAGCTTATGGAGCTCGTGAAAATACCGCGAAACAGATGCGCGATGTTCTCAAATTGCCTGCTGATGATACCCTCGGCAGAACTGGATTCCAAAACCTCATCGATAACTTGAATGTAAGAATTTTACTGCATTTCCTAAATCTGTATATCCAGAATATAAAAGGACTCTCATTGACCGAGAATTAAATATTTTAGGGAGTCAAGGATGTGGAACTTCGTCTTGCGAACAAAGTTTTCGCCAGCAAGAATCTTGAAATCAAACCAGAATTCAAAGCCCTGACAGCAGATAACTTCAGATCAGCAGAACAACAAGTTGACTTCGCAAAATCGGCAGAAGCTGCAAGTACCATCAACTCTTGGTGTGAGAAGCAAACCAACAATAAGATCAAGGAACTCATCAAGCCTGGTTAGTGCTTTTAATCTTTATAAGATCTTGAGAAAGTCTATCTTAAATCGCAGATAAATATAAAATTATATTCATCTTTCATCTGTTTTAGATGATTTGGATGCCACAACCGCTATGGTTCTTGTCAATGCTGTCTACTTCAAAGGACAGTGGAAGAAGAAGTTCAACCCCAATAACACCAAAGACATGGACTTCTACGTTGACGACAAAAACACCAAGAAGGTTCCTACCATGTATCAGAATGTCAACATTGTCTATGGAGTTCTTCCCGAACTGAAGGCTAAATTCGTCGAAATTCCATACAAGGTAAAACAAGACTCAACTTCAGTTTACAAGTTGGAATTTTATTCGCCGCTTGTACTTTAGAATCGAGATCGGAAATGCCAACTGATTTTAAGGAATTTTAAAGCAATTTCAAAAGACTTTATTGTCAATTTAAATTTTTAATCTAACTAGTAAACCAGCACGCGCGCTACGCGCACGATTATTTATTTTACTTCTTAAAACTTCAAGTCATTAAAAAACCAATGAAATTTTGCTAATTCAAATTTAGAGAGCAAGTTTGAAACAACAATGTATGCAAGATTTTTGGGATATTTCGTTACATCACTTTTTTGAGAGAGGAATTTCAAGACGTTTCTAGGAATTTTAAGGGATTTTGACAATTTTCAAGTGATTTTTACGAAATTCT
>JAUESH010000024.1:13057562-13069068 GCA_032275165.1 Synergus magnus
AAAGAAGGATTTCAGTTTCCTGATCTAAATATAGGATAAGAGAAGTTCGCTTCCAATACGTCAGAATAATAAAATAAGAATTTTATTGTATCCTATTTTAGATTATAAAGTAAATTGTAAGAGTTTCTGGAAATAAAGTCCCTCTCTTATTTACTTTCAACTATTTAATGTAAGGGGAGAAGCATTGTATCCATTTATCGAAAAAAAACGTTTTTAAAACAACGCCTAAAAACTTTTTACATACCGGTAATTTTTTTGTCGGTATCGACAACAGAAAAAAATGTTTAATTGTTTTAAAAATCGGAGTTCGCAAATAGTTTTTTTGCAAAACAAATCTCGTTTATTAAAAACAAAAAAGAGAACTGTATCGATATTATTTTCCTGCTTAGGACTAATAACGGTGGTGATGTCACTTCCACTAACTGCCGATTTCCGCGTTGATCATCCGTTCCATTATCAAATCATTAAGAAAATGAGTGGGCGAAAGGGAATTTCACTCTTCACCGGAAACTTCAAAAATATCCAGTGAAGGTAAAAACGAATCAAATTTACTCTAAATACTCCTATTTTCATGATATAATCAGAAAGCTTTCTGTAGAAAATATCTGATTAATCATGGCCGAAGTGACCATTAGAATCAAATTAATAAAAAAGTTAATCTTTTGCACTTCTACGCGTGTTCGGAATGGTTTTCTTTCTGATTGTACCATAAACTAATTTTTCTCTTCCGTACTACCCGATTTTTGAAAACTGCATTCCTATCTGCTATAAAAATTATTCTCTAATAAAAAATGAGAAAAAAGCTCCTTTAAAAACATTTCTGCAGAAATATACTAAGGAAGGTGAATACATTTTTTAGAAGATGTGTGGTCACTATTTTCATCGATTTTTGTTTTGTTTTATTGCTTTACTTGCACGCTGCGTCTATAATGTTGCACAATAAGTTTTATCTAAATTACACGATTTATTAGAAAATATATTTAGAGTGCATTTATTTGGGGAGAACGAGGTTTTTTGGATAAGTTTTGGACAAGACTGAACTAGAAAATAATAACTATTTAATTTTTTATTTAATTACTATATTTGCCAAGCAGGAAAAAATGTTATAAATTAAGTTCCTGCGGCGAGACTAAAGTAAAATACAAATTTTTCAGAATTCGAAATCGGACTTAGAATATTATTACGACATCCCAAAGCAGAATTTGAAGTGAAGCATCCCGCCTTAGTGTTTCTTATATATGGAGAGACGGTTATATTTTCTTCACGTATTGGCGAACCAAACAATTAATTTATCATACATTTTTATACGATTAGTTGTTATAATTTAATAATTAATGAAAATAGATGATTAAATATCTACCAATAAAGAGAATTTAAATACTTAGTAAAACTTTGTTTTATTATATAAGGCCCTGCGTCTTAAAGCTTATTATAATTTATAATAAAAATAAATGTGCCATCAGCATTATATCATAAAATCTCAGAAAACTATGAACTTGAATTTCGACCCAATTTTTAATTTTCATTTCATTCGGTCTTCAAGCTTGCGAATTCATGCATTTAATTCAATATTGCTGTCTGGGGTATTTCAATGACTCATTAAAAGTACATTTAAATTCATTAAAAAATTTACTTATATTTATTTGTTAACTCCATAAATATTTTAATTATATACGGAACTGGGACTAACTTTCATAAATTAATTATGTTAATTTTTCAACTTTTTAATTTTAGTTACATTTCTATAATTAAATAGAATTTTTTAAATCAAATCTTGTTCATAGGCCTGGGTATGATGATGATGCGAGGTCCACAGCCTGTACGACCTCCTCCAAAACGGTTCGAAGTTAATAGACCAGCCTACTTCCGGCTTGAACATGAAAATATTCCATTATTTGTTGGAAAGTTGATGGAACCAAAAACGGAATAATTCACATTTAATTCTCTTGCGCAGTACGGTATTGCAGTTCGAATCTTTGTTAATAAGGAAAATATATTTTCGGGTATAAATATGAATGATTTTTAAAAAATCCCTCTTTTGTTGAATATATTATTCCCGCTAATTATTATTATTCAACTGTGGACGGTAAAAGCACTCAGAAAAAATCCCTTGATGAGGAACTTTAAAACTCGTTCTTAAAAACAGCTCAAAACTGTTTTAAACTGGTCAAATTGACATGAAAATAAAATATACGCCTTCAATTTATGATTTATATTATCGCAAAAATGAATAAATCCTCTTATTATGTGCAGCTTTTTGCTTTAATTTCTTTCTCCAGATTTCGGAAATTTCTTACAAAAAATTGCGAGATTTATATTTTATTACAAGGGCGGATCCAGAAACTGAATTTTTGGGGGGGCGATTCGGAAAGTTATGAAGGGGCTACTTTGTAATAGCTGCCTGTATGGTCAAAAACATGAGTTAAACTTGCAATTCAAGAACCTTTGGGGGGGGGGGCGATCGCCCCTATCACCCCACCGTGGATCCGCGCCTGTATTATTTTTCATTTTCTGCCTTATAATTGTAAACTTGAATTATATATTTTTCTATGCCCAAATTTTATTATGTTTTTTTCAATTCGTTAAAATTATTTTATGTACATCTCATATTTATTGGTATAAGGAGATAATATTGCTTAAAAAATTTGTGTGCTGGTCTGAAGGGGAAGAGTTTCCAATTTATGAGAAAAATGGCACTTTTATTTAAACTTCATGAACTTGACGATAATTTGTATACATATAGGGTAATGGGTACAATGGTTACCCAAAATCATTGAGGTACCCTCAATGATTGGCCATTTGCTTTAAATATACGTAATTAAGAAATATTCGCAAATAAACATATTAATAAACAGTGTAAGATTGTTTTCAGCACACTCTACGCTATTTATTATGTTTATTGTCCACGTTTTATAATATATGATCATTTTGAAGTAGCCAATCATTGTCAAAGGTGGCCAATCACTGTACCCATTACCCTATATGTATATATTTAAAAATGAATTTAATTATAATCCAAAGTACATTTTTTTCAAATTGACAACTCCATTCCTTTAACATGTTAATTAGACTTGAAAAAATCGAATCTCTTTCGTAGGGACGATCACGATATTACGAATGCCAGCACCACCGCCACCACCACCTGTACAGTTTGAAGTAAACAGACCAGCGTACTTCATACTCGCACGACAAAATACTCCACTGTTTGTTGGAAATTTGGCGGATCCAAAAACCGCCTAATTTTTATGTAATCCTCTTGTAAATCCAAAGGATTGGAAAACAATTCTTCGCCAGTCAAAAAATAGTACAAATCCAATTTATTTGAATTAAGAAAATATCTTGTATTGTTTCAATTTCTGGACGACATAAATAAGAAATGACTATGTAAATTAATTTTGAAACTAAATTAATTCTGTAAGCAAACTATCTTATTTTTCAAAATCATACTAATAAAACATTTCAAAGCTGCTTAAACTAATTACCTATTGTGTACTGTCGAGTGAAAATAATTGTGTGGTTTAGTTTATAATTTATTTTAAGATTTTAGAAAGTAATTAACTTTTAAAATAAACGGGTAAAATTGCCAAATTACAAAAGAAAGCATTTTTTTAAATTCACTAAATTTCACTAACTGTGAATAAGGTCTTCATACAGAACGAATTTATAAATTTTTAATTTGGCAACTCTACTCAATGTTTCATGAAATAAATTTGAAAAAATTGAATCTTATTCATAGGGATTGTGGTCATGAGAACGCTTTCAGTAATGGATCGACCAAAGCCTGTACGGTTCCGAGTGAACAGGCCAGCATACTTCCTTCTTGCACGTAAAAATATTCTACTGTTTTCTGGAAATTTGGTGAATCCAGAAACAAAATAAGAAATTGTAATACATATATTGTTGATGTTTTTGTTAATCTTTTTATGTCTTTATTTTTTGAATAAAGAGATATATTGTCGATTACAAATAAAACTGATCTCTCACATTCATTTATCCCCCTCCTCATTCTACTCACATTCTTTAAACATGTATAACAAAGAACGCAACTATTTTTAATAATATAAACCTTTAAATTTTTCATGCTATGAAAAAAAGGAAACATTTATATCAGAAAAATGTGTTGTCAACTACATTTTTCATGTTATAAACTAACCTTTCAAAAATTTGAGACTAACATTGAGAAACGTAATGGGAAGGCAGAATTAAACAAATGAATCTATATGTAACAAATAAAAACACTTTTTGATTGTTTGCATGACGCTTGCACATGTTTTGTTTAAATGCCAATATAGTAATCAGCTTTGTTATGCAATTGCTGAAACTAGACTTGCATGTTTTGTTAATATTAATTCTTAATATTTACGTCTTCAGTTAAATAATTCTCTTCTTAACTTTTATTATTAAATAATGTTTCTTTCAATCATATCTTTTATTTCATAGGATTTGTTACAATGGGTCGATCTGCACGAATAATTCCCGATACACCTCTCATCTTCCGCGTAAACAGACCAGCATTCTTCACCCTAAATCGTCAAAAAGTTCAATTATTCGTTGGAAAATTAAAAAATCCAAAGACTGTTTAAATTTAAAAATTTCAATACATTGTAATCATGCACATAAAATAAATATATTTTTATGAAAGGAAAAGAACAACGACTTATTTATCCAATTCACATTTCTCCTTACACCCAGTCATAAAAAAAAGTCGAGGGAGTGTGAGTGCAAACTGAGTGTATGAATTTTCAACTAACATACTTAATAATAATTAATAAGCGAACAAAATTCAATTATTATCTAATGTATCGAAATTTTTTTCAGCAATCGAAATTGAAGACCGACTATTAGTTGATGAAATTGGAACCGCGCAAGTAAATGTTGATCGGCCGTTTTACTTTTCCATAAGAAGCAAAATAGGAGGACAAACTGAAGGAGAATCAGTGGAATTATTTGCAGGATTAATTAAAGATCCATCAATTTAATTTCATTGAAAAGGAAAATAACAAATCCTGGAAAATTTGTACAAAGTTGACTTATGTAATTTTCTGTACGTATATAGAAGTATTGCAAAACTGACAATTTTTTATAAGGAAACTGACAAAAGAGAAATAGAAAAATTGACCTATCGTGACAAGTATGCCATTTATATGCTTATGAATGTAACGTTTTAGAATTAGATAGCAGACATTAAAGCTTATCTTTGAAAGAAAAATGAGGCTGTAAAAATGTTCATTTTTTTCAGATATATATATATAGAAGAAATTATTTACTCCCTATACTCATATCCTAAAGATAAATTACTATATTTTTATTCATGGTGTCTTCATACATTTTTTTAGCTGGAAAATTCATTAAAAGTACAAGAATTTAATCCGAATTATTTCGGAGAATCTCATTCTGACTTATACATCAGCCCAATTGTTGAGACTGTTCAGAAGTGGATTCTTTTCTCCAGAAATTCCTTTAAAATCATCAGTGTCAATGCTCCAAGTCATAGTTCCACCAAGTTTCATTGTCACGGCATATTTAGCCTTAATCCTCAAGGATCTGAAAATAAGTAATAAAATTATATATAAAATGTATATTCTAATCATATAACTTGAAGAACATATAGATACATTGAAAACTCACTTAACGTTATCGAATGCGACAATTTGATTATTTTTATATGCATATGGCACTTCCTGCTCTTTGTCATACAAAACTGTCCAGTTTTTATTTTTTATCAAATCAACAATCTCATAATAGGCCAAAGTTCCATTGTTTTTAGTGTATGTACCAGCTGCTCCTGGACCAGAAAAAGGAGCACCTCTACCTATCTTTTTTGGATCTGCTAGAGTATAGGATTTTCCATAAAAAGCTGTTCCCAGTATTAGTTTTTCCGATGGCGCGCCCGCTGATATCCAGTATTTCACACAGGCATTCTAAAAACAAACAAAAAAAAGTAGAAGGGGAAATTTAATTTGTATTTTAATGATCTAAAATTTTTGCAACCTCGTACTCACAACATTCCATTTTTTAAGTTCTTCAGTGTCATCTTTGGCAGCATAAAGTGGAGTATTATGGCGGACTATGCCTTCTTTATCAGATGATCCGTGAAAGTCATAGGTCATCAAATTTATGAAATCGACATGTTTTGCAATTCCAGGAACATTGTAGGATATCAAAGCCGATTTTTCACAAGGACTGACAGCAATAGATAAAATGAAATTCTCTTTCTCGAATTTCTCTTTAAGTTCTTTCAACAAAAGAATCAAATTTTCTTTATCAGAAGAAAGTCCTCCACGTTGAGCAGGATATTCCCAGTCGATATCAAGTCCGTCGAAATCTCGCTCTTTCAAAAACCCGATGACATTGTCGACAAATTTTGTTCGCAGAGTTGCATTTGTCACTACCCTGCAAAATGAAATTTAACCTTATTTTTACTAAAAATTAGGGGAAGTCCTTCGAAAACCCATAAAATCCCATTAATTTTATTAAATTGCTTGAAATGCCTTAAAAATCTTTGCAATCCCACGAAAATCAATTGAAATCCCTTGAAACATTTTCAAATTCCGTAAAATATCTTCCAATCTTTAAATCTTGTAATTTCTTCTTAAATCCCTTGAAAACCTTGAAAATTATACAAATTCTTTGAAATGTTTTAAAATTCCTTGAAATTTTTAAAATCCCTTAACATTTATAAAGACCTTTAAATATTTGAAAATTTTTTGAAAGCTTTTAAATCTATTGAAATCCCAAGAAATGCTTTGGAATCTTTCGAAAGACACTAAAGCCTTTAAATTCCTTAAAAACTTTTGAAATCCCTCGAAAATTTCTAAATCCATTAAAACCTTTGAAATCAAACCTCGAATGGTAAATCTCTGCAATTTTAAATTCGTAATATTATTAACTCTTCTACATGATATTAGCTACAAATTACATGGAGTTATTTTTCTTAGTAATAAGTGGACAACCCCTAACTCACTTGGAATAATTAACAGATCCCTCGTTCCATCCCCCGATGGCGACCATTATTTTTGCAGAGGGATTCAACTTTCGTAGTTCAGTGAAATTGCGAAAACCATTCAACGATATATCCAGCCATGGATCTAAAATTTTAACACTGCCGTCATCATCATTAAGTCCAATGAACGAGTAAATCAGATGACTGCATTGAAGAGGATTGATATTAGAGATATCATATTTTCCCTCGCCTGTGCGATATGCGGCCCAACTTGCAAAGTAACAACCAACGATTTCTGGAAATTAACATAATTAGGTGTTTGCCGTTTCTTTATTGTGTGAGTGATATTTTTTCAAAAATATTACGTTTTTTATGAGAAACTGCATTAACAGCTGCACAAGCTGCAATTAGCAGCAGCGCCACTTTGTACATCTGAATAATAAAATTATATAGTTATTTACAATTTACAGTAAGGATTAAATTAATTGTGCATGATTACCTTTAATGTTATTTGTTTCAATAACACCTAGCTCCTAAGTATTTTCGAATTTACAAGTTGGCTATTTATATTCTTTCCACTTTTCACTTTGTAATAACTTTTCAGTTGTCGACTAATGTTTCAGTTGTCTTATCTTATCTATATAAATATTGATTTAAATTTTTGCATATGCTCACAAAAATATTGTTCTCGTTTTAAAAAATCGTAATTTATTATTGTAAACATGTATCATGTGCAAGAAACACGATAGGGTATGACAAAAATGATTACAGAGCAATTTTTAAATTTTACCTCAATATTGACTGAATAAGAATTACTGAGAAATTGCTAACTCATTTCAACAATTTTATGTGAGGGGCTATTTAAGTATTGTATAAAAGTCGCTGATGTAATATATTTGTTTTTCAAGGCAAACGAAACGAATATTTGTATAAAACTTTGCGAATTTTTAAAGCTAATTTATTATCACAAAACTCACATTTATTGCAAAAAAGTGGCGCGTCAAAAGTCGTAAAAAATGGTATTTTTAGAAAGGTATTATAAGAAAATTCTTCTTGAACGTTTTTTCCACTCAGCATTATTTTCGAATTTTCACAAATAGAATTTAAACTCTCAACACACAATACACTGAAAACCATTGATGTGAATTTTATTGCATCTCCTTTTCATTATAAAATCATTACCGGAAGATTAGACTGAAGTTTCACACGTTTCAACCGTTTCTTTTTTATTTACTAATGGCACTTTAGATTTAAACTCGAAAACCTCCGCAATCAACAATTTTGCAAAAAAATAACTCTTGTGCAAAAAATATGAGTATGATATTTTTGATCTGGCCCAATACAGAAAGGTACTAACAAAAGATAATTTTAAAAAATGTCCCAAGTTTATTTATTATAGAATCTTCTGTTTTGTTAAAAAATTGTTTCTTGCGGCAGGTTTTCAGTTTTAACTGGTTTTTTAATTTTAACTAAGAAAATGGTTTCTTAAGGGAGGTTTTTGTTTTTTTTTTACTCTAAAATGTCATCAGTAAATAAAAAAAACGGTTTCTGTACTTTGGTTTCTATTCTTTGAACATTGTAAATAAAAAAATCGAAATAAACAAACTTCGTCAGAAAAGACGTCTGAAACTTCAGCCCAATTGCCGGAAGTGTATACTGGGATCTGAAGTAACTTTTAAGCTTCCGAAAATAATGGTTTTAAATGTTAAATCATTTTTTATTATCCAAGGTTGAGCTGAGATATGAAAAATTGTTTTAATTATACGTTAGAAAACGTAAGTAAATTATTCAGCAACTAAGTAAATATGTTTATCAAAGATATATAACGATTCCAGTCATAATTTTAGTGACATCAAATGTTTGTTTGGAGAATAGGGTATAAAATTAGCTTAACGTCAAAGCAACTTATTGTACATTTTCTAACTCTTATTCAGAGAGTTTCGAAGAATTCAAGGTACCCTTAATTATTAAAAATTTTTGTATATTCTCATTTAATTTACATTATTTCTGTTATTTATTTATTAAATTAAAAGATAAAGATCAACTCTATCAGGCAAAAAAGAAAATGGCTGAATTTACCATTTAAAATAGTCAACATGCGCTCTGAATGCATTTTTCCTGGAATTTAGTAACTGTTACTATTTCAAATTGTATTTTTTGCTAAGAAAATTGTAAACCCTGCTATTTTCGTTGCAAAAGTTCCAATTTTGAAATAGTAAAACTTACTAACTTCCAGGAAAAATGCGTACAGAACGCATGTTGGCTATTTTAAATGGTAAATTCAGCCATTTCTTTTCATTTTCTTTTTTCCATATACACAGAAATTACTAATTTTTGCAGATGTACAAGTTAATCATTCTTCTTGGAATATGTTCAGCTTTTTGTATACAGTGTTCCAAGTCGGTCATCACTAAAAACCATGAAAGTAAGTAAAATAGGAAGACTTTTGACGATAAAAATGAACAAGCACCAAATACCTCTGACATCAATTTTCAGAAATCGTCGGATGCTATTTTGACAGCATGCAAGCAATATTTCGGGAATCGAGAGGAAAGTTTGGAATTTCCAACATCGATCCCTCTCTCTGCACTCATGTAGTTTATTCTTTTGATGGAGTTATTGACCAGGATCGAATTGAAGTTTCCAATCCCAATCTAGACTCACAAGATAATGGATTTAAGAGGTTCGAAGAATTTCGAAAACAGAACCCATCGGTAAAAACTTTAATCTCTATGGCAGGATGGACTCAGGGATCTATGAATTTTTCCAAGTAAGCTTTACTTCCCATCCATTCAAAATCAAATTAACCATTTTAAAAATTATCATATTCCTATTCAAACATGTAACAGATTTTTTTTTTAATCATATCTTACAGAGCAGCCTCTGATTCAATTCTGAGACGAAATCTCGTTAACAATATCGTCGATCTTGTGGCAAAAAACGGTTTCGCCGGCTTTGACCTTGACTGGGAGTATCCAGTTCAACGAGATGGACATCCAGGAGATAAAAAGAATTTCGTTGTGCTTTTGGAGGAACTCAGACAACAATTTGATAAGCATGGCTTCATTTTATGTGTATCAGCTGGAGCTACTGAAGAAATTGCCAAGATATCCTACGACATTAACGGAATATCCAAAAACGCTCACATCATTAATCTTATGACCTACCAGTTTCACGCACCCTTTGACAATAAACCCCAAATACTTGGACATAATGCTCCATTGTATTCTTCCGCAAAGGAGAGCGCACAGGACAAGACATTAAATGTTGTACGTATTTCTCAAATTGTGCGTTTTTAGTTTCTTCATGAAAGGAAGGAAGTATTTTTCTATTGATGCGCACTTATTATTAAAATTATTATCCTCAGGCTAATGCAGTGAAATATTGGATAGCGGGAGGTGCACCACCAGAGAAAATCCTTGTTGGAACTGCTATGTTTGGAAACTCTTATACACTTTCAAATCCAAAGAAAATTGGAAGAGGTGCGCCATTTACTGGTCCAGGAGATGCGGGAAAATACACACATGAATATGGTACATTAGGTTACAATGAGATCTGTGATTTGATAAAAAATGAAAAATGGCAAGTTCTATATGACAAAGAGCAGGAAGTACCATATGCCTACAAAGGAAATCAACTTGTTACGTACGACAATGTTGAGTAAGTATCGAGTAACGTCAGGGCTGCCACACGGTCACTTAAGTCACTTTTAGTCACTTTTTTCTTGCAAGTTACTTTTTAGTCACTTTTTTAAGAAACAGTCACTATAAGTTACTTTTTTAAAGGAAAAGGTCATTTTAGAGTTTTTAAATCTATTAGACTCCGATTTTTTCTCAAAAATATGAAAATCTCTCCTAAAAGCATTTAAAATCCGTAAAAATCTCTACAATTAATAGAAACGTCTTGAAATCACTTAGAATCGCTTTAAAAAATCTAAATTTCTTAAAATCCTTACAAGCTTTTAAAAATCCTTTAAAATTCTACAAGGAACTTCAAAATTCCTTAAGATTCTTCGAATTCCCTAAACTTTCTTAAAATCTCTTAAAATTCTTGGAAACTTCTTAAATTCCTTAAAATTCCACAAAACCTTTTAAAAATCTTGTGAAATCCTTTAAAATTCAATGAGGAACATTAAAATACCCTAAAAATCATCTTAAAAAATCAAAATTTCTTAAAATTCTTACAATTTTTTAAAAATCCTTTAAAATTCCACAAGAAACTTTTAAATTTCTTAAAATTCTTTGAATTCCCTAAACTTTCTTAAAAATCTTTTAATTATAATTTATATAATTATATAATAATTTCAGAAATGATTGGATGTTTCAATTTATTTTTATTTTTTAGATCTTTGACCAGGAAGGCTGAATTTATTCAGAAGATGAATCTTGGTGGCACCATGGCATGGAGCATTGATACCGATGATTTTAATGGGGACTGTGGAGAAAAGTATCCACTTTTGAAAGCTCTTAACCGAATCCTCAGGAATAAAAACTAGGTTTCTGTGGTTCATGAAAAAATATACATAATAAGTATTTTGTAACATTATAAAATATATCAATATAT
>JAUESH010000024.1:13126767-13141545 GCA_032275165.1 Synergus magnus
TTAACCAGAAGATGATCAACCAGAAATTTCTAATACTTTTAACCAGAATAAATAGTTAGGCTATATTTAACACTTTTCTAGTTAAAATAACCAGAATTCTAGTTATTTTAACCAGACTTTTTTTTGAGTGTAAGATGTCAGCTTTGATGAAGTGTCAATATGAAGTGCCGCTAGAGGCAGCACGTTCGGAGTTATTTTTTCCCTCTTCTGAGTTTTTTTTCCCTATTTGCTCTCCGGTCTGAAAACATCAATGTCCAGCCCGCTTTACACGTTCGAAAACGTGCGTTTTTTGAACATGTGATGAAGGAAGTACTTTTACGCTTGTGTAGCGAGCCTAAAAGTACCTTTTACGCCTGCTTGCTAAGTGCGCAAGCGTCGTCTGCCAAAGGTCTGAAATTGTCCACTTTACACCGGCTTTACGTGGATGAAAAGTTTAACTTTTAGATGAGGTGGGACAAAAAGTAACATTTTTGAATCTGCGATAAGGGAGTCAATAAATTAAACAGCATGCGATCGTTTTTTAGAATAAAATAAAATAACTGCAATCACAAATTCAACAAAATTTGGAGGTTAGTAATCACTGGATCGATGATAGCGCAACTGAACTGAATATAAGAAACCCGGAAATTTTTTCAGGCAGTAAAAAGATATAGAAGAAAATTCGGTGTAACGATTTTGTTTAGCGAATGGTATATCAAATGAGAATATTATAAATAATAAGAAAAAGAGTATCAAGACAGATGCCCCTATTTGTATAAGCATACCTCTTAGTATCACCCCGGAATCTGACAACAATATTAGAGAAAAATAACTATTTCCCTCAATAATAATTTGTTACGCAATACCTTTTTGTTCAAAGAACTTTCTTGAAGAAAATAATTGCTCCAAGATGAAATTCAAGGAAGACTTCGATTTTTTCCCCGAGTCTCGATCTAAACCTAATCTAACTACGACACTGGAATCAGAAATTGTTCTGCGCGCGCATCGCACCCAAAGGTGTGTGGGTCCCAGTGGCGTAGTACAAACGGGGCAAATCAACATTTAGCGCGTGTGAACAAATCTCCTTAATTACTTCATTATTGCAAGTTTTAAAACTATTTTCCCTGTAATGGTGAATGGACACTTATTTGAGTAAAATCCTGTCATCAGATTACTTTCAAAAATCACTTTAAGGTCTTTTTTTTCAGAACTTTTTTCGGATTTTTCGGAAAAGTTTCAACTGCCTACAACCCTGATGCGTGTCTACGCTCGACGCGAGGAAGTGTCTGCCTCGAGAACCGGAGTTTGCGTACACAGTACATTCATTGGTGGATTTTGAAAGTGTAGGTGTGGATCCTTGGTGTTTGTGAGTGTGAGCGACCCTGTACATTTGTAGAGGTGTAGAAAGAGAGAAGACACGACAGGACACAACAAGCGTCACGACGTGGACGTAGGTATCGAGGATTCGGGAATCGCGGTGTGCAGAAGTAAACTTCTCCTGGAGGGGATGAAGTGTGCCCCGGTGAGCCGAGTTGTCGAGGTGAAGAGAGTGAAGTGACCGAGTGCTGAGTGCAACTTGGGAACGCGAAAGAAAGACGCGAGGGCGGCGACACTCAGGGACCTGGTATATGAAAGAAAAGTCCGCAAAAATTGGAGCAAGAGAGACTGAACCTGGAGTCGAGGAAGCCAGTCGGAGAAATTTGAAACAAGAGAGTCCTGAAACAGGGAAACCTGAAGAGACAAAGACCCGGAGGACTTGAAACGTCGGTTTTTGAAGATTTGGAAGATCCGTAGACTGGAGAATCGTCTTCTCCTGGGAAAAAATCGCCGTCGTCAAGCGATGACGACGCGCGTTTCTCGAATCCGGAGTCCGGAGCCATGCGGCGCTTCGAATCTGAACTTGTAGATCCAAAGCACCGGGTGTGACGACGTACAAGTGACGCGAGTGCAAAAAACCGGGCGCGTGTGTCTTTTTTTTCTGAGACGCCTTCGCCTGCGTCCCCACTCTACGTCCTTGTCGGACATTACTGAAAACGAGCCGACACGTTCGTGTGTTTACGTCGCGAGGATTGCCAAGCCATCGCGATGTACGCCAAGGGAAAAGGGTCAACTGTCCCCTCGGACGCTCAGGCCAGGGAAAAGTGAGTATTTTTACTTTTTTGAGTCGCGAGACTGTTTGTCCAAATTGGAGGATTGTTGATTCTACGACTATGGCACGTTGTGACTTCGCCACGACGATGGCTTGTCTCTGTTTGCAGAATGAAATCCGTAATAGCGTAAAATTAAATAATATCACTGGAGGATTTTTTTGAAAATCGGGGATAGAAGGCATGGAACAGGATTGGTAAAAAATGGTTAAATCCGTGTAAAATAAAACGTTCTTCAATACTGTTCATTCAACAGAATCGTTCTGTTGACTGCATTTCGTTGATTATAGAAAATATGTTATTGATTGAACCAAACTTTTTTCTTAATCTGTTAAATACTTTGAAGTACTTCCGAGGATTCTTCGGGATTAATAAAGTCTTGAAAATTCAAATTTTTTTTTATTGTGGTTGATTCTCAGTTCTTGAAGTATTCTGAAGAGGAACCAGAAATATAGTTCAATTTGCGACGTCTTCGCGTTTCTAACTCATATTAACAAATTTTGCCCTTTTCCCATGTTAAATCATTTGGAAACTTGATCTTTGAAGCATATTAACGGTCTTTAATTCAAGCTCTAACCTCAAAATTCAATCTATTCGTTCTTGACAACAAATATTAGAAGTGTATTATAATATTATAATATACGTGTACGTTACATGGAAAGATTGAATTTTAAGGTTGTAACTTGAGCCCAACTCGCTTAATCGATTTGTGAAACCGGATGATAGCATTTCGAGATATTGTTTTTTGTTGAATCAGACGACAATAACGATCTCGACTTTATGATAACTTGTCTCTTTGTTTTAAAGACTCAAGTCTCTTGATTGGGTATTTATGTTTCTATCAGCGAGTAAAGTTGAATATGACTTTATAATTTATAAAGTCATATTGATCATTTCAGAGCATTGGTTAGTTTCAGAAACTCCTGATCAATCGCATTGCTGATAATTTGAGACCTCTTATTTGGAATCTATCTATCTGTTTACCAATTTGGATCATTTTTGATAAGGTAGTACATTTTCACTGGGATGGAATCTTCTTCTAGCCAATGCGAGAGAAAGAGAGCCCGGGAGCAGGAATGAGGAGTAAAGTAAGCAGGACGGAAATTTTCGAGGTGCTCCCTTTCAATTTGATCCAAGTGTGCCACGCGACCTCATCCGTTCGCTTATTTTATGGTACAAACTCACCGGCTCTCCTGAATTGCGGGCTACTATGGCCATTTCACAAGAGTTGTAGATAACCCGCTTTCTCGTGGTTCGCACTGACTACTTAGCTGTCAGTGCTTCTTGTCAGTCATGTTGGTCATGTTAATACATGTAACCTGTCTACCAACTGAGAACCACTGCCAGGGCAAGCACAGATCCGGAATGGCTAACAGTACTCGTTCCATTCTTATTATTTCGAGTCATTTACCAACAGGTTCAGATTTATTTTTCTTAAAAGTTTCATTTATTTTCGTGGAAAATTCTAGGGAAGGTCAATCTCACGAAAGAATTTATCATTTCCTGTTCTTGTAGGTCCAGAAAATTCAAAAGAATTAAAAGAAAAGTAAAAGAATTTGAAGTGAATTCACAATATACAATTCAAAATATGCAATTCAAAATATTTACAATAAATTCAAGGTGTATTCTCTGTAAGGGCAAATGGTAAACTATGACTCTGAAATTTTTGGAAATGACAGAAAATATATCAGCGCATGGCAGTCTTCTCATTAAAGTTTGTATTTTCTTTAAATACTGCAATTTTAATTAATTTTTTAATTTTTAATGTAAGTGGGACATTAAAAAGTTAAAAATTAATTAAAATTGCGGTATTTAAAGAAAATACAAACTTTAATTGCACCATAATATATCAGTGCACCACCGTGCACTGATATATTTTCTGTGTCATTTTCAAAAATTTTAGCGAGATATCTTCTTTAGTTTAAAAATAAGAAGCCGGAGAAAATATATATGGTACGGTCAGTAAATAGTGACGCCATAGTTTACCATTTGCCCTTAATACAACTAAATTAACTGTACAGTAGACGTTTTCTTAATGCATAATAATATTTCATTTAAAAACAAAATTGAAAGACAAAATATTTTATTATTGCTGTAGATTTTAAGTTTAATTAATGTGGCTAAATATTTTTCATAAATAAATGTAGTTGATAAACTTGTTTTCTAATTCAATACTATTTTTTTCTGTTTCCAGATTAGCTTTATATGTCTACGAATATCTACTTCACGTAGGAGCCCAAAAGGCAGCACAAACATTTTTATCGGAGGTAACTTCCTTCTTTTATACTCTAAATAATTTTCACGTCTCTTCATGAATTCTTTTTCTGAAGGGTGTTGAATCCAACCTATATCCTCAAAATTCTACCTCCTTATTATAATTATATAATATTATCAGTAGATATGTCTTCGCTCTATACTGCCGTACAAGTTAAAAAGACACTTAAGTCTGTTCAGCTTCGAACGGTTGAAAATCAAAGAAAACGATTTTGTATCGAAAAAGTATTATGGAATTCATTTTTTTTTAAATTTTTCAACGTCATTCAAAAACAGGGTGTCTAGCGGACTGGGAAACCAGGAAAAACCGAGGAATTCATTTAGGACCGGGAATTTTTTGTATTTTATCGAAAAATCGACTTTTTTCTACTAATACTTTTTTAATAATTTTTCTAATTTTTATATTATGTTAAAATTTCTATTTCTATATATACGTTGACTTTCAAAAATTACAAAGACAAAAAAAAAAGAGGACAAAAAAAAAGAGGAAAAAAAAATTTGACCGGGAAAAATCCGGGAATTTCAAATTGTCTGATCACTAGACACCCTGATAAACATTGATGAATATTTTTCCCATTCTGTAAAAAAAAAAGTACATTTTTCGTTATTTGCAATAACAAAATTGACATGCGGTTGGTCATATCGAAAAATACAAGGGAAAAAAGCCGCGAATCAAAATACAAGTAAAGGTGCACAAGACCTTATTGTATTTAAGGCGGAGCCTCGGTACATTTCCAAATTAAAAACACCGCAAGTCAACAATCGGTCTTTCTGAGTTGTATTTTCATATCTAATATTAGAGGAATATATAGCAAAATACAACTTTTTAGTGAATTGCGGCTTTATCCTGCAAAGATTACGAGTTTTAGTCGCAAGAAACTTGTTATTTAATAAAATCTATTTGTTATTCAGAATTCTCTTTTTCGTAGATAGATGCAGTTAGTTTTCTTTTGCGAATCGATTAATATAAAAATCTCATTTTCGTCAAAAATGTGACTTAAGTGTCTTATTAACTTGTATGGCAGTATAGCGAAAGTAAATCTAATTCTCTCATTTTTTGAGTGGAATGAGATTAAATTTCGAGGTTCAAATTTGGATCCAACACCCTTAATAATAACAATTAACCCATTTTTTAATTTAATCAAATGTTTTGCAGATTCGGTGGGAGAAAAACATAACATTAGGTGAACCTCCAGGATTTCTACATTCTTGGTGGTGGTAAGTAAAATTTGTAAAAGTCCTTTTGTTTCACATCCAATATCCGTTTTACCTAAAAATTAAAATTTTTAATTTCAGTGTCTTTTGGGACTTGTACTGTGCAGCCCCCGAACGTCGAGATTCCTGTGAACACAGCAGTGAAGCCAAAGCTTTCCACGATTATGTTCGTATACTCAAATTACCAATATTTCCACATATATTTAACTTTTTTTTAATGCAGTGGTGCCAATCCTTTTTGAACCAGGTCGGGTGAAACCATAAGAAATTCCTCAGTGACCCCTCTCCTTTTTTTTTTACTTTTACTAGTTTTTATTACTTTTTACACATAATACCCACCCACCTCTTGAAAGAGGTCGGGCGGTTGCCCAATTTGCCCCCAGGGAGTTGGCGCCCCTGTTTGAATGACTAAGATATATGAATATTTTAAATTTGTTATAAAATGAAAGCTACGTTTAACTACAAATTTTGTTCTTGTGTCCCATAGGGATTCGTGAACAGTGGTTACGGAGTTAATGGGATTGCCCATGTAAGTAACTGACTTGTGCAATCATAGTGTGTGATATAGAACAATTGAGTACCCAAAAATGAAGAATCTCATTTATTAATGATTAATTATTACTCTCTCCATTAATAATTAATCATTGTTGCTAAATATTAATATCATTCGCATCTCATGCTTCCAATTAATTTCATTTTTGCACGGAAAAAACTGCTATGATTGTGAAAACCACAGAAATAGTAAAATATGACACAACTACAATTTTTGGTTTCCACAACCACGATTGTGGTTGCCACAACCACAACTATTATTATAATAGTATATATTATATTACAATATATTATAACTAGTATTACATAGTTGCCACAACTACATATGGTTCTGTTAATTAATATCGTGGTTTTGGCAACCACAAATTATTAGTTGTACCATATTTTATTATTTCTGTGGTTGTCACAACCATAGAGTTTTTTCCGTGTGTAAAGATCTCATTCAACCTAAGATATTGAGGCATGTAGTATTTTTCCTTGAGGAATTATAAAGGCGAAAACATATTTTTTGGAAAGAAAATTAAATTATACTCTCAACAATCGAAATTTTGACATTTTCATTCTTGAAACTGTAATTAAATTTCTTTTCAAAGTCTCTCTTGTCTTCGTCATAATACCTTAAGGAAGTTGGAACTGATCTTTTACACCAGGTTGCCATGTTCCTAAGGGCGGCGTTGATATAAACTTAAATAGACTTCAGAATCAGAATGCACAAGATATAATAATTAAAATATTCAAAATTAAAATTTTAAAATGTTAAAAAGATCTGTAAAAAATCGAGAATAATTTTCTTTCCACAAGAAAAAAAGTGGTGAAACGTAGAAGGATTTAAGAGGGGAAACAGGGCTGTAGAAGTTTATTTAAGTTAACTTCTCTCTTAAACAAATACTTAAGGGTGTTGGATTAAAGTCCTAACTGCAAAATTCGATCTCTTCATTTTACTCAATAAATAATAGATATCAATAAATATTTTTTCTCTCTGTAGCGATACACATTTTTTAAACAGAATTATGGGTACAGAGTGAAAAAAAATGTATAATTTTAATACTTTTTGCGGAAAATGGAGAGACTGAATTTTCAAGCTAGGACTTGGGCCCAACACCCTTAAATTTGAAACCTTAAATGACTGAAAATGAAAAATGAAAAGAGATATGGATAAAAAGAAGTGTAAATGTTGTTAAAAAATTGGTTTCGAGTGTCAGTGCATAATAAAAGAAAAATTACAGAATGCTGGACCAGCGCCGTCTCCACTTGGGCAGATGCCGCCCAACGATGGCATGCCTGGTGGTCCAATGCCTCCTGGATTCTTTCCAGTAAGTTTCATTTCATTGCATTGAATTAATTTTCATTCTACTTACCAAATCGAAATTCATAATTTCATACCAAGCATTTTGCATACGTCCATTCATTCTTGTTCATTATACACGTTTGTAAAAGTGAATTCTGAAACTTCAGATCAGTTTGGAAAATTTTCAGTTTTCTACTAGCTTTTTTTATTATACTTGGGCAGTTTACGGCTCAGAAACAAATAGTTATGGTCGATTCACTTTTCCAAGTATTGTACATTATGCATAAACAGTAGCTGCTAAGCCATTATATCATATTATTCTCTACATGCATTTGCATCATATGTGCATTCATAATATGCCTTTCTCAGCTCTTTTGATGCACGCGTTTCTACATCATTTTTACATACGTATATATATTTCTATTAATCAAAATCAAATTAATCAAAAGTGTCGTTCAAATTTATAGTTTCAAGTATCGTTTGAACAACAACAAAAAAATGATCTTTTACCATTTTCGGAAAATATTTTAAAAATATTTTCTGAAACATTTATTTGTAGATAATTTTAAATTAAAATAGAGCATAGGGCGACGTAGTAAATTTCATTGAAAAAGAAATTTCGTTTATGGAAGGAAAAAAATATGCACACTTGAAAAGCAACTCTTTTATGCATAAGTAGGAACGAAAAAGAAACCACCCAAAAATTTTCAGATCGTCGACAATATAGCAAAAAGGCGAGTTTTTAAATTAAATTCTTGAAGTAAATTCCGAATATATACATATGTAGGTACGATTCGTCTCATATTTGTACAAAAATTTGACTATACAAAATCGAATATTCAACGTCATGCTTGTCTACTCTGTATTTATGTATTTATTTTCTATCTGCTATGTATCTAACTCTTATATGTGCATACGTGTACTGTACCTGTTACTGTTTCGGGTGTACAAGTTCTGTTAAAAAAAAAAAGTCAAAACCTAGATGTTAGAATAGACTTAGTCCCAACAATTTAGAATTAACACGAAAGAAGGTTCATAAAATGTTTAAACCTCTGCTGACATTTTCTATTCAAGAAACTAAGAAATTAAAGACAAAATAAAATTGAGTTTGAAAAGCAAAGACGATATAAAGTGTGGCGATTTAAAAATTTCTTCATCAGCTTTTAATGCCTCATTAAGCATTAGATGCCTTCAAGAAAAATTTGAATGACCTCCCTGAGTATTAAAAATTGTCAGCTAGGGATGAACTTGAAAATTCAACAGAACCACTGAAGCCTGCTTAGATAGTAGACTAGAATACCTAATAAGTGGTCTGAATTTTCATTCTTTTTCATTCAAATTTCAATTCTTAAAGGTTCAACTTCTTGTTAAAAATGTCGACTACCACTTATTATGTTTAAAACTATATGTATATTAATAATCAAATAACTTGGAAAGGGGATAAATCCTAAGATGTCATGTTGTTCAGTCTTGTCTTGTCCTTTTGGAATTGTGATGTGAAGGGCAACTCGTACTTAAAATTCAAAACTGAAAATTTGAAAAAATTGTATGGAGCCTTGATAATTTTTGTCTCGAGTTGACCTTTTGAAATTCTGAACTTGAAATCTTGGATATAGTTCCGAAAGAGTCACTCGAGAATATTTACTTGATACTACTCCTGGGGAATTTTCACCGCAGGTTGATGGAAATCTTTTTTAGTGATCTTTTTTGGAAGTATAGCTGAAATATCTTTCCTATGGTATTTAACACGTCTGTCCGAAAGCCTTCTAGTCTATAGCTGTTGCCTGGATCGCAGTGTTGCTACATGTCTGTCGTTTGCGTTGCTTGTTGCAGAACAACTCGACAATGCGACCATCTCCGCCCACACACCCCTCATCACAGCCATCCCCCCAGCACCCCCAGCCACCCCCGCCCCCACACTCGCAGATGATGTCCACCCAGGTAAGCCTCATTCAACACCTACACTCTCACTCATTAAGAATCACTTATCACTCGTTCCAAAGTCATCACACACACCATCGATCGCATTAAATCGTTCACTCGATCTCGCTTCTTCCTTTCGGCTTTCACTTATCAATATCAACATCAATATCAATCTAAAGATATAATTTTCAAATCAGACTTTGTTTTCTTATCTACTTCCGCACCAATCTGTGAATCTAGAGTAAATGAAATAAAGATGATTGAAAAAAAAAACCAAGGTTTTTAACTTGGATACTTTCAGTAAAAATATAATATTAACATGTATTTTTTTTTAAATCCTGCACTCTATAAAATCAATTGGGTTGAAGTTTCAGACGTCTAGTCTGACAAACATTTTTTTTGTACATTTAGTGAATTAAGAATATCAAAAAAGTTCCCAAAACCATTTTATTTTTGTTTATTTACTAACAGAAATTTACCCACTGTTGTCCGGGATTTTAAGAGATTTAAGTGATTTTGGGGAATTTTGATATTTTTAAGGAATTTTATTTGATTTTAATGAACTTCAAAAAATGTTAAAGGATTTCATGAGTTTTCTTTGGATTTTCAAAGGATTTTTAAAAGAGTTTGAAATCTTGAAATCTTGTGAAATATCTCAACCGCCCTTTTTATAACTTTTTTCAACTCTTTTAAAAATCCCGTTAGATTCCTAAAATCAAAGAAAATTTCTTAGGATCGCTTGAAATTTTTTTAAATCCAAATTCTTTTTATCGCTTGAAATTCCTTAAAATCACTATAAATCTCTTGATATCCTTTTATAATTTTTGAAGTCTTATCTTGAAATCCTTTCAAGTCTCTTTAAAATTCCTTTAAATTCTATGAAATCTCTTAAAATCCCGGGCAACGCCAGGTAAATTTCTACTAGTAAATAAATAGAAGTTTTGAGAACTTTGGAAACTTTTTTTTTATCCCAATAAATATTTTTTAAAAATCGTCAAAATAGACGTCTGAAACTTCATCCCAATATAAAACCAAGCAAAATGTCCTGCAATTTAAAATTCGCGCCTGGATTTTCTTAAGGGTGTGGGATCCAAGTTCTGATCTCAAAATTCGATTTTTTCATTTTACTTAGCAAATATTATAATGAGATATTTTTTCGCCAAAAAAAATATTAAAATAAAGTATTTTTCGCTCTATATCCACACTTCTTTTTTGAAAAAAAGTATATCTACCGAGCGAAAGTATATCTAATGATTTGAAAATTAGTCTATTTTAAATTCAGATTTTCTCCTAAAGATGAAAGTTGGATTGGAAATGGAAAGCCTTCAAAAGGCGTCGATATTTGGGTGCTTTTAGATTTGGAAAGAGACTAATTTGGCTGATTTTAATTGAAATGCTTGCCAGATGTGAATTCCGTTCTTAATTTATAATTTGGTTGCTTCAAATTCCAACTTCCAAGTCTTTTGACTTTACCAACTTTTAATCTGAAATGCCGAACCGATTTGTGCTGAATCAGAATATCATAAATATGAAAAACCAATTTAATTTACAAAAACACTTCAAATTTTCATGATTCTTTTTTTCTTAATTTTAATCTCAACTCACTGCATTTGGCACGAATCAGTTTTATTAATCCGGGGTCGAGTGGCGTCGATGGTAAAGGTAAGATAAATCAATATTTACATTTAAGAAAACAATACACTGGGTTAAATCGCTGAAAACAACCAAAAAATCAGGTAAGATTAGACTGTTAGAGATTGGCATTTTGATACCCCGTACATATTTTTTCACTTCTCAATCTTCCTTTTTCACAAATCATTAACAATCAATTGTGAATTTACTTTTATTCTGTCCAAAATTCAACGTTTTGTAAATAACATCAGCGGTGTTTGGAAAAAAGTGGTTTTGTATCTGAAATTCTGTCGAATAAGATTTTGTTAATTGTCAATCGGAATTTATAAAGTGTTTGTCCGATGCTTACAATGTCTAATCTGTCTGATCTTTGTAATTAACTTTGTCGCTTTTACTAACAAAATTTTGTACAAGTTTATTACAAGTGATACCATTTTCAGAAGGTTGTAACATTTGAGCAAGGCAATGATTAAAATTTTTTTTTTTCAGTACATGGGACCACGATTTCCTTCGGGACCACGGCCTGGAGGCGTACGTTTGGCTCAAATGGGAAATGATTTTAACGGGGTAAGAAAAAAATAAATAACTAAAATAAAATAATGTAAAATTTGGATGAGAAGTGTCTAATTTTGTTTGTAAATTACAGCCACCCGGACAACCAATGATGCCTAATAGTATGGATCCCACAAGGCCAGGTAAGATTTTTTGTTTGCGATGATACTTCCCGTTTTCTTGGCATTGACAAATTTTGTGAAAGGAGAATGGCATATACGCATGCGTACGCGAAAGCACACAGCAATAAATAAGTAATATTAAAATTGGTTTGGATTGCTGTGATGTGGAGTGGATTGGATTTAAACTGTCTAGTGGAAAACAGTGGAATAGTTTCAGAATTTTCAACAAAAATCATCGATAACAAACCATATAGAGTATCGTATTATTCAAAAATTTCACTTATATCTTATACCACATTCTCTGATTTGGCTTTACCACTTGGCTTGAAAAAATTAATTACTGCTCTTAATCAAACCTCTGACATTCCACATACGGAAAGAGAATGTATGCTACTAATTAATTTTAGAGTAATTACGACTATCAATCCTTCACCAGTACGGAATGCCTCTCTTTTTAAAAAATACTATTATGACATTACAAACCACAGAGAATCTTTCTTGACTTTATTTATTATATTCTCATTTTTATTTTCGTAAGGTAGACTCGTGAGTTCTAAAACTTTTAAATTGAAATTGAAGTTACCAATTTAAAAATGAATTGTTGAATTTAGATGGCATTAAATTTAAAAATTGTTTTCCTAGATTTTAGTGGTCATCCTGTAAGTAGATTGACTTTGTGACATTTATGAGATTATAGCATCAGAGAGAAGGTCTCGATGAGAATGCGGCTTGTGAAGGATTATATAATATAATGTTTTTTTGCTGCTGAAAGTATTTCAGAAAGATTTCCTTATGCCACTGCAAAATAACTAGACTTTACTGCCATCGATCTGACCTTACCTACCTGCAGTACTAATGTGTGCTCTTGTGTTCCTCAGGCGAAGCTGGAGAGTTTGTAGGGTGGCAAGGTAGGAAGCAACCCAGCAACCGAATCACACTGACATGACTTAGAACAGGCCTAATGTCTTAATTTCTATCCTCTCCGCCTCTAATTGTTGTTTCTCCTATACAAAAAGTCGCACTAGCTTTGTCTTACCGCATAAACGTATCCTCGTCCGACAATCTCGCATCCAGCATGACAGTCTTTCATTCAAGAGAAAATATCTTTTCAATACCAATCGGATTGCGATTCAAAGGAAAAAAAAGAATTTTTATTTAAAGTTTGAAACGGAGAACTTTATACAGAATTCACAAAAAACATTCATCTCACCGATTTTTTTTAAGTCACAAGACTTCTTAAATCCAAGTTTTGATCTCAAAATTCGATCTCTTCATTTTACTTAACCAATATTATAATTAGATATTTTTTCCCTCTATAGCACTACTCTTTCCTTAAATAGAAGTTTGTCTACAGAACGAAAAAGTATCTAATTATAATATTTGTTGAGTAAAATGAGGAAATCGAATTTCCAGATTAGAAATTTGATCCAACACCCTTAAACAAAAAGAAAATTTAATGAGATGAATGTTTGTCTTTTATGAACTTGGAATGGAATTTCTCGTTTATAAGTTCACGTTTAGTTTCTCAAGATTACAAAAAGCATTTGACTCTCAGAAACCGGATCTTTTATCATTTTGGCCTGAAGAAGTAAATGCATTTTTCTAAAGCTGGATCTACAAGATATAGTTCTCGAACTTTTTTGAGTAAAAGAGGTTTCTGAACTTTAGAGGTTGCCCTTTTTCAAAATTTAATTAATTCGATCAGTCGTTCAAAGGTTCTTTCCAATAAGTCATGCAGCAGGTTCGTTGCACAATCCGCACTCTCACGCTCTTCCGTCAACGTTTCCCTTTTTCCTTTTTTTCGTTTTCCTTTAACTTTCCTTTTACTTTGTTTTTAAGGCAAAATGCACCTTTTATAAAATTATTTTCACTATTTTCTTTCGTGAAATCCTTGTTCTTTAAAATCTATAGATATTGTTATGTAATTTCCTTTATAAAAAAGTACTTTCTCTTTTTTTAAATTTAACAAAAGTTTAACACAAGTTCCTAATCTTCATACGATTGAAAAAAAAAAATTGTAAAGATCCCTGAAAAAATTGAGCAATACAACATTGCCTGCTTTTCAATTCTGCTCAAAAGACAAGATTCTCAAAATGCTTTTACCAAAAGTTAAATATTTTTTTACATTTCCTTGGCATGAGCTTTTCGCTGTTACTTAAATCATTTTTTGTAAAAACTACCGCTAAAGTAGCATGTCAGCCCATTCGCTTGTTTTGTCTACGCTTTGGCAAAGAATGATTCTTACCCCGCTTTCAATAGAAAAGCGCTTTTGCTAAAAATTAGTAGATTTTTCTTTTTTTAAATAATTTTGTATTTTACTTTATTTTTAATCAAATTTAAAATATTCAAAATTCGATGATGGATCATCTTTTGCCATAAGTACACGATTGATGTTAGTGATTAGCATTGGCATTAACAAAGATAGTTTAGTGTGAAGAAGTTTTGCGTGATAAGAATATTGTTTTGATAGAGAATTTTGTATGTAGGACCGCCGGGAATGAATCACATGACTCCAAGAATGAACCCCCCACCAAGAGGTCCAGCGATGGGACCAATGGGTCCAGGAAACTATGGACAAGGAATGAGAGGACCACCACCTAATAGTAGTTTAGGACCTGGAGGTCCAGGAGGACCTGGCATGCCTCCCATGAGCATGGCTGGACCCGGAGGAAGACCTCAGTGGCAACCTAACACGTCCACGGTATGATCAATCATTTTTTTTTCAGCATATTTGAAGTATTTTCTAAGTTATTAAAAAAAACAGCGATTGATTCAATTGTAAATCATGCAAAATTTCAACTTTTTTACATTGCTCTGCAAAATTAAAACTTTTCACCATAAGGGCCTCGGATCATGAGATTTTCATGGCTTCTTTTAACTAGTGGTGTATATTTTCAAAATATTTACTGACGCTCGTGACGACAATTGAGAGCAAACTTGGTTTCATTTGTATAATAGGGTGTCCAGCGTGTGGGAAAAGCGGGAATTGTACGGGAATTTTATTGGTGCGGGAAATATACGGGATTTTTTATTTGATGCGGGAATTTTTTATTTCCCTTGACTGATTTAATTATGTAGACAGGAGTTTTTGTAT
>JAUESH010000024.1:13201744-13231703 GCA_032275165.1 Synergus magnus
TAATTCACTTTGGTAATAGGTGACTTACTATTTCATTGAGTAGAAAGTGGAGAAATTACTAATTCAATAGTCAAATGGAAGGCTACTAATTCAATTAGTCAAATTCTTACTAATTCAGATTGAGAGAGTATGTACAACTATAAGAGAATGAAATCTGCAAAATCAGTGCCCTAAAAACATCAGGACCCCCTGCATGACTATTATATTTCGATGGCTTTATCAAAATAGGAGAGAACCAGGGGTCTCGTTAGTTATTGGACGAGGGGCCGATTCCACTTTATTCTGTATTGTTTCTGACGGAAATTATTTTTCTGCATCGCATTCACCGATTCCTGCATCCGGTGTGCAGAGGGCTTAACTTCGGCACTTTTGGCCGTTGGGGATTATTTGCAATGGAGTCTTTCAGTGAATTGTTCGACCTCTCTCCCAGGGTTGACAGCTGCTCCTGCTGTTCCTGGTCTACCTATATTATACGCCAGTTTCACTAAACCAATCACAATTCAGAGCTCACCTTTACATGCACTTCGACATTCGACGAGCGCAAAAAATTGTTACGATGCGATGAGCGCCATATGAGCTTACTGGATCCGAATCTCGAATGAGTTCCAACTGTGCCGCGAAAGCGAACGCACGTGTCGCGAGCGTTAAAAAAAAAAACATGTGATTTTATGAGGAAACGTGACAAAAATCATGTTATTTCAAAAAACTGAAGTTTCGTTCAAAATGGATACGTTTCAGAGGTAGGCTCTTTAAAAATGAGTGTAATTATAAGCGTGTTACTGTTATTATGCACTGAGAAAAAAAAAAAACATAATATCGTTGATTACTGTGTAAATCAGAGAGAAATTTTAGTTTGTAACATTAGCGAAGAATTTACTCAGTTTCTCTATATAATTTTTTCTTGCGACACTCTAATTATTTTGCTACATTTTACTATCATATTTCATTTTTATGCTTCTTGTGGAATTTCGTGCAGGTTTATTACTATTTTTTAAAAAGGGAAGAAAATAAAAAGTGCTTTATATATTGAAGTATGTCACTTGCCATATCTTCAGAAATTCAATAAACAGGAAATTCTGTCGCAATCAGACCAACTGATATATATATATAAATACAAATGTGACACATTTCTCCGTTTACTCATATCTAGTCATAGTCAATGCGAAATCTTTTACAACTCTTGAGATATGTAACACTGTTTCGAAACTTAAAAGACAGATCAATGAGAAACTTCTTCAATTTGAATTTAAAAAAAAAAAGAACTGCAACAATTTTTTAAAAGAATCCACATTGATTTTAGAATTTTGTATATTAAATGTAGTGTTTAAAATATAGTAAAATCTCAAATTGAGCGAATGCATATTTTCTATATAATTATGGTCCAGATCAAAACAAGAGAATATTTTACTGTCCAACGAGTACATCTGGATGACAGATTTGTTCTTCTTGATCTTGAATTGCTTTGCGAAAAAAACTAGCAGAGATTCTGAAGCGAGAAATTTTAATGGAGCCTCACGAATATGTAAAATGACATTTATCGTGTTTTTATAAATCTTACTCAAGAGGATGTGGTATAAAACGAATTCCGAGAATGGTGCGATGTATAATCTGTAATACGCCTTATCAAAATTAATTTGGTCTAAAATGATAGAAAAGAATTCATAAGAAGTCAAAGAATTCACAAAAATTCGAAAAAATTCAAGGTAAATTCAAAATTATTCTTTGGCGTGTTGTGTTACTATTAGGATATTGAAAATATGAGTAAAACGTGATAAATCTTGAAAACGTACCACAGCAGAGTAATAAATAAACTTCTGCCAAAATCAAAACCCTTCTATATTTAAACTCAAATTTATCTAAAATAATCATGAGCAAGTAAGACAGCTATTTTTAAAGAAATATATTTCTATAATTTATCTTTCAAAGACTTTCAACAATAATCTATTTTTATCCTTTATTTTTGACATCTACTTTTATGACAATGTCATCTGCCAATAAATTCTTCAAAATTCCTATAAAATAAACGATAAAAAATTATCGTTTATGATCCCTTGAATCAAAATGTTTTCTTAAAAAGCAACATTTTTAGACTCGGTGTTTTTTGAGAAAATAGTCTTTACTCAAAGCGAATTGATTCTCGATTATAATTCAAAATAATCTAATCCGAAGGAAGAGTTCAATCCGAATTAATCCGAGGCCCATTTAAAACCAATTCGAACTTTTAATCCGAATGAATCCGGTCAATCTGAATTAATCAGAATTAATCCGAACTCTCTATTCTAGCTTTTAATCCTAATAAATCCGGTCAATTCGAATGAATCCGGTCTATCCGAATCAATCCGGATTATTCCGAAAAATTCGGATTAATTTGGATGCATTCGGATTGATTCTGATTAACTCGGATTGCTCGGATCACAAATTCGAATTAATTGTGAATGGGCCTCGGATTGAAAACTTCCTTCGGCTTAGATCGGAATTAAACTGTTTGGGATTAGTTCGAAATGAATTTCATTCCGAAATTTCAATCGCCAGGGAGGTTCCATTATTCATAATAATAAATATAAATTGATAATCTATTTGCACAAAATAAATATAATAATCTATTTCTTAAAAGGCTCAAGCTCAAATTTTTCGAAAATAATGTTTTTCGGGAACATATATTTACTTTTTTTTTTTAAATCGAAAATTTAATTTTTGAGAACGTTTTTTGTCAGCCCATGAAAAGTCGTCAAAATGACATTTGAGCCCTTTCGAGGGCTACGCTTTAGTTCATTAAAATCTCAATAAGTGTCAAATTTCAAATCTTAAAAGGTTTTGAGAAGCGAAAATGTATTTTCTAAGTCAACAAGAAAATATATAAAAATAAAGAACTGCAGTTTTTGTGTTTGACAAGTTGTCTATATTCGTTTACACACATGTTCACACGAGCAAAGAAAACTGAAGTAAGAAGAAGGAAAGGCGTAAGTTAATTCTAGTGGTAGATAAGAGGAGAAGCCTCGTGTAGTCGTAGATCGTCAGTCTTTGAGAAGCAACTGTAGTCGCTTGTTGTTTGCTTCTAGCGAAGGAGATATTAAAGTAATAATGATAGTAAAAAGTGCCATAAAATAAATATGACGTGAAATATTAGATCAGGGATCCGTCCAATTGTAAAGATAAAAATTTCTAATAATTTTCACTGATTCAATTCACTTTCTCAAGTTCACTGCAAACTATCGCAATAAGTATATGTATATGATAGAGCTTGGAACTTATTCTTAATAAAGAAAAACAAAAAGAACTAAATTTTAAATTTTAAAAAGAATTAAATTGGAAATTTTTAATACAAGTGGAATAATATTGTCATTTTTTTTTCCAGGATTATTCTAAAAGGATATGAAGTGTAAGAAAATTGAAAAAAAAGAAAAGGATCATTTTGTCGACTATGGGGGGATTTTATAATGATTCGTTTCTCGAATACGTTCAAGGCAATGATAATGTCAGATCCTTACCACGATTTGTGACTATCATCGCAGCTGCATGCGCTATATTGTTTAGTGTTGTGGGAGTTTTAGGTAAGATATTTATTTATAATTCTATATTTGATATTCGAAAAAAAAAAAGTGAAATGTCTCTATTAATCCCAAAAGTGAAACCAAAGCTCGAGAAATAAATAAATCTCAAAAATTCAACTTGAGTAAAAATGAAGTAAAGATTTGCACGAAAAATTGTAAAGAAAAATTTTGGAAAAATTTAAATTTTTCGAACTCTTGAATTTAAAAGATAAATAAAGGGACTTTAGATGTTATCGTAAAATTTTTTAAAAATTTCAAGGAGGTTCTAGGAATTTTAAGAGATTTTCACAAATTTGAATGGATTTCAAGAGATTTTTATGACTTTTAAAATATTTTATGGGATTTAAAGGATTTTAAAGTTTTTCAGATATCTTTAAGAATTCTAAGAGATTTTAAGGGATTTTAAATGTTTTTGTGAAATTTCGAGGAATTTTAAGAGGTTTCAAAAAGTTTCTAGGAATTTCACGACAAGATTTAAAATCTCTTAGAATTCTTAAAAATCTCTGACAAACTTTAAAATCTTTAAAATCCCATAAAATATTTTAAAAGTCATAAAAATACGTTCAAGCATAGCGCAGATCAATCGACTGCACTCAGTAATTAAACTCTTTCCTTTTTTCAATCTAAGTCAATTTATAAGCCGATTGCTCACTCTTCAGCCTTCTGTACCCCTTCCTTCACTTTTCTTTGGACGCCCTCGATGAACTTTCTTGTATAAATGCATGAGTACAATTACATCCACTTTAAAAACATTTTTTTTCTAAAGGTTCCCAAAGTTGGCTGAGTTATTAAAATTTTTTAATATGTCAATAATATTCTCTGGAAATTTATCTTCAAAATAAGCCAAAGAACTTTGAAAAATGTTCATTATTTCGGAAGTTATTACTATTTTTTAAATAGAAAGATTTATTGATTGAATGGTTTTAAACGATTTCATTTCGAACGAATTCAAGAGATTTTAAATACATTTTAAGTGATACTTCAAATCTCTTGGAATTTCTTTAAATCACATAAAACATATTGTTATCTCTTCAAATTCTTTGAAATTCCTGAACATCATTTATTTTGTAATTATTTTATTTTTATAAAATGTATTTAAATCTTTGAACGCTTTCGAAATCCCTTGAAATTCCATAAAATGTCTTGAAATCCTTCAGAATCATTTTAAATTTCTTGAAATCGTTTAAAATATTTCAGAGTCCACTGGAATTCATTAAAATCACTTGAGGTATCTTGAAATCTTTTCAAATTTCTTTAAAATCGTTAAAATCAGTTAAAATATCTTGAAATCTTGTGAGATCTATAGAAACCTTTGGAAAATCCGTTTGATAACTTTTTGAGCTCTTTTAAAATTACCTTGAAACCCTGTAGTCATTCTAAAAGTCTTAAAATCGCTTAAAATATATTGAAATCTCTTCAAATTCCTTCAAATTTTTTTAAATCACTTAAAATGTATGTAAACCTCTTGAAATTATATAAAATCCTTTAAAGTCTTTTTGAATCTTAAAATCTCTTTAAATTTCTTAAAAGCACTCAACATATCTTTAAATCCTTTAGAATCATTCTAAATTTCAAAATAAAACATTTAAGGATTTGAAATACACTTCCTGTTTTAAGAGTAGAAGAGTAAATTTTCCCGTTTAATCGTTTAATTATTAAATCGTTTAATCGTTCAGTAGAAGGTCTATGACGATATATATATAACTTTGTGTAAGTATTTAATGAGTCATGGGTGCGAGCGAGTTCTTAAGCACTCATTTACTACATAAAACGCGGCATCAGTCATGGACTCTCATTAAGAGCTTAAGTTGGTAGCACTTAGTAGTCAGCACTTTTGAATTTTGAAGTCACGTATGAGACTTTTGACCCCATGAGTTTACGTCTATTAAAGAAACTTGGGGAGTCACATTTGAGGAAATGTCACTATGATATGTAAGACAGAAAGACACCTACTCATTTTTTTTAGAATCGATCTAATAATTAGTCTGACTTTCACTCCTAAAGTGCTTAAGATATTCTGCTTTATATCTTCTCAGCCTTCTATGGTATCTATTAATTATTATTTCCTTCTCGATCGAAAATAATGAATTTCTTGGCAGGTAAAGTTTTCCACAAATTTTGGACAAGAATAAGAATTCGAAGTTATAAACCAAGAAAACAATTCTGTAGAGATTTTTCATCCTTTATTTTTCAACACAGTTTGAGTTTAGAAAAATACTATTTTTAAATGGAAGTTTCTTTTCAAACTTCAAACTTATAGCAATTTAATCTTTTTATGAGTTATAACTTATTTTAAAATTCACGAAAATAGAATTCATTGTATAGGAAAGAGACAAACATGAAATTAAAAGATACACTGAAAAAAAATATTTGTGCAACAAAAATTGTTTTGTTGGCTGAACAAAATTTTTGTTCGTTCAACAAAACATTTTGTTGGTTTAACAAAACTTAATGCTATTCCAACAAAAATGTGGTTGAGCCAACAAAAAATTTTGTTGCACAAATACCAACAAAATTATTTTTGTTGTCCGGACCAAACCTTTTTTTCAGTGTATATCAAATATTTAATAGCAAGTGATAAAAAATAAAGAATTAAATAGTAATAAATAATTTACAAAGTTTAATTTGTAAGCCTAAAATTTTTTTAAATTACTTTCCTAATTTTGCAATGTCTTGGAATAGTTTTGGATCAAAATACCAACAAGAATATAAAATAATATTTACGCGTTTTATTTTGTTTCAGGAAATATTATAACCGTCATAGCCTTATTAAAATATGCAAGACTGAGAAAACATGCAACGACGGCTTTCGTTATAAGTCTGAGTATTTCAGACTTGATATTTTCAGCAGTGAATTTGCCTCTAACTGCTTGCAGATATTTATTTGAGGCATGGCTACTTGGAGACGCTCTTTGCCAAATATTTCCCTTATTTTTTTATGGGAATGTCGCCGTATCGCTTCTCAGCATGGTGGCAATTACCCTTAATAGGTGAGTAAAAGTTCAATTTATTAGGCTTCGAACTCTACTCAAAGCCTAATAATAAACGAAAATCTATTATTACTTTTAAATATATTTTCCGATTGTACAAATTGAATTTTTAGCGTTTTCAATTCGAAAAAGCTTCAAACCATTTCAGATTCAAAAGAATTCAAAAGAACTTTAAAAATATTTCATGGGATTTCAAGAGAATGAAAAAATTCGAAATTTTCAGTGAAAGCAAAGTGAATTTAAGCGATTTCAAAAGATTTCAAAGAATTTTGAAAAAATTGGACAGTTTGCAAGTCAATAATTTTTAAAATTTTCAAGTGGTTAAAGAGATTTCAAGAATTTTGTGTGATTTCGTAGGATTTTAAAAGGTTTCAAAATATTTATGGTAAATTCATGAAATTTAAAAAGACCTCAAAATAAGGAAAAATTATTAGAATTGCATGGAATTCAATAAATTTAAAATGAATTCCAAAGGATTCAAAATGATTCACAATCATTTAAAGAATATAAAAAAAATTGTTTAATTCAAATAATTCAACACAATTAAAAAAAAAATTCAAAAGATTAAAAAGTTTAAAAAATTTCAAGAAATTTCAAGTGATTTTTAAAAGAACTCAAAGAATTTGAAAAAAAATTGAATACTTCGAAGGAATTCCAAAAAATTCAAAGAAATTAAAAAAAATGTAGAGTATTTTAATTTCAAAGAATTGAAAGCAGTTCCCAATTTTTTAAGTGATTTCAAAAGAGATTATAAAATTTAAAGTGATTTTAAATGATTTTAAGTGATTCTAAAAGATTTCCAGAAATTTCACACAAAATTCAAAAGATTGTAAGAGACTTCCAGTAATTGAAAAGATTTCAAGTGATCTCAAGTAAATTTTAAGAAAAGTTCAAATTCAAGCTTTCACGGTACTCAAAAATTAATAAAAAATCAAATTTCAGATATGTGCTCATATCAAGATCGGACCTGTATCCTCACATTTACACAACTAAAGGAATAATTCTCATGCTCGTTGCCATTTGGACTCTCAGCTTCTCACTTCTGATTCCCTCTCTGATTGGTGCTTGGGGTCGACTTGGATTTGACGAAAAGACTTTTTCCTGTACAATACTAAAGAAGAACGGCAAAAGTCCAAAAAAATTGCTCTTCGTCTTGGGCTTCCTGGTTCCTTGCATCGTCATAACAGTTTCTTATCTTTGTATCTACTGGCGTGTGAGGAGCAGTCGTAAAAATTTGGAGGCCCATACGGGAGGAAAGAGAAAAGGGAATGGATTTCAAAAAAGAGAAGATTCCAGAGTAACGAGGTTGATGCTCACAATTTTTCTCTGCTTTGTGCTCTGTTTTATGCCCCTTATGATAGCAAATGTTATCGAAGATAAGGTCAAGTTACCAATTCTGGACGTGATAGCATCCATTCTCGCTTGGGCTTCTTCTGTTATAAATCCTTTCATTTATGCCGGTACCAATAAACTTTATAGAGAAGCCTACAGGCAATTACTTTGTCGAGGAAGCAGAAAAACTCCAGCCCTTGGACCAAACAAGATAAATTCACACTCGAGCAAATTTTCCTCTCAACCCACATGACGATTAAGAGATCATTCAGTCGATTAATAAATGGATTACAGAATCGATTGAGTGATTTCTGAAAAAAACAAGATTGTGAAAGTGTAAAAAGAATGTTTCAACTGCAGTGGAAGACAATAACTTTTGTAGAACTGAAAAATAATATAATTTAATTAATTAATATTAAACAATAAGTCTTAATATTGGGGCGAACTTGACTACCAAGTGTACCAAGACTACAATCAAGTATTATTTTACTTTAAGTGCCAGTCATATCCAGTGAAGCTTTTCGAACTTAAGTACCAAAAGTTTAAGAATTGTAAGAATTTTAGAATTTAAAAACGACTCATACTCAATTTTTGTTATCTTTTGTATATTTCCTATTGCCACTATTTTTATATATTAGTTTTATAGTCTAGGGTATAAGTTAAAAATCCATTTTTAATTGAAAAACAATTTAATATAAAATGGACTGTAGTCGAATATACAAAATTTTTGGTAATAAATTATATCTGTAAATACATGAACTTGTGTTTTTTAAGTACTGAAGTAAAAGCGTAAATCAGTTTTGAGAATCTATACTCTAAATTAAATGCACAGGCGATATAAAAACCTAGATCTATTATTAATCTCTAATATTGTTCACAGAGATCTTTAAAATTCGATTTTGAATCGGTTAGATGAAAATACATCACTTTTTACAATCGTAGGTATAATATTTTGAGATTCGTTAAAAATACGCTCGAGATTCTTTATTTTTCATAAATATGGATATGATACGCTTTGGATCGAGAATTTTTTTCTCTTAAATGCACTTTGAGTGATCTGAAGTTAAATAAAAATGTATGTAGATAGAAGAAAGAATACTCATTGTGATTGCATATCTTTAGACTTAAGTTATTTTTTCTACATAATCTCCATAATAATTAGATAATTAAAAAAGAACACACAGGTTTCTGGAAAATACTTACAATAAAAAACGCATAAAGCTATACTTTAAACATCAGTTTGGCATCAATTTCGTTTAGATATTTTTGGAATGTTTGATTTTCTAATAGTATTTACATTATAATATTTACTTTTGTCTAAAAAAAACTTCAGAAAATTCAGCATCTTTATTAACATACGTTCAAATAAAATTTGTAATAAATCTTTTTTAAAAAGTAAAAGAAAATCCATAAATTTCCAATCAAAAACCTTTGTCTTTTTTGAAATACTGGAAACTTTTCGACGATTTTATAAAACAATAATTAACAATATAGACTAACACACTGAAAAATTAGTTTTTGTCGATTGAGAACGACAGAGTGAATCTCACTTCTTCTTATATCTATTAAATATGGACGGATAACAGTTGCTAGACAGACTTTGCAATTTTGTTAGCGTTTAAAAGAAATATAAAAATATCCAAGCAGATTGCGAGTCGGAAAAATACATATTAGCAGTTTTTAAAGTAAATTTGGTAACTGCAAGTCGCGTGGATTGTACTTGGAAAAATGTACATATATCATTATTTTAACTCACCAACTATTCTAATTTATGTGTTATGTAGTTCCAAATCCTCAATGTAATCCCCTGTAACTTGGATTGGAACGGCAGCTAGTGTATCCTAAAAAAAAAAATTCATAACTTGGTAAAAATGTTTAAATATTTCAAGTTTCAAAATGCATAAAAAGAATTTAAAGAACTTTAGAACCCTTCAAAATTTCCTTACCAATCGAACAAGTTCTTCGAAAGGCGGTCGTTCTGCAGCATCAGCGTTCCAACAAGACGTCATAACTTCGTACACAGGATCAGGAGTATCTTCTAACTGTGTCAACCTCTCTCCATTTTGCACAGCCGTTTGCACCTCGCTATCAAGAGCAAGATGCACATAAGGAGTTCCTCCCAGTGAGAAAATTTCCCACAAAAGAACTCCA
This sequence comes from Synergus magnus, assembly GCA_032275165.1. Classification (NCBI taxonomy): domain Eukaryota; kingdom Metazoa; phylum Arthropoda; class Insecta; order Hymenoptera; family Cynipidae; genus Synergus; species Synergus magnus. The sequence goes on from JAUESH010000024.1 coordinate 13,211,769, forward strand.
AAAGCCCAAACAACACTAGTTTGATCCCTCTTCTTGGTTTCAAAGCACTCAACCGCCTTCCACCTTGCATATTTAAAATCCTCCAAGGTATGAACACCTACTCCAAATCCCATAACTTTTGGGGTATAATCACTAAAAATTCCCACGCTTCTTGCGCAAAGATGAGTATGAACAATCCCTCTCTCCTCCAGATACCTTAGACCTGTCGCAATTCCAGCTCCAATCTTCAGAAAATACTCATGGGGGAATAACTCCCCTGTCCTAGAAGCCAGGAGTTTTTCTTTTAAAGTTTGTGGAGGCCTTTCTATGACAACAAAGGTAGTTTCTGGATCTTCGCAAGTCCCAATAAGGTCGATTAAAAACGGCAAGTTTTTAAGTTGAGTGCAAACATTCAACTCCTTTATCATTTTAAGTTTAGCGGATTTCCTTACTGTACGGTCGGCAATACACTGAACAGTAACGAGAATGTTATTTCCCTCTCTTTGAACTTCGCCAAGATGAGTGGTTCCATATTCACCTCGACGAATAGGATTCGAATCAAAGCTTAAAAAATTTCTCGGAATACTCCAAACTCTGCTTTTCGACTCCTCCCAAGGATCCCTTCTCTCGGGAACATCGTCTGGAATATAAGCCATGTTATCTACTTCAAGAATAGGTCCTTGCAATCTTAATTCCTGTTGCTCACGTGGCCTCTGCCTTCTGCCTCGTTGGAGTTTTCTTCTTAAAAATAAGAGTGTGAAAATCGAAATGACTAACAAAAAACTTACGATTCCAATACATAACCAGAGAAGTGTGTCCGTAGTATTTGTAGGTGTATTCGCTTTATGCTCATAAAGATTGTTGATCAAATTGGAATAACTGTACTGTGCACTATCTCGATTTCTCGACACCAGGACCAATCCTACTTGAGGAACGATAGAATCTTCCTTGAGTGGTGCATTGTAATATCCTCCTATGTTTTTCCCATCTCCGACTACAAATTCTTCGTATTTGGGGAAGTCGGAGGCGTCAAATTCACCAGTTACGTAATATCCTAGATCGTCCTCACTCGACTGGTCATAGCTAGGATAAGCAACGTTACTGCCTGATGGAGGTATAACGCCAGGCTGGACGATAACTACTTGGTAGAAAGTGATTGGACCGTTTTCGCTTCTGCCTTTAGTAAGTTGAATCTTCATTGTGTTGCCACTCTTTTCGAGTATTTTTGGAGTCTTTGGTTTATTCGGAGGGCCTAGTAAGGTCCAGCCACTACCGAAGGCAGGATCGCTGATTCCTTTTAAGTTTTCTGCGGTAACAGAGATGTTGTATTTGGTTCCACGCTGGAGACCTGAAATAACTGTGCTGTTTGAAGCACCACCTTCTACTTGAACTTCAATCGGAGGTAGAGGATTGAAGGCATAGGTTTCAATTGCTTCTGCTCGTACAGTGTAAGATGTTAGATTTCCATTTGGATTGTCAGGAGGTAGCCAGGTTACAAGAAGAGAACCAGCTCCATCGTGAGAATGAAATGCTTCTACTCTTCTTGGTGGACTCGGGCCTGAGGGCACATTATATTAATTTAATTAATTAGCATATTAACGCGTAATTCATTAATGAAATCGAGAAATCACTTCTTGCTCAAAGAAATACCTTTCTGCCCAGTTGCGTAAATACTCATAGCGTTCATAGATCCACACATTGACGTTGCATTATTAGAACAAGGCATTTTGCAATCATCAGACAATCCACTTCTTCCATAGGTGCTTCCACAGTAACATTTTTGACCTGCCATCAATCCAGCAAACCTGCAAGAATATAATATTATTTTAGATTTTAAGATATGTACACATAAATCGATTGAAATTTTAAATCTCACAGAATGTTTTCATTTAAAATTAATAATTACATGTAGTAATGTGATCGACATTCTTCGATACAGCCAGAGGGTGTACCAAAATCCTTAGAACTTCGTACACTTAATTCGGAGTCAGATTCGGAACTTTTGTAACATCCCAGGTACTCCAAACCGAATAAAGTTTGGACTCCAAAAAGGAGAAAAATCCATAACCGAAACATGATGATTTATTTTCAATTTTCACTTGCGTTGGACACATAAAACGAAGATTGAAATACGTTACATGGTTTCAAAGGGAACAATGAAAGTGAGTCAGCTCCGTCGGTTCATTACAATATCGTAGAAAACAATAAGCTTTGAGGTTAAATTTGTTTGTAGTGCGATTTCTCTACTTAGCTGCTACTTTTTACTTTCTTCAATGAACACTTTATACTGAACTTTTTTAGCATGATCTATTGTTAAAATTTGAATCTTAGACGCGAAATGACGATAAGTTCCTTCACATTTTTGTTAATTACAGACTGTTAGTAACAAAGACACATTATTTGGGTGCGGTTGTTTGATATTGTTGTGAGAGCGAGACACGTGTGTTGGTGAGTATTGCGCCTGCGCAATGACTCGACAGTGGATTTAAATTTTAAATGACCACAATTGTTTGAATTTTAATAATAATTCCCACAATTACTGTAAATTTTTACCCTTTCATTATACCGAAGTTATTATAGGGTGGCCATGCACGAAAGACCGCTAAAAACTAATTATCAAAATGTTGAGGGTGTTGGATCCAAGTTCTAATCTCAAAATTCGATTTTTTCATTTTACTTGATAAATATTATATGTAATTAGATATTTTTATTTCTATCTGTATAACTACTCATTTTTTAAATAGAATGATGGATACAGAGCGATAAAACCTGCAATTTTAATACTTTTTGAGGAAAATGAAAATTGGATTTTTAGCAGTGGCGTAACTACAAAATGGAGGCCCCCCCGCAAAAACTTTTAGGAGACTTTTGAAAATTAAAAGAAACAGTACTGGTGAAATTTTTTTAAATTATAGTGAAATTTATTTTTTCTACTCAGCCTAAGAGGCCCCTCGGAGAAGGAGGCCTCCCCGCAATACGGGGTTTCGTTACTACACAGTTACGCCACTGATTTTTATATTAGTTTTGAATTCCTCGTTTTACGTAAAAAATTTTTTCGCCCTATAAACACATTTCTAGTTTAAAACAGAATGCATCTACAGAGCGAAAAAATATTTAATTCTGATAATTGTTGAGCAAAACGGAGAATTTAATTTCGAGTTTAGAATTTGGATCCAACACCCTTAAGCCGTAAAATTTCAAATTGAAATAAGTAGAATAAGTAATAAGAACAATTAGAGGTCAATATTTATGTTTAGGTTCCTAAGGGGACTAAGAGTGGTTTAAATAAAATATTTAATGATATTCTGAACGTACATATAAGCAAAATCTTTATTCATACAACAAAATTTATAGTTATATATATGTAACTTTACATATTATTTGATATAATATTGAAATGGAAGCTCGGTTTACGTATGGCAGTTTCTTCACCCCTCACAAAAAGAAACTTAATCGAGATCCCAGTTTATCACTAAATAAGGGACTTTATATTTTTCCTCCTCTAAATATACTGAATATAATATGTACTAAATAAAAATGATTCCTTATAAGTGTCTAACACAAAATATGAAAAAAATCTTTTATGAAGTACTTGATTAAACTTCGCTTATATTTTTTCAAAAATCATAATTATATTTGTAACATATAGATTTTAGAGATTTTATTTACTACGAGACTAGGCACAGCAATAATTAATTGTATGCCTTTCAAAAAAAAGACTCAATCTTTATAGCAAAAGAAAAGTACCTATGAACTTATTTTTCAGCCTCTTTGTCTCTAATTCATGATTCTAGGCTAGTTAAAATTATTGCACGTCACTGATATAAAAACTGCCTTGTGAAGCAAAAATAAAAATTAGTTTTTCTGCAATTCATACCAAAAATATCTTCATATACGTTGCTAGTACGCAGAAAATAAAATCAGTCATCATATTTGAAAGCTATTTATCAAACGACATCTTAACTTATCACGCAGCCTCCCTTTCCACTTTTGGAAGTTCCATCGGAAGTCAAAGATTCTTTTCTAGAAAGTGGCACCGGAGGCATACTCGTAGTAGTATCCAAAAACTCTTCATCATCAGAATCATCCTTGCGTGGTCTCATTTCTCTCATATATCTGTCAATCATATCTCGATTTTGAGGAACAAGTGCACCGTTGTTATCATTTAAAATCTGCTTTGGATTTTGCAAAGTGTAATAACGCTGGGCATAATTTTGTTGTATTTGACGAAAAGGTCCCATGTCATCACAGAAGTGAACATTCTGCTTCCTGTTTCCAATTCTATTATCAAATTCTCCCCTTCCAAAATTATAATCTCTTCTTTCATACGTAGGTTTCGAATCCAACAAGTTTAATCCATCAATACTGAAGCCAATCGGACGTAGATTCGTTACCGGTCCTGGTAGATTTTTTTGATTTTTCTTTGTAAACTGGTCACCATAAGAGTATCGATCCTGAAGCCAATTCAGAGCTTTCGAATTGGCGTCTTCCTGGATTCCAATAGGCTTCCTAAATTCTTTTTCATTTTCTTCTCTTCTAATTCTCATCTCTTGATTTTCCTTTTGCATTTTCACGTCCATTTCTTCTCTTTTCAATTCTTCTCTCCTCAGCTCTTCTCTTCTGAGTTCTCCAGTTATAAATTCATCTCTTCTGAATTCTTCCCTTCTAGGATCTTCTTTTCCATTGACTTCATAAGGCCTCACTTTATTATGAGTCATGTCTTTCCATCTCGCACTTTGCATGACGAGGTTAGCCAATTGTTGAATAGTTTGCCTAGGTTCATCTCGTTCAAGAATCTGAGGAGCCACAGGTTTTGCTGGAGTAGAAGAATCACAGGGTTCGTCTTGAAACTTTTCAACCACTTTAAGTTTTCTCAAACGATCGTAACTGTCTCCTTGACCAGCGAGAAGATCGTCAGCTTCCTTATCTAAATGATGAAGGTACCTCATACACATTTGAGTGATTTCATTGTTCCCACAATTAATCCTGGCGTTCTCAATGAGCTCGATATTCTGCATTTCACTCTCCAAAAAGGCTGCGGATAAAATCATAGCAGCTGTAGGTTCGCGATGAGTAAATAGTTTCTTTTTGGCAGAGAGAGCTTGACCCATCTTTTCTTGAAGTCGAGCGTTTTCAATCGTCTCCTGAAGTTGTTTCTCTTTCTCGATGAAGGCCACTGTTTCCTCGATCAAGCATCTAGAGTCCATATTCATTCTCATATCTTTAATGATCCTTCTTTCATGTGAAGATTGAGTACGAGATTCTTGATTTGCAATGGTTTGGAAGCCAAGTTGTTGTTGGGCCTTGACAAACGGAGATTGAGAAACGGGACCCAGTTTCGTCCAAATGGAACCGATTTTCCTTGGAGGGGAAGAAATCATTCCGGGCCTTGTCATCACAGGGTTTTTATTGATTATTTGAGTGTTAGAATATGATGTGCAAGGAACTCGACAGGGCATTGGCGGAACGAGATCCAACTTTGGAGGAACGACTCCTGGCTTTGGGGGAGGATTTAAGTTTGTTATTAGAGGTTCTGGAAGAGAAGGTGGAATTTCTGGATCTTTTTCGGGAGTCTTGTTTAGAACGGTTGCGTGCACAACGTTTAGTAAATGGTCTAAGCGAGTCTCTAATCTGTTTTGACGATCCCTGTCCACGTCTAGGAACTTCGTAACCATATCGTTCTGCGCAGCAAGTATCTGAAATTAATAACACAATTCAAATTAATTTTAGCTCTATTACATTTTTTTCTAAATGCATACTTCAATCAATTTATAATTTAATATTTAGATATATAAATTACCTTATTAACGACATCGTTCTGAGAACTAATAGCGCTCAACATCAATTGCTCCAACTTCTGGGCTTTCTTCTTCCTAAAGGGAGCATTTGGTACAATTTCAGTATCAGTATTGACCGCAAAATCCTTCACTTTTGGAGCTCCGTCTTCGGAAGGAGAAGGAGAATCTTGCAAAAACTCAATCGACAAAGTATCATCATTAAAAGTAGCATTATTCGTCACGGTAGTAGTATCATTGTTAGGAAGATTTATTCCATTTCCAGCAGGCAAAGGCTGGTCAAAAGTTTCGTTTAAATTATGAGTCTTTTCTTCCTTCGCAGATTCACAAAAGGCTTCGTTCATATTGGGAGCAAATTCTGGCGAGTAACGAGGAGATAAAAATCCGTTGCGATTCATATTAGAAGCATAATTCTGAAGTCCTCGAAGATCTTGATGTTGCTGATAATTAGCGGCTAAATTTTGTCTGAAACTCTGTTTCCTTGGTTCCTGTGGCATTGCTTGATTATTCACAGGGTGTTGTTGAAACTGATTCCGTGCTCGTAAAATATTTTCCGTGGCTTGGTTTTGACTCAGTAAAGGATGACTTTGCAGCTGATCGTTTCCTGTTGTCCACTGCACTCCTTGATCAGCGAACAAAGCATCATACTGATTCGTATTGAGCAAATTTTGTCGATAAGTTGGATTAAATTGCTGCAAATTGTTGTCCGATAATTGGTTCTGCAACATTTTCTGGTGCAAGAGAGCTTGATTTTGTTGCATATTTTCCTGGATGATTTGATTCTGAACATTCTGGACGGCGTTTTGAAAGGGAACATCGCTAAAGCGGTTGTTATGAAATGAATTTCGCTGGAATGTTTCTTTGATAGCTGGTTCCATAACTGGAACTGCATTCGTAGGCAGTGATTTTCTCGCGAGATGATCTAATTGATGCCTCGTGTTCGTCGCAGCATCCCGCACGGGAGAAAGTACGCGAAAAGGCTGAGCAAGGACTGTTTCATTAGATTCTGGAGAATCTGGGTAATCTTCTTCTCCTAGAAATAAAAGTGACTAATGAAGAATTTTTCGAGAAAGTGTATTTATGAGAGTAAATATTTTGATTTCCTTACTTGCTACTGCCCACGTTGGTGAGAGAGCTTCTGTTCGATAGAGAGACTCTATGGGCTCTTGATATTTATAGCGCATTTGGAGATTTTTGTTCGTCTTCACGTCTTTTGGTGGAGATTTGACGATGTTTGTGGAATCTAGTTAAAAAATGGAGCAGATAAATATATACGATAATTTAAATTTTTAATACGTTAAATCAAATAATTAAAACCAAAAGAATAAGTATCAGTTTTAATATGAAATTTTAGAAACAAATTTCTATTTAGAGGAAAATTTTTTTCAAATATGAATATGAATAGAAATTCTGAATCTTTATGACAATTTTGTTTTAAATTGACCTGATGTCTTGTTGATTTTAAATTTCGCAGAATCTTTGTTTTTGAATTCTTTTATAAAATACTTCCTCCTTTTAATTTAAGTCTATAAACAAAGGATATTCCATAAACAATTTCTTTGTTATTTAAACTTGTCTCCAGAAAGGTTTAGCTTTTAGGACATGATGATGCTCATTTATTTTCTATTGCGTATATCCTTGAATAAATTTATATTTTAATAAGCAACTAATGTTAAAATAAAGAAATAATTAATAAAAACGTAAAATGCAAGGTACATATAGTATTCATAGATACAAGAATTCCGCAAAACTAGATTACTAAAAAAATCATGCACCAGAAGTTTTGAGCGTTCAAATGAACGAAATATTTTTTCTCAATTCTACTTTATCCAGAAATATTGTTCCAACTAAAAATAACAATAGACATTACAAGTTTCCTTTATATTTAAAGTTTCTAATCTAAAATACAATCAATACAAAAACTCGTTCATTTGAACATTCAGAACTTTAGAGTCGTAAAAAATCTACGCAATAAAATACTGCGAGCAAATGACAGGACTGAGATGAAATTTTGATTATAAAATTTAGGATTGCTTTGTTGCTTACCTACAGTGTCGACTCCATTGACATTAGGTGGGTCCGATCGTCGATTTTTTAGGACCTTATCGATGCACTCATAATATTGCTCAACGCCAGCTCGAGTTCCAGCTCTTTTTGCTTCTCGATAGCAAACGAGGACTTGCTTCATTCGCGATCGACATTGCTTAGCAGAGACATTATATCCTTTTTTCTTCATGTATCTGGAGACGCTTTCCCAAATCAACTGAGGCTTGGTTGTGTACTCGAATTGTTTCTGTACCTGTTTGTCGGTCCATACCGAAACCAAGAGCGTCGTGCTCTCCGGGGTCCATTTGTACTTGAGATTATCTCCAGAATCACTCATTTTTCTCAAGGGTATTTACTTACGTTTTCACAGAATTTTCCACAACACAATGAACACAATAAGATCACTGGTGCGCAAAACACTTTGTGGGCATTTAATCCTTATTTCCGGCTTGCACGAGTTGCACTGTGCAGGTTACGACTTGCGACGCACGAGATTAAACACGACTCAGAAGAATGAGAGTGACCGGCTCCGAGAGGAGTTTTAACGGACGCTTCGAGATTCGACGGTTGTGGTTTGAAATCTCGCGACTGGGAGAAGAAAGAGGAAAGCGGGGGCGGAAGGGAGTCTCAGCCCCTCCAACTTTCAACGTTTTATGGGTTTTGCGTTGCAACAGGTGGTATGCACCATACCAACAATACCGCATGTGGGTCCATTGGGGGCCCAATGGACCACGACACCACGTGGTACTAACCAACTACGTGTAACTTGAACCAGGGGCGTTCGATTACACATAGGGGCCCCTTGACTTTTAAAGCATTGTGTGTGCAATTTTTGAATCGCATAAAACGCATAATTTTATTCTTATATTATCATATAATCTGAATTTTAATTGAAAAGTAGAAAAATAATTTATTTTATAACTTAATTACTTTATTTTACCTAATAAGTATCATTAAACCTCTTCAAAGTTCAAATTCTTTTAAATGCTTTGAAATCTTTAATAATCCTTTGAATTAAATTCTAAAAAAATATTACTGCTGTCATCGCAGATCATCTGTTTAGCTGTTTTCACCTATTTTGAATTTTTTCACATTTTTCACTTATTTTAGAAAGTCACCTTTTCTCAATTTATACAGTTAAATCTTATGAAACATTATTAACATTGGAATTATATGATAATTTCGGGTCGTTCGCGGATTGATAAAACTTTTCTGGATAGTCAATCCAAATATTTTTATTTAACGCAGTTTTTTAATTGAATTGAAAATCTTCTGAATTCTCTTTAAATCCTTTTAAAAAAATGTAATCTTGTGAAATCCCTAGTAATTCCTCAAAATTACTTGAAACCTTTTCAAATTCTTTGAAACTCCTTAAAATCCACTAAAAGGTCTTACAATCTTTGAAATTCTCTGAAATTTCTTAAAAATCGTTAAACTCTTTTGAATTTCTTTGAAATCACTTTACATTCTTTAAAAAATTTTAAATATCTTGAAAATCCTTAAAATTGCTAAAAATCTCTTGAAATCCCTTGAAATTTTTTAAAATCATTTACAAACTCTAAAAGGTTTTTAATATTTTGATAATATTTTGAAATCACCATTAAAATCGCTTAACATTCTTTAAAAATCATTAAAAATGTCTGGAAACCTTACGATATCTCGTGAAATTCCCGAAACCTTTTTGAATTCTTTAAAAATTCCTTAAAATTCCTTAAAAATGTTGGACAACTCTTGAAGTCTCGTTAAATTAATTAAAGTGCCTAAAAATTTGTATAAAATCCCTTGAAATCCTTTAAAACCTTTTGATATCCTTAGAAATTTCATAAAATTTCATGATATCCCTTTAAGACCTTTAAGTCTTTCGAATTATTTTAAATTTTCGTGAAATCCTTGAAATCTCTTTAAATACAGAAGCTGAGAATTTCTAGCTGACTCGTGCAAAAACCTGTAGTTAAATCCCCAGCTGTCATGAAAGTTTATGATTTGCGTAATAAGAATCAGGAACGTACTAAAGTACTGCTTATTCAGTCTAAGAGCGTTGCAAAACATTTTTGCATAATTTCTAATCTTTTTTGTAATTATAAGATGCAATAATATTCTTAAAAAGACTCACTTTGAGGTCCAAGATCATCGTTCTTTAGAAAAATCTGAAACAAACAAGTTTTTCGGTTAAATTACAACAATGTTTATAAAAAATATGAGTACTGAAAGTTTTAGGTATATATTTTAATTATAAATAGGGCTTTTTCACTTTTATGTAAGAAATCTTAGCCGTATTCGACAAAAATATATTTCAAGGGCGCAAAAAATATTTTCCTGCTGATTCAACTTTTTAACGGTCGTATAGTAATTGTGAGAAACGGATAATTTTAATTGCCGAGTGAACATGAGATTTCAGTAATCGCACTCTTATAATATTACGGATAGATAAAGTGAGACGATAATATTTTTAAAATCCTCAAATAAATACAAGTAGAAAAATGAATGAAACTTTTTTATTTTCAGAACAAATTGATTTTAGAGAAATCTAATATAAAAAAAAAAACGATAACTTCGTTTAATTGTTAGTTAAGTGACAGATATCTCGAAATTTAACCTTCTTGTTTGTTTATGTACTGAGCTCATTTCAATACATAATTTTACTCTCATATTACAGTCGGAAATTCCAAATTATTATAATACAAAATTACAATTTTGCGGAAATGGACGACTTTACTTTCTATCTAGGATTTACCAAAAAACTTGTACTGAACCTTCCAAATCCAAAAGGTTAATAAATGTTAATCAGTAAAAAAAAATATTTTAAATTCGAAACATTATGACTATTATTTTTTAGATCGTCCCATTGCAGCTTCATGGTTAAAAAAACTCTGTGAAATTCACGATAAAAATGCTGAGGATAGTGTACATGTCGAATATTTAAAATTGTTACTCCTTGCTATGCATGGAAATAACTTTTCGACTTTTTTTGAAAAACCTCCACCAGAAGGAGACCTTGAGCCAATAAATATAGTACATCTAGTTTTAATATTCAAAATATTCGTAATATTATCCTCCATAACACATTCATAAAAAAATATCTATTTTTTCTTCTCACGCCGATATTTACAAAGAACATTCTTGAATCACAAATTCTAATTTGAAGTATGGAAGTTGATATTAGAATTATGTTGAGGACTCTTAGAATGGAGATAAGTGGGCGAACAGGATATATTAATTTAAAACTATTAATAGGATCTTTTATTTTCTGCAACGTAAACAAATTCTAAAATAATGAAAAGCTTATTCTCAATAACTTAATTAATTTCAGAACGAAGTGATTTCAGCAATAGAGCCACCAGTTAAATCCAAGACTTATCCATTTGTTTACACTTCTGTAAGTGGTGATTTGTGTGATTTTGTAGCAATTCAAGAAATTCCAAATTACGGATTGCATGGTTACTATGCAATTTCAAAAGAAACTTTGTCAAATTGGATTCACGCAAAAAACGTTTCACAGAATAAAGTAAGAAAAAATTATTTCTTATAAAAGCTTTCTGAAAAATACTTCTAGTAAGATAATGAATTAATAAATAAAAAATCGATTTTACTAGAATGGTGAAGATGATTTTGGAAAACTATTACATCCCTCTGCACCTAGAAATGAACCTAGTCAAAATTTGGAAATGGCAACGGAAACCGTTAAAGAATCCGAAAATCAATATAAAACTAGCTCGAGAGAAATACTAAAGTATTCATAAAAATTAAATAATAATATTTAGCAAGTAATATCAAGAAATATAATTATAATAAACAGAAACTATTTTTTATTAGGGATGATGTAAGTCGAAGAAAAGAAATAATTGAAACAAGACCATGTTGGGGTACTAATCGTTATATTGAAAGACTAATTGATGAATCTCGTAAGCAGATAAAATTATAATTAATAATAATTTCAAAATTTAAAAAAAAACTATTACCCTAAAGAGTTTATTTTATTTTAGCTTACTTTATATCTGATCTTGAACTTTTGCAAGCCGATGTCTTTCTACATAATTTTAAGGATCGAAAAATGAAAAAGGCTAGAAAAGGTAGTATCGAAGGACCTTGTCTATTACCTTCTAGAAGAAGACAAGCAGAAAGAATGATGGATTTGCCACGATGCGCGTAAGAATTGAACTAAAGATAAATAATTTAAAATTGAAAATAATTTTTGTATTTAAAGAATTAATAATTATTTTAGAATTGATCCAGGAGAACAAAATATAATGCCAAAAATTTCCCAAAGTAAAGGGCCACATTTTACTTGTATACCGAAAGAACAAGTGGAAATTGATATCAATTGTGTTGATTCTTGTGTAAATGAAGATGAGGAAGATGAAGAAGATGAAGAAGATGCATTTTTATATCAAAGAAGAAAATACAAAAGAAGTAACTAAATGCATAATGAGCCTATAAATTCAAGAATTTTACTCTTTGTATTTTGTAATTTTTAGCACCAGAGAGAGAGATGAATTCAAGAATTAGGATTAAAAATTACCTGAAACCTCTCAGAACTTCAGGTAAAACTCACTTTCGTTAGAAAGATTATTTAAATGAAAATTAAAAATATATGTTAACAATTTTCATTAATATATCAGAACGAGTTATTGCAAAAAACTACCCAGAATCAGGTCAGAACGAAATAGGTAAAATAAATTGTTAAAAATAAAAAAAGTGTTTTGTACCGTATGAAATTATGTACGTGGAAATTAAACTTTCATTTAAGGATATGTGGATGATGGGAAATTGAATGAAAATGATAATTCCACGGAATTTTCGTCCAAAAGAAAAAGTAGATTTCATAAATCAATATCGATTGACCCAAAGATTCAAGAGAAAAGTCTTGGAAAAGATTTATCGTATAAAAAGGGGTAAAAAGAATTGAGAGTTATTGTATTCCATTGTTAAAATTGATAAAAATATTATTTATAACATTAAAATTTCTTTCAATAGAGCCAACGTTAGCTTACCATCACATTTAAGAAGTAAGTCTTTTTGAAAAATTGAATTGTTCTTAAATTAGATAAAACTGTCAAATTGCAAATATCTATTATTTAATTCTATATTTCAGATTTAAGTACTCGAAATGAAACTATGGGAAGTTACGGACCAGTTTCTAGTATTTCAAATGAAACTGGTGAGTTTAAAATAAATAAGTAAATAAATTAGCAAGAAATTTAATGTGTTTGAATAATTTTAGGTACCCCAGTGACACAAAGTAGAAACTTTGTCACATTACCAACTGGTAAATATAATCTATATTTGAATAGATAAAATGTACTTATCAATCTTATCATATGATGATGAATAAATTTCAGAAACCTCTGGTCAAAGAAGAAAAAACAGAAGTCAAAGGCTAACAAGTCAAGATTTTGTTTCCTTAAGAACTTATGGTAAATTATTTTTTAAATACATATTTTTATAAAATTAAGCATTTCATTGCAAGTTCAATTTGATTATATTTTTAGTTGGTGAAAGTGAAGAAGAAAGCCCATACTTCGAAAATTTATTTCCGAATAAAACTCAAATAAATCCTACTCATCTCTCCAGACGAGTGAAGTTCCCCAGTGAAAGAGAAATTAGAAGCTATTGCCCTGATGATTAAAAAAAATCATTTTCTATAAATAGAACCTAGAAAATATTGAAAAAAAAAATTATTGTTAAAGTATTTATTTTCCTCAGAGGAAAATCCAATTACTTGGAAAACGTCACTACAAAAAATTCTCACAGAATTTGGCGTCATTCCTTCGATGTACATAAAATAAAACTTAATTATATTTACAAAACATGTAGAAGATACATTCTTTCTTTCTTATCGCTTTTAACTTTCTCCTGAATCACTTTTAATTTAATTCCCAAATAATCTTTAAAAGAATCGATCCAGTCGTTCAGATTATTTTCCACAGACGTGTGAACACCAATGACAATTTTCATTAAGAATTCTCTATGAATTTTGGATGTACAAGGGCCGATTCTTTCTTTCAAATTCGCTTGCATAAATTCCCAAAGGAAATCTACAATTTCAGCAAGAATATTTTTTACAGAGTACCTCTTGTTAGTTATCCTCCTAACTAACTTAAGACCAATCAAAAGGACCTTCGCAAAAATCACATCAGCTTTATCAACTCTACGAATGTCTGACAGAAAAGGGGAAAACTGATTAAGTGTTGGTTTCAAATTCTGAAATTCCTTTCCATATCGAGCCAAAAAATTCTTCAGCACTTTTTCAAAGATGTCTTCATTTGCACCAAAATTAGTCGTCAGAGCCACACCAACAGGCTGACACCCAGAAACTTTTTTCTTAAACTTTCTAACAAAATCTACAGGTTTCATTAAAGATTTTCCATCAATGGCGATTGAGCCATCCGAAGAGGAAACCTCGATTCCCTTTACTGAGAAATTTTTCCGATTTTTAATGATAGAAGTCGAAAATAAATCTTTGTTGAGAATTTTAGTAATAGAACGAATAATTTGCTCTGGACTGCTGTTTGAACTTGATAGGATGGAGGTGCTATTTTTAACCATTCGGCGAAATTCTTTTCTGTGACGACTAGTTCTTAAGCTGTGTTCAAAATCTCGAATAAAATGGGTTTGATTTTTTTCAATTAAGCTGCTTGATAATTGCAAATCGACTGCAGAGTTGCTGAAAAGAAGCAAGCTAGCAGCGAGATTAAGTGCATCTTGGGCTGAAACTTTTCTTTGGAGATGAGATTCGTAATTTTTGTAGCCTACTAAGCCAGCATTGATTCCAGTGGCTGCTATGGATCCAATTTGAATTGAACCATGAGCTACTTTTGCAACTGTGCTAAGAGAAGTTCCACTTTGGATAGCTTGAGAGAGAAGCATAGATCCTCCACTTGAAACGACTGCCAAAGCACTACTTGCGACTCTAAACCATCGAGAGAATCCTTCCTTGCCTTTGATACTTATGGATTGTTCGTGGAGATGACGATCTGCCAATTCGTGAGAGCTTCTGCCTATGGACCATAATCCACTTAGTCCCATTCCTACTGCACCTGCAATTTCCAATTGTTTTAGTTTTTTGTTCTATTTCTTAGATATATTAAAATAAACCATCAAAAAAGAATGTAAACTTGAGAAATTAAAAAAAAAGTGGTTAGTAAGTGAAAAATTAAATTTTAGAAATCTGACATTTTAATTTATAAAAAGTAAATAAAAAAGACAACTTACTCAAAGTGACAAAGGTAGCACCAACTGGATTAAAAACAGCTGCAACTCCAACTCCAGCACATCCCAAGCTTACCAAAGTATTGATAGAGTTGATGGCATTAATCGTTTTTGTTTTACAAGCTGGTGATTCATAAATTTCGGTCCAAACATAAGACATTTTTTCCGACCATTGTTTCTTATCATCTCCTTGATATTCTCCTCCTTTTGGTAATACCATAAAGCATTCAGGTAACAAATTCCTTCCCAAATAATCATTCCAGTTCTTATAAACTCTTTCACAATCGTCAATATAATAAACCACAAGCTTCTGTGCAACTTTTTTGCCATTTTTTATTTTGACAATGTTTTTCAAAACCTTAAATATTGGGACAGGTTGCAGAACTTTGGCCATATTTTCTTCACTGAAACATTTCCCACTTTCAAACATCTTTTTCAAAGCTTTTATCGAGTCCAAATCAAACGTTACATTATAAATTATTCCACACATTATTTCCTTCTTTGTTGTATTTTGGATTCCATGTCTTGCAATCTTTTCATAAATCTTGTGAATTTTTCTCTGCTGGTGAGGATTCTGATAAAATATTTCATCTTCCCAGCTTTTGTCAGATGACAATGATCTGCTTGCAATTAGATCTTCGATTTTTGGTGGTCCAAAAAGAGCAATTCCTATGAAATTTTTCAGACATTGGGGTCTTTTTTGGTCGTAGCTATTCCAGTCGCTCAGAAGCTCGTAGAAATTTTGCTGACATTTTTTAGCTGCACTTATCAATTTTTCCTGCAAATAGTTCGTAACTATTAATATCTTATTTATTATTATTAATTATTTCATGGTTCCGTAATATTTTTGAATAAAAATTCTAAACATTTTTATTAACAATCTTTTAGAACAAATGATAAGGTAAAAAACCTTTTTGTAAATTTACACGTACCTTTATATATTTCTCTACAGTCTTCATATTATCGAACTTGACAGTCTCAATCCACGATATGTTTTGATTTAAATCGCTGAATTAATCGCAGAAAGGACGCTAAGTATTTTCATGAATTCAAGTTAAGGTGGAAATCAAAACAAACCTTGGATTATCAATACCAGTTTGTTTCAAAAATTGAATAATCATTGGTAGTCAGTATAATTTGCCTGAAAATCAGTTATTAACAAATTTTTGGAATTTTAAACTCTAGAGAGTTAGAATTAATAGTAATTTATAAAATCGTTTATTTTGAGAATAGTTTATTAAATTTTTGGTTTAAATTACAATTTTCAAAAATAGGTACAATATTTTCAAACAGTTTTTTAACTATTGATCAGAAATTATTTAACACCGAACAAAACGAGTTTCGAAAAACAATATTAAACAAATTAATATTTCCGAACTTGACAAACTGAAATTATAAATATTTAATATTAAATAATACACGAATACTTATTATACGATAAATAGATTTTCAGTCAAAAAATCGATCAACGACATGAGATTATTTTTAGTCTGGAAACTAACAACTTTTCAAGATTGATATTTTCTTGGAGGAAATTAATCTTTCATTGAAAGACTTCCTCCGCAATGTAACATATCAGTCAAGTTTAGTTTCCTTTGCAAAAAATCTAAAATTAGTTCAATGCTCATTTACATTATAAAATATTTGAGATTATCACATCCTTGTGCGTAAAGGATATTAAATAAGTGCACTTATTTCATTGTCTAGTCTAGCTCCTAAGATCTAAGGTTGTCGCAGACTTTTAATATTATTCTCATTTGATCATTTTTCTGCAAGCACTTTAAAGTTTAAAACTTTTTCAAATACTACCATTGGACAACAGTACTCGTGAGACATTGTCTATCTTTCAAATTGACTGCTACAAGCATTTTTCACCTTATCCTCTAACTCCCTAAGTTTTATTCTAAGATATTCTTTAAAGGAAGCGACCCACTCGTCTAATTTCTTTTCGACGTTAAAATACAAACTCAGGAGAACTTTCATCAAAGTCTCTCTATATTGCTTTGTCTCGCTGCACATTTCCGACAAAGCTTCCCTTATACTTGCTTTAATGAAATCCCATAAGAAATCAACTGCCCTAACTAGCAAATTCGTACCAGGATATTCTTCTTGAATTACGGCTTTAGCTATGTTCAGAGCAAGGATGAGGAGTTTAGAAAATATCACGTCAGGCTTATCCAAGCTGCTTATGTCAGTCAAAACATAAACAAATTGTTCCAACTTCGGTTTTACAAAGGCAACTAACTTCAACGCATGACGCATAATGAATTTCGCAAGTGCACTTTCAAAAATGCTTTCATTCTGAATCTTGACTCCAGAAGTTGAAGGTACGATGACAGGCTTTAAGGGAACTGGCTTGGCCAAATTTAGATCTGTCTTAATACCTTTAACAAATTCTGCTGGATTCATCAAAGTCTTTCCATTAACTAAGACTTTACCTTCTACGAAAGCAGGTTTCACACCTTCAGAAGCGAAACTCTTTTTGTTTCTAAGCATTGAGGAGAAAAATTCGTCCTTGTTGTCTATTTTGTTAATACCACGAATTATCTGCTCCTTTGCTTTTATCGGATCGGATGTGACTGACTTTGTAGTCTTGACCATTTTCTGAAACTCTTTCCTGTGTCGATTGCTTCTTAAACTCGTTTCGAAATCCTTTATAAGAGAAGCTTGCTGATTTTCTATTAAGGTCTTCGTCAATTGCATATTGACAACTGAATTTCCAAGTAACAGCAAAGTTGCTGTAAGATTCAGGACTTCTTGGGCAGAAACAGTTTTGTTTTCTTTGAAGTTTTCGTATATGTTGAAGACGGATAATCCTGCATTGACTGATGTTGCACCTAACGTTGTAATCTGAACAACATCATGAGAATATTGGGCGATTTTGTTGATAGAAGTTCCATTTTTTATGGCCCTCGAAAGAAGGAATGAACCTCCAGTTGACGCAACTGCTAAGGTACTGGTCGCTATTCCCAGCCAACAAGTGAATCCTTCCTTATTTGTCACATTGATTGATTGATCATGTTGGGAACGATCTACCAATTCCTGAGAACTTCTTCCAATTGTCCATAGAGAACTTACGCCCACTCCAACCGCACCTAAAATTTATAATATAATTTAGATGTTGATAAGCAAGCTTGAAATTAAAATAAAATTAAGTAAAGGAAACATTGGTTGAACCAACTTCAATTTAAAGGTTTAACATAAAAACTTGCCTGCAATAGCGATTGGAGCACCAATCGGATTGAAAACACCTGCAATACCAATAGCCATACTTCCTAGTCCAATTAATGTACTTGCAGTGTCACATACATCTACAATTTTCATTTTAGAAGCTGGTGATTCGTGTGATTCCACCCAAACATAAGATACTTCCTCTGTCCACTGTTCCTCCTCCTCCCCTTGATATTCTCCACCATAAGGCACAACCATAAGACCAGCAGGTAAAACATTTGTTGTTAAATAATCGGACCAGCTTTTATAAACTCTAGCATTGTCATCAATATAATAAATTTGCAATTTTGTCCTTTTTTGATCCGGTTTGATTTCCTCTTTATCTACATCCATTTTTTCACCTTCCTCATTGTTTTTTTCTTTATCTTTCTCCTCTTTATCTACTTCCATTTTTTCTTCTTTCTTCTTGTCATCTTTCTTATTCTCTTTATTCTCTTCCTTCTCTACAATGTTCTTCAAAACTTTGAAAAATGGAATTGGCTGTACATACTCCATGAGACTGTCTCCATTGAAATTTTCATCCTTTTGCATTTTATCAATCGCAGCGTATACTGATTTCTCACGAAGTATGACATTGTACATCAAACTACAGAGAATTTTCTTATCTTTCGTATTCTGAGTTCCATGTTCTACAATTTTCTCGTAAATTTTTTCAATGTTTTTCATCTGGGACGATTTATAAACAAAAGAAACGTCCTCCACTGACTTACAAAGTTGATTTTCTTTCGCTTTAGGTGGCCCATAAAGAGCAGTACCGATGCAATTTTTGAGGACGTGAGGTTTTTGAGGATCATACTCATTCCAGTCGCTCAAAATTTCGTAAAAATCTTGTTGGTATCTCGTTGCAGCAAAGAACATCAATTTCTAAATAAAAAAATAAGACATTTATTAACTGAAATCTAATGATGTAATGCCTTAAATTTAGTAACAATCTATATATATGGTATATATAATTTGTATACAAAAATACACTACAGAAGAATTAATACAAATGATTAAAAACTTATTGTCATTAATAATCAATCTCTTACGAACACATTTATAAAATAAAATTGAAAAACGTACCTTTACTTCTTCAACATCTATTTCGTTTTTCTTTCCCTTCTTTGATGATGCCATTATTTAGCCTTAAATTAACACTACTACCAAATCCACTTTTTAATCAATCTGAACTTGGTAAAAATGTCGTACCTGCGAAGATTAAAATCCAATTATATGATGTATAATAACGATATTGGACAAAAAAAAAAGTAGATTTACATTGTTTAAAAATTTGCCATGCAAAAATAATACGATTTTTTATAAAACTTACAACGTACTGTGCGAAAAACTCGTCGAATGATGTGAAACTGTATAAGCAGTAGCAGTTACAAACTGCATATCCAAACTTCGAAACAATACCGATTTGTTTGGACTTTCTTTGTAAATCCCCGAAGTAATTGAAGATTTCAATGGACTGACTATGAATTCACATATGAGGCGATTTTCATGCACATTTTAACTGTGTTATGTCGTCTGTGTTTACATTTACGCCGCAAAGAAACAGTTGCCACTTGCCAGCGATGCCATTACTAAATTTACAGTCTTGCCAACGGCAGTGATGCCAAAGCGGGCACCCAGATACTGCGCTTGCGTTAGAGCTGCGCGCTGGTTGGTCGCACTTGGCGCGCGATTC
>JAUESH010000024.1:13290810-13326617 GCA_032275165.1 Synergus magnus
TTTTTTTCTATAATGATTTTCATATCTTTTTCTTCAGTGAGATTTTGTAGTGAATCAATGAAAATTCTTATTGATTCAAATTTAGAAAGCAAGAAAATAATTATAGTGATAAATAATACCTATTAAAATATTGATTTCTCCTGAAATGATTTTCCCATAATTTTGTTTCTATAATGATATTCTTATAATGATCTGTCTATAATTATTTTTCTGTAATCATTTTTCCTTAATGAGTTTCCTACAATTATTTTCGATTGAAGAAATAAATAATGTTAAAACAGTGATAATTTTCCTTGAAAGAATTTCCTATAATCGTGAAAGGGAAAAGTATCCAAAAAGTTGTAAAAATGTAAAATGTGTTTTAATTCGAAGCCTGAAATAGGAAATTCTATTCAACAATATCTTTAAAAACTTTAACAAAAAAAAAAAAACAAAAAAAAAAACAAAATTGAGCAAATTCACTTGGGGCTATGCACCCGATCAACACGTGACTGCTCACTCGTGCATTGTCGTTCATTCTCGTGCAAGGGAGGCGGATTGCTCGCGAGAATAGCTTACACACTAGCGCGAGTACGCGTTGCTGTTCCGCGCTAGCGAAATAGCTCCGTGCGTTAGACTGTTCTTCGGGCACGAAGCGTAAGTTGTGATTTTTTTCACTCCCCCGAGAATGCAGGAATCTCGTTTGTCCTCGTCACCTGGAAAAGTGCAAATTGTACGTCGCGCGACGCCCGACGTCGACGTCGTTTTGCGAGCAGTACTGATTACGCAGTAACTCCAAAGGAGTAAATCGAGTTCGTGCCTCTTCTGCGTGTGCTGCGATTGCGAAGTCCGACGGCGGCGTTGTTTCTTCGTTTTCCGGAGCTCGTTATCTAACCTTTTTGTGCACAGTGACGGTTTCTCTTGACAAGGGGGCTGGGTGGCGAGACGGGAGGGCGCGGTTGTTCTTTCGTAGAATTGCTTGATCCTCTTTTGACGTGGTTTCAGTTCGACTCGGGAAAGTTAGTCTGCATGCTTCGTATTTCCGAGCGTCGCCTTACCGAGACAGAAAAAAAAGAAAAAGAGGGGAAAAAGAGGTGATACAACACAACGAGAGAGTAATACGTGGTAATACTGTCCTTTCCTCGTGTTTTTCGCGCCTCGGAATTGTTGGCTGACCTTTCGGAACGCGGAGGAAGGGGGCAGCGCCACTCCGCGAGGAATTCGTGTTTTCGCTGTCGAAATAGCACTGACTACGACGATCGTAAGGAGTGCGCGCTACTTTGGGACCGAGATTTCCTTCCGTTTTTGCCAGGTCTCGATACCCTTTTCCGTTTTTTCTAACCTGAAATTCAATAATCGAACCCGTCTTACACTTCTGCGATTTTTCCGCATCGTAGCTTCTTTTTTTCAAGTATTCATTTTGGAGCAAGGCGTACAGCAAAGTCCCGTTTAGAGTTACAAAATTTCCGCTGTGAATTTCTTGAAGTGGCTAGGCTTTCTGCTCTAATAATGAACACTTCCGGTTTAATACTGTATAGGTTATTTTAGTTTACCTGCGACTCGGTTTCGGAGAGGTTTTTATTTTTTTAAGAGTTTTAATGTAAAGTGATTGGTGAGGTCAGATTGAATCTGATTTGTAAAAAGGACTAATAAGGATACGATTTTGTAGTGCTTGAATTGCAGAGGGATTGATTGGAGTTTTCACGCTTTGGAGCATCTTTGCAAAGTGATAATTTGATTTTTTAAGTGACTGGATTAGAGTGAAATAAATCGTGAGAGGTCAGAAGTTTGATTTTAAGTTAGTTTTTACTGCTAAAGTATTAAAAGTGAAGTTAATCGATTATAATGGAGTTTAGAGAAAGTTATACGCTCTTGTGAAATAATAATGAGTTTGTGATATCGTCCTTAGCTTTAAACACTTTTATCTTTGAAGTATTGATATTTTGAAAAGTTCTGAGAATAATATTGTAACTCCGTTTTTGCAAATTGATCTGACTGTGTGCCAAGGTATGTAGTGGTGTATTTACGTGCTTTCTATTGATCTTCAGTTGAAAAATTTCCTACTTGTCAATTGTTCAGTAATTTTAAATTCAGGCCGTTCCAAATAGAATCATTTCAAATTCAAATATTCGAAATTGCACAACTTAAAATTGAAAGCCTTAATAGTGAAGCAATATTAAGTACAAGTTAATCATTTATATTAAAATATTTGTAATTTTTTTTTTTTTTTTCTTTTTTTTTTATAGAAAAGTGACAACTTTGTCGACTTTTTGCAATCGGAGCAGTGATAACCTTTATCTTAAAATTCTTGTACTTCTCAGAATAATTGTAAAAAAAAAGTATATTTAACAAATACTTTTTTAATGCTATTAATAAGTTTCACAAACTCTACTATCTCAAACAGAAGGTGATTAGATATGAAGTTATCGTAAAAAGAATGAAAAGGGAAAATGTTACATTAAATTAAACTTTATTTCTTCTTATATTTCAAGTTTAGATAAGCGTAAATAAAAATGGGGAAGTAGTAATCTTAAGTTACATGAAATAATTAGCTTTAGTATAAAAATTTCGAATGAAATTATGTAAACATTAATTTTCGGTGACGTGATAATGATTTTATATATATAAAATTATGAAGAACGCAATACAGTGACTTGTATATTTGACAACACTGTGGATTCAATCTGACCTTGTCCGACTGCTGAAGGGTCGATGTCTGTACCAGATTTTTTACTCCTACGACACCCTGTAGCCGTTACGCTCTTAAAATTCGCAATTATTAGGGCTATTAAAGTGCTATTTACCGTCCCACAATAGAAAATAAGCCTCACAAATCTGATCTCAAAATCTCTGACTGCATTTTTATAATAGGAATCTCTCCCAGAATTCTCAGAGTATCCTTGTCTTTATTTAGAACTTGAGTTATTCGTTTCTCTCATTTGCTTTTTTGCAGTTTATTTAAAAATACTCGTCGTTTGAAAATTAGCTTTTATTCTTACAACAAATCAATTTCTTTCTAAAAATAGTTTCATGTATTTTTTCTTAGGTACATATAACTGAGATCATAATGTTAAATATTTTAGTGAAAATTTTCTGAAAGTATTTTTTACATTGATAGAAGAAAAAACCTTGAGATACAAGAAATTTTTATTGGTATCATGCAATTATAGTAATAATATATATTCAAGGACTACTAAAATTCATTCTCCTTGAATCAAACGTTTTATTTTTCCGATCTTGCATATTTATAATTACAATAGTATTTATCATTTTTCCAATTATTCCTCGAATTTTTTAATTCTTAACGATTTTAATTCGGTTAGATTTTAATTTAATAGCAGTTTCAAATTCTTTTTTTTTTTTTGTTTTTTTTTTTTTTTTGTTTTTTTACTTTCGCAATGCCAAAAGTTAATTCAGTACACGAAATGAAGACTCATGTGTTTGTTGTCTCCTACTTCCACATTCTCTGTCATCTACTATTTATAGTTACGTAAATATTAAAGTACAGCCGACGAAATTGAGGCAGAAGAGTTATAATCAAGCCTTTTTTTTGCTCAAATGAAAATACAGTCTGGAAACGAAAAAAAGAAAAAAATTTGAAAAAGGTAGACTCCCATTGGAGATTATCAATGATATTCAGAGAATGTTAATCACTGATGTGACTGGACATCCTTGAATCAATTTATAGTTGCCTTCATTTAAATAACAATGCAAGTCAGAGCAACTAAATTACCTTTTTCATATCGTCACAATTTATTAGCATTAACGATAAGTTTGGAGCAGGAAGTGCTCTGGATATGTAGCTAAATTCTTTTAATGTCAGTTTTTGAGATCAGAATTTGTCCTCTATTTCTTGAATTAATTTAAATTCTTGAACTGGACTATTTTTTAATGCAGAACTCTTTTTGATTTCAGATCTCTACTGGCATGGAGCTAGGAGCGCACTGATAGTGATAGTCTACGAGGTAATTTATTTTAAATATCTGTGGTCGACAAAATTTCGATTGTTGAGAATATGATTAAATTGTGCAGATTATTCAAGGTATTAACAAATATTTTTTATTGCAGATCTTGGTTTCTATGCATTGCCTGCCAAAGAAGAACTGAGCCCAATGTTTCCACACAATTCTAGTTCACATGAGATTTCTACCGAAACAAATGCCTTCGTACAAAATTCCAAGGTAAAGAGATCTTTTCCTATTATTATTTTTGACATGCCTAAAGTTGTCGGAATGAAGTCTTACCGGTGTAAGCGGATATTTTTCGAAAAAATTACTACTTATAAAAATAGAAAGAGCTTCTTTCACTGAGTTAAACATTTTTATTGCATATTTGAAGGAAATTCAAGGGATTTCACTGGATTTCAAGTTTTTGCAGAAATTTCAAGGGATTTTTATGAATTTTAAGTGATTTCATTCCATTTTAAGAAATTTCGATTTCAATCGATGAGTTGTTCACTCTTAAAATCAGATGTAAAAATGCTCTTGAAATATTTAGAAATCGTTAAAATTCTTTCGAAATCTTCGAAAAACTTTTTGAAATCTTTTGCAATTGCTAGAAATTTCTCCAAATCCTTTGAAATATGTTATAATCCCCAATTCTTTTGTGAAATCATTGAAAATGACAAAATCTTTTGAAATGTCTAGAAATCGTTTAAAATTTTGAAAAATCCCTTTAAATTTCTTAAAGTTTCAAGGAATTTTAAAAGATTTCATGGATTGTCTTATTCTTGATGCTTCAAATTCCAATCTATTAAATCTTGAAGATTACTGCTTTAAAATTATACAATTTGTGAAATGTTTTATTTTAAAATAGCTTGTAATTTTGATTATAAACCTTAAGATTAAAGTAAACTTTCTCAAATTAGAAGACATTTTGATATTTTGCAAACTGCGTGTTTTTAAAAATAATTGAAGCTTTGCTCGGTGGCTGTGACTTACTAAAAATTTATCTTGTCTTTTACATTAAAACAGAAGCAATAATCGTTTGTCTTAGCAATAAAATTAATAACTCTCGTCACTCTTGTTACTTGTTTTAATTACGATTATTCTTTTGTATAGAACTCAAATAGTTTTAATGAGCTAAACCTAACTTTTATCAACGTTTTTGAAACAGAGAATCTTGATATTAATAAATTGTTAATGTTTAATTTTCAGGGAGATGTAGTAGTATTAGAGGGAAGCAGTCTGAGTGGGGTGGGGGAGGGGAATGGACCAGAGCACGCTAGGTACTGTGATATCAAATCCATAAACAGCAGCATGATGGCAGCACCTACCAGCCACCCCGAAGCTACCGCCGCCAATGACTTCTTAACCGTCCTGTCACGCCATTCTGGTGAGATTATTGAAAAAATCTTATTTAGCATTGAGCCAAAATGAAGAAGCTGAAGAGAATTGCAGGTTCAGCTTCTCTGACGGCAAAGTAGTTTATTGCTCATATATCTTCAGCCAATTAGCTTCAATAAAATAATTACAGCAGAATATTTGTTCTTTGGAAATTAATTTCTAAAAGTTATATAGATGGATAGAAAAAAATATATTCAATTTTGTTTGTCTTGAATTTTGGTAGAAGTTGGCGTAATCGTCTGAAAAGATTTTAACGTTGCATTTTGTATATAGATTGCAGGCACGCAAGTAGAGAAAGAAAGTCGTTTCATTTGACGCAAAAATAATTGAAACTAGACATTTTTTCGCTCTATAGCCATACTTTTATTTCAAAAAAGAGTAAATCTACTGAGCAGAAAAATATCTAGTTCTAATATTTGTTGAGCTAAATGAAGAGATTGAATTGAAAAAAAAAAAGTGGAGTGAGTAGATGGCGTATTGAAGTTTCGCCATTCGAAATAAAAGTTTATTATTAAAAATAGGAGATATTTAGGCGACTTAATAAATGTGGTTTGAATACAACTGACGGGGTAATTGTTTGAAATTGCAGGTGAGTTCAGCTCAGCCAGCATCGGTGAGGCTCGCCAGTCAGTGGCGCCAGCAACCACAAAAAACCCAACAAATCACCTTCTAACCTATGATAATAATAAAGTAAATAACCACAACAATGCAGAACATAATCATCACAAGTACAGAAAGCAAAACACACCGAGCTTGCTTGGTCAGCTAGGCAGCTCCGCCGATAATTCTAAGTCTACTTGTAAGCCGTTAAGTGATAATAAGGATAGCTTTAGCGATCTAAGCATTAGGGTACTAAAGATAAGTCTATATCTAAACGTTACGAGGGGTGATGCGTGCTACCCCGCTGGGGTACCTAGCCTAGTTAGGATACCCAAGTCTGATTACCCCCAGCGGCTGCCGCATCTCGCTGACTCTGTCGACAATTACTCCTTACTAGGGTCCCGCCTTTGCAGAGGCGACAACAATAACCTTAAGGCTAATCTTAGTTTCGTAAGTAATAATAACTCCAAGTCTGTGATATTGCTCAGCTCAACCAGTTACGGTGACTACTATCTTCTCCTCGACAACAACAGCAACAATAACAACATGAGCCTCGCCGCTGAATCTTCTCTAGTTGACATGAATAACTCTGACGGATTGGAAAGCATGAAATCACTAAGCGGTAACCGCTCTCTGGTTAGCGATCTCGCGCAAATCCACCGATGGCTCGTTGAAAACAAGATCGTACCCGCAACGAGCAGTCAGCCAACGGCAGGAAGTGTCTCTAAATTGCAAATTGATTTGGACGATACCACTCTCGAGAAAAGATCGTTCCCCGCTTACGCTCAGAATTTCGCGGCGCATTCCGCCAGTTCTTCCATTACGCTTATCGTTTCCAAAAACGAAATCACCGACCACGCTCTGCAATCTTTCCTAGAGAGTTTCACACGAGTCCGAGAATCATCTACTTCTCCATTTGGGCACGTTACCGTGACCGAGCTGACGCAACGCATATGTGTTCCATTATTGATAGAATGTAAGCGTTACGATAACGACGTTGGTAATAATAATTATTATTGTAATAATATTAACGATAGCGTTAGGTGTATCGGAGAAGAAATGAATATTAGAAACAATAATCCAGATGTTATCCAAGACATTGTTAACGTCGCTGTGTGCTACAAGACTAGTTCTATAATGACTACTAATGTTAGGACGTTAGGGTCTCAAAATGATGGTATTAGCTGTACCGAAGCAACAATATTTACTGTTGGTGCTCTTTCATTTCAGGATAACGATAAGTCTAACAAGCCTCTAAACGATAGCTTTAAGAACGATAAGTATCAAGTGTCTACTAAGATTGGTCATGAATCTAACTGTACTGTTAAGTCTCTATCTAAGTCTACGCTAAGCGATAAGTGTAGCAATAAGTCTGAAATGTCTCGCACCAGGCGCGACAAATCCGATGACAAAGAGCGAGTTAGGTCGGCCCTCAACATTCCTACACTGACTGTCTGCGAGCCTACGATGACGCTTAAATGCCAATCAGCCACCGTCACATCCCAAATTGCTGTACCTGTTTCTCAACGCGAGAATTGCTCGAACGACGATGATATCCGATCGGAATCTTGGGTCCATATCAGCCCAAAGCACGACCTGATTACTGACTACTCGATTTCCAATGAATCTAATGAATCCAAGATCAATCAAGATAGCGCCGGAGCGCAACAATTTTTATTCTTGCACGATCAAGACTGTATCGCCCTAGAAGCTCTTATCAATGCACATGACAACAAAGAATCTTTCTCCGAAAAACTCGAGTCGCCGCGACTGATCGCCTATATTCGCACTCTCATTCCAGCATATCAAAAAGCTTACAAATTCGACAAAGACAAATGTGAAATTGAACGTCAACGACTGAAGGATGCCTTGAATACTCTTTTTAGCCGACCGATACGTACATGCAACAAAATTCTTGAACCAATTCTTGATTATAAACGACGATGGGGCATTCCCTCAATTTTGCGATTGATGGGCGGTGGAGAGAGTTCACTCAACACTAGTGGAACTGCCAATTGGGGAACCACTCAAGCTACAACTCCTAACAACAACAATGCTACACAATCAGGATGGGGTGGAACCCCAGGAAATCCTCCAGGAAACGCGGGACCTCCCAACAACTGGGGTGGAAACAATGTCAATCGATCCGTTACTGGAAATCCCAATCAGAATCAAAATCAAGGCCCACCAGGGGCTCAGAGCAACCAAGGAAATGTCAACAAAGTCAACAACCCAAATCAACCGCCGAACACGCAATCTGGACCGCCGACTTCTCAACCGAACAATCCAGTCCAAGGAAGCAACCAGAACAATGGCCAGTGGCCTCAAGGAAAACCAAATAATCCTGTTGGTCCGGGACCCAATTCTACTGCGCAAAACAATAATAGCAACAACGTGCCACAGCAACCTTCAGCCACGGCCAATGCTAACAACAATCAAATTGTAAATCCTGCTCAGGGACCTGTCGCTCCTACTACGCCAACTACCACCAATCCCTCAACCAAGCAACAGTTGGAACAACTCAATACTATGAGGGAGGCACTCTTTAGTCAGGATGGCTGGGGCTGCGTGAGTATTAATCCATTTTTTAAACATATTTTTCTATATATGTATATTGTATCAAGATGGCTACATATCAAGGAAGTCAGGAAAATGTGAGCTTTTAAAGCATTTTAAAAATCTTCATTGAATTTAAAAAGATTTCAAGAGATTTTGAAGAATTTCAAGAGATTTCAACAAATTTTAAGGGATTTCAAGAAGTTTCCAGAAATTTTAAAAGAATTAGTGGAACTTTAAGGGATTTCATGAAATTTTAAAGGATTTTAAAGTCCGTTTCCCTAAATTCGTATTTTTAACACGCTCATCACTCTTATCTATTACCACATTTGTCTATTATCACATTTGATAAGAAATAGATCACTCAGAGATAAATGTAAGATTGCACCCGCGATTTATCTCATAATATGGCAACTTTTTTGCACAGATATAATCTTTAATCAGACTTTTGTCCTATCAGGAAATAAGTTTGTCTAATTGTAGTTAGCTATAGTTAGTAGTGTGAATAATACCTGATACATTTGAGATCCCGAAAGTTAACAAACTAACAAACATTCTCTAACTCCTCATCTTCATTTCGTTACAGCAACATGTGAACCAAGACACTAACTGGGATGTGCCTACATCTCCAGAGCCAAATATAACCAAAGATGGCGTGCCAATGTGGAAGCCGACTGTTAACAACGGTACCGAACTCTGGGAAGCAAATTTGCGCAATGGTGGACAACCACCTCCCCAACAACAAGCTAAAACT
The DNA here is from genome assembly GCA_032275165.1 of Synergus magnus. Lineage (NCBI taxonomy): Eukaryota > Metazoa > Arthropoda > Insecta > Hymenoptera > Cynipidae > Synergus > Synergus magnus. The sequence goes on from JAUESH010000024.1 coordinate 13,300,045, forward strand.
CCTTGGGGACATACTCCCTCAACCAACATTGGCGGAACCTGGGGCGAAGATGATGAAGCTGCTGATTCATCCAACATGTGGACTGGAGCACCCGCACCTAGTCAACCAAACACTCCTCAGTGGCCGGGTGCTACCGGTAACCAAACCGGTATGTGGGGAGGTATGCTAGTGAAGGCTGGAGATGCCAACTCCTTTAACAGGAATGATTGTCTAAATTTCACTTTTAATCTCAATATTCGCCGTACTATTTTTTCGGCATTTTACACATGTTCTTCGTGCTTATCTTAACAAACAGCAGATCAATTACATATTTCGATATGTGTAAACGACAAAGCATTAAATTCTTGGGTTCACTTTAAAAGGTTTGACTACGATCTTTTAGTAATTGACTGCCGTCTACAGCCTACAATTTTGATCCGATTTGGAATTCTTCAAGGGCGTGTGGGAAAAGTTATTTTAGCAGTATGTATTCCACCTATTTACTCGTAAAATAATAATTTTTAAAAAATTTCCATATCAGACAGATGTACTAATAATAAAGAATGTCTGTATAAAATGAAAAATTCTTTTTAATTATTATTTTACGAGTAAATAAGTGGAATATATATCGCTAAAATCACTTCTGCCACTTGCCTTTAATAAGAAACAAAAATTGAAAATCAGTCTGTTACTGAAAGCTCATAGAAAGCGCTGTGTGACACCAAGAAATTAGTTCTTTGGTTCTATCGATTTGTCGCTAATTTTCGCTTTTAAGATTAAACTCAAATTAAAGTTTTTTCCTTGTATTTTTGCTGCAATTTTTTATTTATTAGATATTACTAATTTAATGAAGAGGTTAAGCCTTCCAAAAGATGTACATATTCTCTTTGGAATGCTCAGCTGCAGCTTTATCCTGCATTAAGCTAATTAAGCTATTTTCCTAATGTATATTTCTGTCTATTAGCAATTATGAGACTCCGGCATTCACGTAGCTTTTTTTCAATTTAGGGGGTATTTTTGATTTTGTTGAACGATTTGATTTTGCATTCTTTTTTACGAGTATAATTTTGCTTCAATAAAACTGTGCTCGTCTCGCTTCCGTGATAGCTGTTTGTGTTTAATTCGTCCTCGATATTAAAAGATGAAACATGCTTTTTTTGATTGGAAATATTTCCTCGACATATTAAAGTAACTATTCTCGAGTTGCAGCGTCTTTAAAAAATTAATTTTTAAAATAGAACGCATGTCTGCAAGATTTGATATTTGAGAATTTTATTATGTCTAAACAGCACATTTATTTTAGCATTACTACTCGTTCATTCTCAGTGTAAAGTCAAGTCTGATGCAGAGTTAAAACTTGAAAACCTAACTCAAAATCGAATGATTGCGTTTTTATTAGGTGGCGGAGGAGGCGGGGGAGGAGGAGGAGGCGGTGGCGGAGGCGGAGGATCCAACTGGGGCGATCCAAGAATCGATCCCCGTGATCCGAGAGACATTCGATCCGTGGATCCGCGTGAGATGCGCGATCCTCGAGATCATCGCATGTCCCTCGATCCGAGAGAACATATCCGTGTCATAGACCCAATGGCACGCGACCCAAGAATGGCAGATATGCGTGGAGATCCACGTGGAATTTCTGGACGTTTGAATGGAGCGAGCGCTGATGCAATGTGGGGAGGACCTCCTGGACCTCCGCATCATCAGATGGGGCATCAGCATCCGTCCGGTCCACCTGCGAAAATGATCAATCCGTCTAGCATGAATCAGTGGGCTGGTCCTCCACCAAAAGACATGATGCCTGGTGGCAAACCATCCGGATGGGAAGAACCATCTCCACCTACTCAACGAAGAAATGTTCCAAATTACGACGATGGCACTAGTCTCTGGGGCAATCCAGGAGCTAACCAACGCGCTATGCCGGGAACTAAAGTCTCACACTGGAAAGATTTGCCTGCTCAGAATCTAGGAGGACGTGGAGGTATGTTTGAAATTACATTTAAGGGCATGTGGTAATTACCTTATGAGCAAATTTAGATTATTCGGGTTTTTGTTTCTACAATGAAACTTTAGGAACTGGTAAAGAACATGAAACCAGAAGTACGTTTTTTTGTTCTTTCCCAGTTCCCAAAGTTTCAGCGGAGAATACCCATTATTTGTGGTTAAAAAGTTTTCGAAACTGAATTGCTAAAATGGTAAGAATCACATACCCTTAAGGATATTGGATCCAAGTTACAGAGCGAAAAGATACCTCATTTCAATACTTGTTGAGTAAAATGAGGAAATTGAATTTTTAGGCTTGAGTTTGACGTCATACGATATCATCCTTAATAACACTTCGCTATATGAGATTTAAACTTTTAAAAACGTTTTTTTTTTTTTTGTTTATGCCTAAAGTCATGTTTAATTTGCAGGAATGCAATGTCCTCCAGGAATGCCACAAAACCGAATGCCAGGTCAGCCAGGCATGAAGCCAGATGTCGGTGCTCCAATGTGGAGTCACCCAAGTGGACCAGGCGGAAGAAACGGATCCTGGGGCGACGGCCCTCATGAAACTGCAGGTTGGGACGAAACTAAGGGACCTGCAGCTTGGAATGAACCGCAGTTGAATCAGTCATCATGGGGCGGACCCACTGCTCACAAACCAAAACCAATGGGACCCGCTGGAAGCTGGGCCGATTCTGATATGGACCCGTCACCCAGTTGGGGCCACCCTTCAAAACCAACATTAACAAAGGAGGTTATTTGGAACAGCCGAGAATTCCGTTCGCTTTGCGAGATGGGCTACAAGGTATTTTATTTGTGATATTTTTCAAAATATTTTTCACCGGGCTGAACGGTTAATTTTGAATAAATGATTATTTTGGAAATTAATCTCTTTCTTATTTGCAGAAGGAAGATGTGGAAACCGCTTTGCGAAGCCGTGAGATGAACAGAGACGAGGCTCAAGAACTTCTGAGCCAGGTTCGTCCTTTGGATCAGTGGCGTCGCCACGACGCTCATTCTGGGTATGACCTTGGAAATCAAGCAAGCACAGCACCAGCATATCCGAGATTTAACCATGTCGCGCAGCAGATGTCATTCCCTCCGGTAAGTCAAAAACTTTTTTCTCTTGATGAGCATCTATCCTGGTGGAAACTAGCAATCAAACTGCATATTTTGCGAGGCACTGATATATCTGGAAAGTTTTTTTTCTCGTTATCCCTCCTTTTGCACGGAGAAACTGGAATTCTCTTTCGAGAGTCTCTTAGTTTTTCCACTTTTGTGTGAAACTCAAATTCTCCAGGGTGTTTGAGTTTGACTGTAATCCTGTGACACGAGACGTGTTGTGTTCACGTTTTTTTAGTAAGATAGCTATAGCAAAATATGCATGTTGTGTGATTCAAAGTGGTTTTGAGTGGCATCATATAACTGGCGAGGGTTTTGCGACTTTAAATTTCTAATGGGTGTTTTGTTCGACCTAACACTTTTCCATGATTGGCCCACTAGACAATTAATTTCATAAATACGTGGTGGAGGTTTTTGCCAGGTTTTGTCTAACTAGTAAGAAAGAGTTACAGCCTTACATATAGTGCCATTTTTTCGGAAAGTTTTATTTCAGTATTTCTTGTTATCAGGAATGATCGCATGAAATCCTTTGAAAGTAATCGATTGAAATTTCTGAAAATTCAAAAATATCTTTCGAAATCACTTCAAATTCTTCAAAAACTCATCTAATTTCTTGAAAAGCCTTGAAATTCTTTAAAATCCGCCGATAAAAATTTCAAGATCGCTTCCTTATAATAAGATATAAAATCAAATAATCAAATGAAGATTGTTAAGAGGAGTGTTGATTTCTCGTTTATTACTGGTGGATTCTATGTGAAAAGCTGTATCTATTTAGCTTAAATTAGTGGTAGAGAAGGGATCGAAGGCTAGGAAGGGAGAGGGGTTCAGGGTGTTCGTATGTAATGCAGGGGGCCGGAGTGCCCAGCGGGGCGGCTACTGGCGGCGTAAGTGGTTCGGTGGCCAGTGCCAGCCTTCTCAAGCTCCAGCAGCAACAACAACAGCAGGCGGCTGTTCAACTGCAGCAACAACAGCCCAGTTCCAATGCGCCGCAGCCACCTTTTAACCAGGTGAACTACCTGACGTCCGGAACAAGCATTCTCATTTATTTATTTTATATCATTTAGCTTTCTCCCTTTACATTCTTATTTTGCTTGAACCATAAAGTTGACTCTTGGTTCTTCCAAAAGTTGTTTCCAATTAGACTATCCTCATTTTCAATCTAGCAATTTCATTTCACCTCTTTCAAAATTCACATCTCTGCGAGGCAGCGTTCGCTACTTGTGGACATTCCTAGACCTGATCGATATATATACTCAAATTTTTAGTTATACATAGTTGCATGAAAGGCTATGCTTGACCCTTACTTTTATTCAGAAATTTCAAAGTAATTGACACTTTCGATTTTACTTTCTCTTTTTCTGCTTGAAACGTTTCCATGCCTTTTATCTTTTGCATGATTTTTTCTAGAGGCTTGATTTTTTATGCATGTAGACAGAGCCTTGTTGATTGTAGAAACATTATATTTTAAGTTTTCGAAATTACATTTAAAGGAGAAAAAAAAGGCGTTCATTAAATAAAAGTCTCTAATAAATTATGTAAATGTTAGATTGATCAATTCAAAGAACTTTCATCTGTCCTTTGAAGATTTTTAGTAAGAATCTTCTAGTTTTGCATGCCTTTTTTGTAGACACAACAAATTTGTAAGTAATAGAAATAGTTCTTCGCAAAAAGTTGTTTCTATTCAAAGAGAGATGAAATATTTTCTTAGACTTGTTTTTTTAAAAGAGCCAAGTGTTTCATTGCATTAAAGAAGTATTTTAGTTGCGAAGAGAGATATTGCATTTTGCCTATTCATTACTCAAGAATAATTCAAACTGAGGGCGGAGGTAGACCAAATGAAAATGAAAACTATTCTTGTTTCCAGGCATCCAGAACCCCGCAAAATCAGCCCAGCACCCAGCAACTGCGAATGCTTGTGCAACAAATTCAACTTGCAGTTCAGGAGGGTTATCTCAATCATCAAATTTTGAATCAACCACTGGCACCTCAAACACTGATTCTCCTGAATCAACTCCTGCAGCAGATCAAGGTCCTACAGCAATTGCATCAGCAACACTCTGTTCAAAGTTCAGTGAAAGGAAACAACCAGACGATTCTGCAGATTAGTGTTCAGATTACTAAAACAAAGCAACAAATCACCAATCTTCAGAATCAAATCGCTGTTCAGCAAGCAACTTATATGAAGCAACAACAGCAGCAACAACATCCAGCTGCACCATCTCAAACTTCTGATTACTACAAAACTCCTGTTCATGATCCTATGAGCGCTCTTCAGAACTCCTTCAGTGATCTAGCAATGAATAAAGAGCCACCGGTGGTGAGTAGATATAAATTATGGGAACTTTTTTTAAAAGAAGACAGTTTGGGTACTTGTTTAGGTGCCACAGAATGCGAAGTTTCTATTTATTATTGCTTTAAGTGTTATTCATTCTGATTAAATGTATCGCCCTTTGCAGAGCCAGCAACAGTCCAGATTAAACCAATGGAAACTGCCCTCAATTGACAAAGACGGAGATTCTGGCGCTAATGAATTTTCACGAGCTCCTGGTACCACTAGCAAACCCCCTGTGACTCCTGGTGGTCTCTCTCAATCACACAGCAGTCCTAATATGAATCCCTTGCTAGGTCAAGGAGACGGAACTTGGTCATCGCGCCTCGGAGACAGCGGATGGCCCGATGCCGGAAACAGCGACTCCACCGACGGCAAAGACTGGCAACCAGGAGGTGCCGCTTTTACTGATCTTGTTCCGGAGTTTGAACCCGGCAAGCCGTGGAAGGTAATCCACTCCCAATACCGGACAATTTTATTAGTTTCAAGATGTTTTTTTTTTTAATAGTAGAATGATACAGAGCATAATTGGTGATTACTATGATTAGTTGATAAGGAAAGTAGTTTGTAAGATTGGTCCGGATCCACCTATATGTAATATCATTCTAGGGTACGCAGATGAAGAGTATCGAAGACGATCCTAGCATTACTCCCGGCTCAGTGGTCCGTTCACCACTTTCCTTGGCTGCCATCAAGGACCCTGATGCGATTTTCTCCTCAAGCACAAAAACTTCGCCACCACCGCAAGTCAACGCTGAAACTTCTATTCCAAGTCTCAGCAATTCTACTTGGAGTTTCAATCCACCAGCTACCACACCTAGTGCATTTACTAGGTAAGTCTTGAAAAACTACTTTATTAGAAAACTTCAAAAACTTATCTAATTCAGTTTTCTTTTTTCTTGTATCAAAATGGTGGCAATAATAATTTTTTTTAATATTAGCAGTGCAAAGAACACTTGGGGCGATTCTGCACCTCCACCAACAGCAGTGACCTCCGAACTTTGGGGCGCCCCGATGAGTAAAGCCCGTGGGCCGCCACCAGGTTTGGGCAGCAAGGGTAGTGTAGGAAATGCTAGCAACGGCTGGAGTGGTTTGAGCTCCGTAGGTCGATCAGCAAGTTCCTGGGGTCTTCAGTCCGGAGGAGGAGGCGGTAACTCTGGCTGGGTTTCTACCTGGTTGTTATTGAAGAATCTGACACCCCAGATTGACGGTTCAACTCTAAAGACCCTCTGCATGCAACATGGACCTGTACAAGATTTCCGGCTGTACCTGAATCACGGAATTGCGCTTACTAAGTACTCATCTAGAGATGAAGCTATTAAGGTTAGTACCGATTTTATTATTTATTCAAGTCCTTTAGTTTCTTGAACTAATACATTTATTTATTTTTATTTTTTTTTAGGATTTGAGCAGATATCATGAAGACTAAATATGTTGATGTTTTTATTTCAGGCTCAAGGTGCATTGAATAATTGCGTCCTTGGTAACACGACGATATTCGCAGAATCTCCTGGAGACAGTGAAGTTCACACTCTGCTACAGCAGCTAAGTCACGGAGGTCAGCAACAAACAAGCGGATCTGGAGGTACTGGTTGGGGCCTCCGACCAACGAATAAGGCTGCCCAGCCTCCTGACACCTGGGGTGGCAGCTCTAGCCAACTCTGGGGTGCTCCACCATCCACCAATTCTCTCTGGAGTAACGCCGGCCTCGACAGCAGTGACCAGCAACGAGCAACTCCCAGTTCTCTCAACTCGTACTTGCCCGGAGATCTTCTGGGAGGTGAGTTGATGTAGAGCGCAAGCCACTTGACCCGAATACTCAGTATGTAACGCAGGTTGTGCGATGCAGAAAAGATGGACTACAAGTGAAGTCCTTAGAGAAAATCATAGTCAGAAACTTCGTTTTCCTTTGTCTTCTCTGCTTTTTTCGAGACCCCCTTATCACCGTCTCATTGCAATAACCTGTTAACCCGATCGTGTCTGCTTCTGTGTATTTCAATAAGTTCGCGAATCCACAGCGATTGTTTCTCGCGACGCGATCGGCGTTACGCGTGGAACGATACAGTCGAAGAGTCTTCTCGAAACGTCAATTACATACACGTTAGGGACGCAATTATTAGAAACGAGTTACTTAAATTACCTTCGTATATCGACCCCCACCTACGGAAAAGAAAAGTCACAAAGGACCGAAGAATCGCGAGCTTAAACGCGAAACATAATTTTAACGACACGCATCTCTACTTACTACGCTCAGATTTAATTTTCCGTTTGTGGGGCGAGTAAATATACGTGTGTGCGATCTGTTTCGATGGAAGCTACTGCAGCGCTTTACTCGATTTTTAGTCATGCATTTAAAGAGTCGAGTGTTTGAAGAGTGTTATAGTTGAAAGAAATGATTTTAAAGAAATAGTAATAAAAGTTGATTTTAAAGAGTGAACGAAGATTTTTGGAAAGAGAAATGAGAGAGAAGGGCAAAGGAGTTTCCATCGAAGTCCAAGGCCCAAGTTCTCCGATCGTATTTAGAATGTTCCATTTTTTGCTGGACAGTTAAAGACTGCAGCAACTATCAAACTTAGACTGTATCAATCTAATCAAAAGAAAGAAACCTTAAACAAGCATTAACGTCGTTGTCCGCCGACTCGGTGACGATCAGCGACAGACAAAAAAAAACCGACAGGCCGACCGGACAACGATGCAACGATACCAAATGTTATCGCAATAACGTAAATTTTATTCTATATTAAATCTAAATGCCACCTGTCGTGCCAATGTCCAGTGTGTCTCTGTACCATTTATTAATGTAGAGTTTAATTGATATTATCGAACGCGCTAAGCGGCGAGAAAACGAAAAACAAATATTAACTAAAGAAAAAAGTTGCGCTTCAATTCGAGTCAAGTAGTGGTGGCATTAAGTACTGGCCGGTATATATTAGCGCTATGCCTTCCTATGAAGAAAATGATCATGTTCACGATGCGTTTTGCAGGAATAAAAGGTTGCAAAGTGAGATTTTTCACTCTAATTAAACTACATATTGGTGATTTATTGAATCAATTTAATGAATCAATTTAATTTCGTAAATAAATTTTACTTTAGACATTTAATTACACATTTATTTACGGCACAAGCCACACACTCAGTGTCGAAAGTACCTGATCAACTAATTAAAAGTGAAAAATACACGAAATCCCCTTTGTTTTAACATCCAGAATTATGCTGCGGTATTTCGTTTCGTTAGTCAATTTAAGAAACGAAACTAATATTTTCAGAAGTATTTGTATTTAAAAAAAAAAAGCAAATATAACTAAGATCTATCAATACCGAGAGCACAATTCTGAAATGGGCAATGGGTGCTAATTTTAAAAATGATCTTTTTTTTACTAAAAAAAAAAATGCACGCGTACGCGAGAGTCAAGTACTAAGAATATAGAGACGATTCTATAAGTGTATAGAAAGAACATTAATCGATCATTGTAAAAAAAAAAAAGTTGGCAGAGAGTTTCACCAGTCTGAAAATAAAAAAGCCGTTCTTGTAAATAGACGTTATATTACCTGCATAATTGCCTATGAATATGGATATTATTGTAATTGCATCATGGATAAATGCACACATTTCAGATTTCCGTACTTTTTCTCGTTTTGCTTGAAAAAAAAAGAGAAAAAACAAAAAACAACACTGGGTAATGTGTTCGTGAATTGTGAGTGCATAACAAAGTACTATCTTCTAAGTACTTTAGACATATTTAATTATATATAGATATATATATATATATATAAATATATTGTTTATATATAAAATTGTATATTATGAGAAACTAAGAATTTCACAAGCAACCTTTATTCCTATCAAGAGAATGAACTTTAAGTATCACGGTAAATCCATATAAATGTATAACGACTTATGGGCTCTTACGGATGACTCTAATGGCTCTTAGTTGTAGGTGTTAAGGTACCGCGTAAGTGTTTTAACTATATTTTAATGTTGAAGGTCAATACAGAATTGCCTGGTCGTGCGAAGGTTGTAAGGTTTCTTTCAAAGGCAAAAAGCGCTCCGCGTTACCGACTAATTCAATACGACTGGAAAGAGAAAACTCGAAAAACGAAAACAAAAAAAAAAAATGAGAAAAAAAAAGAACGTGAGAGAAAAGTATTGAGTGCAGCGCAGCTCGTGGATGAGTTATATTTATTGATCGAATCAAAGACGATGATGAACCTTTCTCAGAACAGTAGGAAGATATTTGTTGTGATAATAATATTGAATTTAGGCACCTAGGGTCTCTTACCAGATTAACCTTTACCAACGTTCAATCGATGATTAAGGAATAATTAAACGGTTAAAGGACGGAGGCATACAAGCAGGAGGAGGAAAATATTACTTTTATAAGAGACATACTCTTTTAAAGAGACGAGATACTTTTATAAGAGTAAGCAATGAATTTGACGTGTGTCTCTCTACGCGTACGAAATCGATTATTATGTACAGCCTATATATTTTTGATCGCTCGGCTTAATTGGTCTAATCGCGAATGTCGTTGTTGAGAACAACGGAATTTTAATCTTCTCGATTCTTGAATAATGGAATCTGGGAAAATGTACGCGTAGATATTCACAGCGACCTCCTCCAGTTCACGTAGATAAATATATACTTTTAGTACGACTAAGGAGAGGAAACAATACGATTTTTAATATTAATATATTTATGACGAGCTATTAGCCTATTTGTTTATTATCATTTAATGATTATTCGTAGGTTTACCCTCCTAGCGAATGTTGTCCATTATTGAATGTTGTGAAAAAAAGTATATGCGGGTAGCTTGGCATGCGCTGTATGTTACACAAAACTACACGAAACTACACACTACAACACGAGAGCCACTTTGCTTTTCTGCAAAATCTCGTGCTTTTTTTTTTTTAATTCACTTTTTAAATAGTCCAATCAATCATTCGTTGAAAATATTTTATAAAGATATTTTACCGTATTTTGTTAAATATTTTTTTAAATGCGAGAGCGTACAACGATCCGGAAATTGCAGAGGAGCAAAATTGGGTTTTGAGTCGTAGAATAAGAATTGCACAAAGTACACGCATTATATACGTACATTTAATGCGTCCCTCGATTCGAGGCTGCTTTTACATTGGAATCAATCATATCACCTCGTGCAGATGCTCATGTCCAATGTAGACAGTCTCGATGAGAGAACATATTTAAAAAAGAAAAAAACAAAATACAAAAAAAAGAAGAAAGCAAGTAGGGAATTGTGGTATGGAGTCGTACCACCAGTGAAATCCAGTTTTCCATTGAGCGTGAACTTAAAGATTCTCAAAAAAGTAAAACAAAGCAAGCAAGCAAAACACATTTCATTCTCCTATTTTTCGAAAACTCTTCGAATATCAAAGATAGGTTCGATCGCATCTTTTTTCTATTGAAGACCAAGGAATAGGGGATATAAAAACGAATCGGTTTTAACGAAGGATCAAAGAGGAGGATAGTCGAGGGTACGACCGTAATCTATATGCATACGTATACAATATTAAAGTAGCGTAAAGAATAAAAAAAAAATACCCGCGCTCGCGCACTACACTTAAGGGTTTAGGGGTTTCGGAGGCGAGGGCGGTAATTTTAAGGTTTAATTAATTAAGATTAAGGTTGAAAAAACACACCTACAATGTGATATTCTCGTGTCTTGTCTGACGAGAGACGTTGTTCTAAGATATAAAATAGTTGGCGTTTGTCTTTTCGCGTAATTTTTAAGGGACTAAATACACAGACGGCAAAAGAAAAAAAAAAACAAATATTACTGAGAATGTAAATGAAGAAAAAAGAACAGGAAAGAGAGCAGAGTAGAGTCGAGAAATAAATATCCACAAAGTTAGAATCGAGAGAAAATCAAGGGGAGAAACCGTGTTTCTGCGTCTTCTTCTTTCTTTCGAACATTTCTTTACCGCCTTTCTTTCGATCAGAGAAATTCGCGAGCGACTCGCCCAGTTTTCCAGACAATTAACCGTTCATAGTCTCTAGGATCTGATTTCACATGCCATGTTAGTCAATAAGCGTTTTCCGTTTAGTATTTTATTATCAATATCCGCAAACACACTTACGTGCACGTATATTCGTTCAATGTGTTGTGTACATCTGCCGTTCTTCATTATGTCTCCATCGTTGCACCACTGCGAAATCTCCAGTAAATTAAGTTTTGCTGTGTTTCGAATAATTTCAATCTTGAAACTGCCTTTTAAAAAAAATCACTTTCTCTAATCGATGTTCCTCTTAAAAGAGAATTTTTAGTGCAATTTACTGAAGGCCAGTTTCGAGTTTACGCTTTCGGTTGTTTCTTCTCTCCAGAGCCCCCCCCCCAATCCCCTGCCCCCAATTTCCGGTCGTCAAAGGATGACCTGCTCAAAACACGACCAAATAACAGGAGCTAAAATTAAACGTAGAATCAAAGCATAATTTTAGGCGTAAACGGGTTTTTTGTGATGAAAGTGATCTTAATCTACGTAGGATGTCGCGCCTTTCCTTTTTTTTTTCTTTCTTCAATTTTCGAGAACCCTGAGGTCGTCTTTATTGCATTTTTTTGTTCAATTCTTGAAGGGAATTGAGAGAGCAGTACGTTGGGATATTGAATAGAATTCTCACACAACAGGCACCTTTTGTCTCCTTAATTATTGTCGATAGTAAATAAGATAACAAATAAAGTAATTTGTTATTATTTCTGTAATATATAAATTACTATGTTGTTGATAATACTCAAAACGATGTGTACTAAACGATACCAACGACTTGAATTAGCTAGCTTGTTATTGTTTGTCTTTGTTATTTATTTTAAATCTCGCGATTGTGATGAATGCGTGCCGGAGACAAAAAAAAAAAAGGGCGTCTGTGCTTTGTGAGAAAAGCAACCTGACGTACTCAATTATTCTTTTCCCAGAAACCTCTCGATTTTTTGATTCGACTCTCTTTTTAGGGAAAGTAGCGTCGTCGTCACTTCTTTTTTTCGATGCTCTTTAAGGAATGAATAGGAAAATCGACAAAAACATTAATGTTATCGATTAATTAATCGATAAATTATTACTACTGCTACTATTACTACCAATACTATTACAACAACTATTACTACTACTTACCATTATTGTTACTACGACTGTTACTACTAAATAATATTACTACTACTTCATTGCGATATTTTGCGAGCTACCGTTGTTATATACATATATGTGCTTTAACGTGTACGGTACCTTAATTTTCTGGTCGTTTTTTTTAAACATATATACGTTTTAAATTATTAATGTGCTTCGCTAGTAAATGGATTATTAAAAAAAAAAAAAAAAAAGGCTACACATGAGACAAAACATAAACGCGAGACGTTTTCTAAACGAAGCCAGACTCAAGTATTAATTCGATCTCGCGCAATAAATTGTATTCAGGAGAGGGGGAAATCGTTCTTCCAAATTGAAACGCATGAGGGAACCGAAAACGATGGTGGACGATATTAAAAGTAAAAAAAAAAAAACAAAAAACAAAAAAAAAAGATAACGGTGATAATTCATCGACGGCGGATTGAATTCAGTTCAAATTTAGTATTACGTAGGTGTGACTAACGAGATAAATTTTATGAAAGGAGAAAATCAAGAGTACGTGAATCCTAGTTGTAACTAATGAGTAACGCATAAGGGTATTTATTTGTAGTAAGCGATAATTAACTTTGGGATATAATGAATAAATAAAATATATATATATACATAACATATATATATATAAAAGATAAATAAATAAATATATATATATATGTATACACTGATACGCGTACACATCCACGATAATAATAATATTAATAATAATTTTAATAATGATTCAACGCGTAAAAGTTCTCAAAACCTCTCACACTTTTACGTACGTGTTTCCGCGCTCAACGCAAACTAAATACATACGAAATTTAAATTCATGAATTACTGATACATCAAATAGAAAGACGCGACGTTTTCTTTGGGACTCGCTCCTAGACTATTTTCCTTTTAAGTCGTAGATTACATTTCGCGAGTGTTCATTCCAGGCTGACTGCAGTCAGCATTGCTAAATATGGTCAGGGACATGAGAAGTTTTGTAAAAATGAAAAAGACGTGTTTCGTTTTCAACTCCGAAGAAGGCCCTTTGATAAAATCGCGCTACGGATTCGCTCCTGTTTTTTAATCCAGTCATTCGCTAGCGGGAAGAAATAAGTTCCGCAGAGGCCTGAATCTACTTCTGTTTCCAAAAGACGGTTGTTACTGTTTGTGATAGAGAGCTAAACCCAGGAAACCCGCGTTCGAGGCCTAAGCGTTTCAGTATTATAAAGTAATCAGAGTGACAAGGGGATTGGCTAAAAAGTTATAACTCGACCCACCACCTACAATGTTTGTTTCGAGCTGTCAATCATGTTATTAGCTTTTGTTTATTATACTTTTTAAATATTCGTTTTTAATATAATTTTGAATGATACTTTTTTTTCGGACATTTTGAAGATTTGTTTTTGATATTTACATTTTTTTGGCGAGTGGGAGTTGGGAGGTTTATTGAGTTGGCAGTATTTGTGGTGAAAGCGACTAATCAGGGCGAGAAGTAATAATTGTTGTAGGGCCTCGGCGAACTTGAGCAATTCTCGATTGGACGATGATTAAAGAATTACGCTCTTTGAATCTGTGATCTCAAATTTATCTTTACTTATCAAAGATAGAAGTGCAACTCTTGTAACAAGGGCAGAGGGAAACTGGAAACATTTAACTGGAAAACAGTTAAGAGACACGAAAATCTGGTGTACCTGACGAATAAAGAGCGGTATTCTTAAAGTTCGCGGAACTCTCACGACGCGATTCAACGAAAAAATAAAAAACGTAAAAAAAAACAAGAAAGCACGTAATAGCGAACTACCTCAGCATTTTTTTACTAAGATACCCGAGAAAAGGAGAGAGAAAGACGTAGAACGCGATTTTTGACAAGGGGCTTTTTATAAACGATAGAGGGGAGGGGGGAGAGTGAGCCGAAAATTTCGGATCGCCACGTGCAATAAATATGTCAAATAGTCCTTGCTATTGTACCCACTACTTAATTCGAGTCGCTAAGCTTAAGTTTCTAAGCTTAAGTTTCAATTTAGGCGCACTACTTTGAATAGCGACAAGTTTTTTTTTTTACGTAGGCCTCTGTAATATATGTGTATCCGTATATTATATCGCTCTATGTATCGAGTGTAGAAAAAAAAAAAGGAGAGAGGGAGGGACATGTAGCGAAATCTTATCACTGCTCATTCGAAGCCAAAAAAACGTCTACGAGGGATCAATGTTACTTCAGAATATCAATATCGAACATATTTTTAGATTATATTCTAACCCATCGAGAAAGTACGATTTAAATCTGGGTAGAGAAAAGAAAGTGAAGGGAGAAAATTTTTTCTCACGACAGCTTTTAGATCCTTTGATTCCCTGATTTTTGAGAAGAGGAATCTTACTGAAAACAAACTCAAGTCTTCAAGATTTCACTCCCTTTTTAAAAATAGGAGAATTATTTTAAATTTTGATTCTAGTCTAGAATTTCAGGTTGAGTTTGTTTTCGTGAGGTAGCGTGTTCGATTACTCCGAATTACGAAAAAGACTTGAAGAAACACAAAATACAAACGCACTCGAGTAAAAGTTAAGAGGAAAATAGAGAGGAAATGAGAATGAAAGTGTAAAAGAAGAAAGAGAGTGGCTGACAGAGACGAGGGGAGGGCTGAGACTTAGTTTTAGCTTTTTGAATTAAAATTATTGTGAGAAAAGCGCACCCAATCGCGTCTATCCGGATTACTAGAGCGGAATTCGTTCTTAGGTAGCGTCTAAGGCTAATTAAGTGTGTAAAACGAAGTATGTTAATTACTTTATAGGCTCTATACTTATAGCTCTCGTTTTAACGATAATCAAAGTACGCGGTAAATCTTTAGGTCGAGTATTCGCGAGAGCGGCGCTGAAACCGGTGAAAAAAAAATTTGAAAAGTTTCGAAATCAAATGACAAAAAGGAGATCTGAAACTTCAGAATTGCGTAAGGCTGAAAATGATAACAAAAGTCAAAATTCTATGAGTTACCAAGAAAAGGAAGTTTTCAAGTTGACCGGGGTAAAGAAAAAAAGAAAGAAAAACGTTAAAATCGCGAGCGCCGCTGTTCCAAATCGTACAATCTAGTGAGCTGCACTTCGGAAAATCGTTGTTCAATGAACGTCTTTCTGGGGCATTAATAAACGAAAATTAATTATATCTGGCCGCTGTTCTTCCTATCGTAATTCGTAATAACGTTCTAAAAGTAACTTTTGACCAATGACAAAAAAGGTGGCGAGAGAACCGAATGAAATTCAAACTTGAGATTTTTCATTCTTATTTAGCACCCGGAGAAGATGTTATCTTGCATTGATTAATACTTTCCGGAGTGTTTTTTTGATAATAAAGGATCTGTACAAAGGAAAAATTTCAGTAGTAAGGTTCAATCGCCCGCCAAGCCAAATTGGGTCTCTCGAGGCTGTGAAGCATTATTATGGCGGAGGAAAGACATCTCGACCTCGGCCAGTAAAATGACGCTTTCTTTTTTATTATTATTAAAAAAAAATTAACGTAATTTTAACTCTTAATCCGCGAGTGAGAAAAATAAAGGCAAAAATAAAGAAACAATCGATTCTTCCATTAGAATTTCGCGAAACAGTCAAAAATAAAAGGGGGACGGAAATCTTTCAATCGAGGCGAGGGTAACTGTTCGAGAAACTCAGCTGCTCCGTCATACGCTTAATTGTGTTGCCAATCATGTTATAATTAATTAACTTAATTAATTTTTAATCGATAAATCTACGAGGATCCTCTGTATTTCGCACGCATTTGCGATTGTTGTTTCTATTTGTTCTCTCTAATATTTTACATAATTCTATATGTATCTAGGGTATATTTCTAAACAAATACACACACACATACATATATATATATATATATAAATATGTTTTATGAATATCTCTCTCTTCTATCTATCAATCTATCTCTCTCTCTCTCTTTCGTCTTACGTTTTTTCTTTTCGGAAAATCGAAGTCGATCGCTCGCTCAAAAAAATATCGTTCGATCCTTCTCGGGATTTTGCACAAGAAAATTTCGATCTTCGAAATTCTCTGGCGACAAGCTCGTTCGGTCGTGTGAGGCTCTTTCGTTGAAAACTTTTTTCGAGCGTTCTTCCAGTTTACACTGAATTTCGCTAATTTCGAGGCGCGATTTTATTGAGTCGCATTTTTCTCATCAGTTGGTTAGCCGCTTATCGATCTTCCGCCGAAAAGCGTTCTCCCAAAAAAATTGTCTCTTTCTTTTTTTAAAAAAAACTTTTATTTCTTCCAAAAGAGCCGCGACCTTCCGACGCTTTCCTCCGCCCAGAGAAAAATGCATTATCGAACTTATCACGAAAGGATCCAAACTCTCAAGTCGTCAGCTCCGGCCAGTAGCAAGTGATCATTCTAGACTATAATAATTAATCAATTACGAGCATCCAATCGAGAACGAGCGTCGAATAAAAAACAGAGAGAGAGAGAATAAACGGAATTTCCATGTTTCAGTGCCTAAGTAATAATCATAGCCTGTAATTTTATAAGTCGAAGTAAGCAGTGTACGAGTGGAGCGTGGCCTTTTTGCTTTCAGTATATTATAACGATACGTATTTAACGAGGAGATAAAAAAAAGGAAAAAAGGTTTAAGACATTTGTGTAATACATTGGGTTGAAGTTTCAGACGTATAGTTTGACCGTTTTTTTTTACATATATTGGAATAAAAATATCCAAAAATAAATCTAATACATTCCCTGATGAGAATGTAATAAGTTTCCAAAGTTCCCAAAACCATTTTATTTTTATTTATTTATTAGCAGAAATTTACCCAGCGTTGCTCGGGATTTTAAGAAATTTCAAGATATTTCAAGAGATTTTAATGAACTCTAAGGGATTTTGATATATTTTAAACGATTTTAAGACATTTAGAGAAGATTTTAAAGAATTTCGAGTAATTTTAAGGGATTTTATTTGGAAACTTTTAAACTCTCTTGAATTCTTTTGAAATCCATTGAAATTTCTTACAATCACTGAACATCACTTGAAACACAGGAAAAAAAGGTGTAGTTTATGTTACAGGCTTAATTTAAATTGCCTTAATTTAAGTCCTTTTTTAGACTTAATGCTAGATTTAAGCCCATCTTAGTCTTAAAAGAAAACCGTAAAGTATTGTTTTAAGACTAACACGGTCTTGTTTAAAGACTAAGATGGGCTTAAATCTAGCGTTAAGTCTAAAAAGGGACTTAAATTAAGGTAATTTAAATTAAGCCTGTAACATAAACTAGACCTTTTTTTCTGTGAATGTCTTGAAATCTTGTAATATCTATAGAAAACTTTGGAAAATCCTTTTGATATCTCTGTTAAATTCTTTTGAAGATCCCCTAAAATCCCTAAAATGAATCAAAATCTCTTTTGAAAAGTTTTTAGATTCTTTAAGATTGTTTTACTCCTCAAAATTCCTTAAAATCACTCTTAAAATCCTTTAATAATTCTTGAAATCTTGTGACATCACTTGAAAATCGTTAGAATTACTTAAAAATCTTTTTCAATTCTTTAAAGTCTCTTTAAGATTCCTTTAAATTCCCGATAATCACTTAAAATCCTTTTAAATCATTCTAAATGTCTTGAAATCATTAAAAATAATCCAACTTTTTTTTGATATTCTTAATCTAATAAACGTAAAAAAAAAAAAAGAAAAATTAAAAAATATTCGTCAGACTAGACGTCTGAAACGTCAACCTAATGTGTAATACCAGCTTCGATCCGCGGTGTTCGATCGAAACTCGCAAATTCCGAATACGTAATCTTCAAATATCTTCTCAATCTTTGAAATCGATGCTTCTAAGTGGCAAGAGTATATTCTTCTGATCGTTTCTTGCTCGGTGTCGTCCGTGAATGGCGCTGAAATTGTCTCTGTTTCCGGGGAAGAATCTTTCAGAGAAATATAATTTGATTCCAAGACAGGGTAAATAAATGTAGCTTTCCTCTTCGATACCATTCTTCGCTGGAAAATAAAACATGTCTTTACAATTCCGAGAATAGAAAACTAGTCATCCTGAAATTGAAAAAAAATCTTTAAAGGTGGTTTTTCGAAAAGGAAAGTCCCTTTCGTGAAGTGTCCGAGTGGCGATCGTGGTTCAAACGGTTCACGCGACCCTACCCTCCAATCACCTTGCATGTTATTCAAGAGCCTGCCTGAATCTAGTCCTAAGTGAAGAAACACGTGCGTCAGCGTGCACAAGGCTTGTGCGTGGGTAAAGTAAATTAATTAGGATTAATGAGAGGAAAAAAAGAAAAGAAGAAAAAAAATATATATATATATATAAAATAGACTTTTAGAGTATTCGACAAGTGACCTTATGGAGCCCCTTCCCTCCTTTCTTCTCCTTTCAGAAGGTTCAAGGAAAACCCTGCCTCCCTCCTCCTCAACCCTCAACCCTATCTCTGTCAGCAAACCCGTGATTTCCGATTTCGCGAGCGAGAGAGAGAGGAAACGGTCAAAACAAGAAACCACGGGAGAATTGAATTTTCGAATTGTGATCCTAGCCCTGAATTTCTAATTTCAAGTTAGGAGCGAGGCAACTTTCGAAATCGACCACTCTCGCCGGTGTTCATCGAAATTTCGTGTCAAATATCAAAGTGTGATTAATTCGTAGGTGTCCTAGTGGACGATCCTTGGGAGAAGGTGCGCATTTTTTTTTCTCATTCGAGGTTGATAGCCTCCATCGTACTAAGACGTAATATAAAGGCAGGAAAATAAAGAAAATCTCGAAAAAAAGGAACCCCGGGTATCGACGCGAGATGTTCGGGTACGCGTTCAATTTTAGAGCTGTGACAAGGTATGAGAGAAGTGGGAGGGATCTTAGTTACGGAATTAGGTTGGACTCAAGTTATGTCTCGAAGGGACATATTATTAATATTTACGATTAATTAATGATAGGAATAATAAATAACAAGGGGAACGACATTGTTCACTGTACTGACCGGTGTTCTTTCCGCTCTGAAACAAATCTGTGAAGCGCCAACATCCCTCTATGTAATACTAATACATTTAAAAAAAAAAAGGATAAAAAATTAAAAAAAAAAAATGTACGAGATGTGGGCAAATGTCTAGAACTTTAATCATTCTGCAATAATGAATTCTGACAATAATCAATTTATTTAGTTTCTATCTTGCACATTTCTTGAAGTTTATTGAAATTAGTAAGGATATCTAAACCAACAAACTTGATTTTTTTTTTTTTTAATGAAAAGTTTACGTTTCATGAACAGTTTAAGTTCCAGAGATTTTTCCATGTCAGAAAAAGTGAATGAGAATATATTATATATATGTATACACAAATAACGATAATATAAAAGTATATTTAACCGATGATATGATATATGGATATATTATTATTGCTACTATTATTAATATTATTATCGTGAGTATATATTATGCCAATTACATAAAAGCGAGTATTAACGATGAAGAAAAACCAAGTACAGCACCGTAAGGTAAAAATACTGATTAGGGTCTCTATATTATGTGTAAACTGTGTTGTGAGCATTAGGCTATTTCTCTCTCGTAGTTAACTAGATTTTTAATGGCTTAGGCTAATGGTAATACATATAAGGATCTATTATTCCTCTTATTATCATCAACAGCGACATGTCCCCTCACACGCCTACATTACACTTTAAACAAAATTAACAGCGCAGAGAGATGTCCGGAAGAGAAACATATTCGAGAACCTAACTTTAAGTATTTTTTAAGCCGTAAATTTAAAATAGCGCGCGTCCTCACGATGCCAGGTTAGAAGTAGTTTATCAGCGTTAAATATTTAAAATCACCCAGTTTTTTTTTTTTTTTTTTTTTTTCATGAGTCCCGGGGTTTGGAGACGCTTGCGATTTTCAACTGTTGACTCGATTTTATCAGTTAACTACCTCACAATAATTTCGATCAAACTCAAATTCGAAATTTACAATATTTAATGACATTCCAATATTTCCGATAATTGGTCGAAATTGTTGGCAGAGGTAGGTGGGAGGAAAATGATATCAAACTAACGGCGACCCGGAGAATCCTTTAAAGTTGCTCAGGAGATTTTGGCACGGAATCACCGTCGCTGCTCGTTTCTAATTTTCGAATTATGGCACATAATCAAATTGATCCCAAGAAACTGAATTCTAATGAAGCTGTAAACGCAGTCAAAGACATCAAAAGACTGATGCATGTTTAGATTTTAACTAGGCTTGTTCAAATCCCTTTATCCCTTAAGAAACCATTTGGTTAACTAAAATTTAAAAAAAAAAGACAGTTAAAACTGAAAACCTGCCGCAAGAAACAATCTTTAACAAAAAATAACTCTTCCGCAAAAAATATTAAAGTAGAACATTTCCAGTGGAGAAGGATCAAAGGAGAAATTTTTTAAAATATCTTTTGTTAGTATCCTTCTGTATTGGGCCGGTTATTTGTTTGCAAAATTGTTGATTGCTGAGGTGTCATTAGTAAATAAAAAAAAAAACTGTTTTTGATTCTATTTTTAGGACTTTACAAATTAAAAGAATTGAAAAAAAATCGTCCCATCTAAGAATCCGATTCTAGTGGTCGCCGTCTTTCGCGATTTTTTGGAAAAAGAAGAAATAAAGAAAACGATTCTTTAAACAATTCTTCCGTGATTTTCCCGATATAATACGAATACCTCTTTCGAAACCAGTCATTTAATTGGACCTGAGCTCGACGCATGACTGTACTTTGATTATTTTGTTCCATTTTCTTTTATCGATACGCGCGAATGCTCATGTGGACCTAGTGGACCTTATACATACATACATATATAAATTTAAGACTGTTTTAAGCCATAGAACTGATATTAACGATTATTATCCAAGTCAATGCAAGGTGTGGGAACGGAAATGGGAATTCTATACTTAAACGAATGTTTATGAAAGTATTTATTTTATTTACGTACTACTAGTAAGGCTCTCGTTTAGTGACAAGAGGGGGAGTGGGAAGATAGTAGGCTTTTTTAAATTACGCACAGTGTCTTAAGGCTGGCCGCCCTGTGTCTTTTCTTTCTCAATATCCAGCACACTAATTTGTTCCTGTAATTTCGCCTACTCTGTATTAATCGCTAGGGAAAAAATGTCGAGGACATAAACGGGAGAAACTTTGAAAGAGTGAAATTTAGTGAAAATAGGCAAAACTGGGTTCCTATTTGTTATCCACTAAAAACTTAAAGCACCCTAGTGCCATTGAAAGGATTCCATCCACCAAAGATCAACCTTTAGTCTTGCTTTTCTCAAGTTTTATTCGAAAACGGATTCAAGTGGACCTGCTTTTTATTGATTTTTACTCTTTCAGGAAATTCTCTCTATCTTTCGTGCAATCGTAGAATTAATTAGTTTTAAGGTTCGAGCCTTCCGGGCAGAGGCGGTTTCACGAGTTGACGAAATTGGAAAAATAATAATACAGTCTGGAAGAAACTGACTCTTTCCGAGTAAGTGCAGTTTTAAAATCCCCGCTCGGGAGATAAGAAGTTGCCCTTTTCTTAGTCTGATTTCCATACAAAGTCCTCTTTCGGTACTCTGAACATTCTCGTAACCGACACAAGTCACCTCGTCTCGACAAATCCTCTCAAAAATTGTAAACATCGACTCGAAGTTCGCTCTCTAGCAAGTCGAAAAACGAGGTGGCTTGTAATAGCTTAGTTAATTTTATTATTATAACATATTATTCATTATTATTAATTAAATACTGAGCTCGATTCATGCTTCTTGTCTACCGGGCGAGATCAGAAATTTTCTCGTGGTTCGAAATTCTCTTCAACTTTCAAATTCTCTCTTTGGATATGTGAATTTAATTTCAAATCCTTTGTGAAAATTTCGACTGGGAACAGTTGAAAATCGCCAATGAGGTATTACATAACTCCAGAAACCTCATCGCAAGGCCTTAATATACTTATCATAGTCGTATTCAATTAAAGGACTTCTAAAATCCGGGACTTAATAAAAATTCGAAACTCAACAATTTCGAATTGTTAGCAAGTCGAGATGGATTCTTAGCGCAAAAAAAAAAGAAAACCTTTTAACTGAACGCGTAGAATGTAAATGTGAAGCAGTATATAGAAAATTAATAATCCGAAAAAAACACACACATGCATTTACACGCGTAAACACACACTCACGTACATGCATACAGGTACTTTAGCGTTGTAAGGAAGCACGTTATTTTTTATTGTAGAACTTTAAAGGCAGAACTTTTAAGATAGTAAGACAGGCACCCCTTTGCATGTCTGATACGCGGAGATTTCGAAGGAAAAAAAAAAAAACCGAAACACCGAAGTGTAAACTCGTAAACGAAGGCATATGGAAACGGTCGAAAGGCGAAGTAAACATACCTAAATATTAAAGAAAAACAATGAAAAATGTTGTACTGCGATATAATTGTTCTGTATAAGCGGTGAAGCGTTAAGGACTACAGAAATGAAACTAAAAGTGCATTCTCGTATCTTGATACTAGATTATTATTGTGTCCGCATATTATCATTGATTATTATATTATTTGTACCCCAATGTAGCGTGATTATTATGGTTTGTAAAAAAAAAGCGCGTTCATTATTAATTGTACATTTCCGGTTGTAGTCGCATCCGCGCAAGGCTCGAGACTCGATTTGACAAAGCGAATTTTCTGAGCGGGATTTTCGCTTTTTTTTTTTAATGTAATGAACCGAGAATTTTAAGGCGCCCTACGCTGATGCGACCGCCCGAGAGGGAGGCCTTTGAAAGTGTTTTTTTTTTCTGATTTATTTTTATTTTTATTTTTATTTTTTTTGTTCTTTTAAGGAAAAAGAGTATCAAGCAGCTGTACCTAAGTAGTGTAACGATACCTATTTCATTATTAATTATTATTATATATTATTACTATTATTATTATATTATTATTGCTATTATTAATTATATTATTATAAAAATATTATATTAAAATAAATCAATAAAAAAAAAATGTCAAAATTGTACAATTTTAGTTTGTTTTAGAATTTAAGAGAGAATAGGGTGCTCTTATGATTAAGATGACTCGAATCTACCGCGACTGAATATGACAAATATATGTCGAAAGTGACGAAAATGGTTCGATTATAAATCTGTTAAGTATTGATTTAGAATTTGTTACTGTTTCTCTATTTTATGGAAATTGGTCTTTGAAAAGCAATTGTGCTCTTTCTGTCTGACCTTGAGAATCATTGAAACTAAATGAAAAGTTTCCAATAATCGAAATTCCAAGAAAGTGAAAAAAAAAAGGGTCCACGGAAAGACGACTTCCGTTAGAAAAAAAAGCAAACCAGTAAAGTGACTAATTAAAATATCTCGTCCATCCCGAATTGTGTCCTAATAGCTCGACTGGGATAATTAAAAATAATTTCCACGAGTTGTAAGAACAGTGGAAGAATCAGGACTTCCATAAAAAAAAAAGTGAAAATGAAAATAAAAATAAATTATATTCAAGTACAAGTGTTCAAGTCATATTATACTTAAATAAAACTTAACGCATTTAATCGTGCGATTTTACTCAAATACTCCTCTTCTCGCGTTGTATCTAGGCTAAGGTCATAAACAAAAGTCCTAGAAGATGAAAAAAAAAGCTTATTTAACAAGAAAAGCTGAGTCGCTTTTTACGAACGGGACCTCGACTCGACAGACTCGAAACTCAATTCTAGTCTTTGTTCTACAAATTACAAGTTTCTAGATTTGTTTTTCGGAACTGCTGGTCGCACGAAATACGTACAAAGATCGCATTAAAAACTTGCATTTTTCAAGAAAAGAGCAATTGAAATTGAATTATTTATCAATTATTCAATTACTAAAAAAAACTTGTCAAGACTTTGACGAGTTTAATTTTCAAGTAACAAAAGAAATTCGAGACTATGTGGCCATTAGTATCAAATATAGAGAGTCAATAAATTAATCAAAATTCCTTTTGTACAATCCCTCTTAAAATATAGAATGTATTTATTTCTTGAGTCTCTTTTTGTTTGAATTGAAACAGACAATTTCAGAACGACGGCGAATAGGAACGTACATATATACGTATGCATACCTTTATCTACGCATGTAATCACATGAGTAATTATATACAATAATGATAATGATACATTAAATACGCGTATATATCTATTATACAAATGACTTTAAAACTAGGCTAAGGAGACACGCATAAATATTATATATTATATAAATCTATATATTAACGAAAGAACACATATATTTTTGGCTGCGAGTCCAAGTCGAAGTGTGAGACCCGTGTATTAAAATACTGTGAATTTTCGATATTGCATACATATTAATAAGGTTTAGGCAAGAGTGAGAAAATGAGAAAGTGTGCGTTCCGAAAAGGCCTTCTAAGCCTTCCTCTAGGGTAGCGTATCCACATTTAAACGTACATATATTCACACACAACTACATTGCATGGTACCTAAGTGTCTGTCTGTCTGTCTATATGTCTGTTTCGCTATATCTACATACCAAAACCTATATCTGTCTCTTAGACTTAGATAATTAATTATTTAATTAAGTGGAATTTAAAAAAGCCCACAATATTCCAATATTTTGGAAATTGTGGGCTTCCAATCGAGAGCAAATCAGTGAACGATTATGTCCTAAGGGGTCACGCACAAATTGTTTAAGGCTTTTTCTCTTTTCTAATAAGACTTTCAAAGGATTTCTGTAAATTCTTTGACATTCCACAGGAAAAGTTTCTTCAAAAAAAGGGCAAAGATTAAGGCCTCAAAACATCAATCGACAGATTTAATTTGGAGTAAAAATATTTCTAACTTGTAATTCCCTGACGAAAGTTTCGGAATGAAATTTATTCCGAAATTTTCCGAATAATTCCGTAATTTGTATCCGAACCAAACAGTTTCATTCCGATCTAATTCGAAAGAAGTTTTCAATCGAAATTAGTCAGAGGCCCATTAAAAATCAATCTGAACTTTTAATCCGAATCAATCCGAATGATTACGAAAAATTCAAATGAATTCGGATTCATTCGGATTGACTGGATTCATTCGGATTAATTTGGATTGACCTGATCCGAACTTTCAATCGAAATGAATCCGGTCAATCCTGATCCGAACTTTCAATCCTAATGAATCTGGTCAATCCGAATGAATCCGGTCTATCCGAATGATTCCGAAAAAATTCGAATAAAGGCGGATTCATTCAGATTGATAGTTCGGATTCATTCGGATTGACCTGATCCGAACCTTCAATCCTAATGAGTCCAGTCAATCCGAATGAATCCGGTATATCCAAATGATTCCGAAAAAATTCGAATAAAGCCAGATTCATTTGGATTGAAAGTTCGGATTAATTCGGATTGACCTGATCCGAACTTTCAATCGAAATGAATCCGGTCAATTCGAATCAATCCGAAGAATTCCGAAAGTTCAAATAAATTCAGATTCATTCGGATTAATTCGGATTGAACTGATTCGAACTGTCAATCCTAATGAATCTGGTCAATCCGAATGAATCCGGTCTATCTGAATGATTCCGAAAAAATTCGAATAAAGGCGGATTCATTCGGATTGAAAGTTCGGATTAATTCGGATTGACCTGATCCGAACTTTCAATCCTAATGAATCTGGTCAATCCGAATGAATCCGGTCTATCCGAATGATTCCGAAAAAATTCGAATAAAGGCGGATTTATTCGGATTGAAAGTTCGGATTAATTCGGATTGACCTGATCTGAACTTTCAATCCTAATGAATCCAGTCAATCCGAATGAATCTTGTCTATCCGAATGATTCCGAAAAATTCGGATTTATTCGAATTGGCCGAATTTATTCGGATTGACCTGATCCGAACTTTCAATCCTAATGAATCTGGTCAATCCGAATCAATCCGAAGAATTCCGAAAGTTCAAATAAATTCAGATTCATTCGGATTGAAAGTTCGGATTTTCCTGGTCCGAACTTTCAATCCTAATGAATCTGGTCAATCCGAATATATCCGGTCTATCCGAATGATTCCGAAAAAATTCGAATAAAGGCGGATTCATTCGGATTGAAAGTTCGGATTAATTCGGATTGACCTGATCCGAACTT
>JAUESH010000024.1:13329697-13343469 GCA_032275165.1 Synergus magnus
AAAACTATATTGGATAATACAATAAGAGGGTTAATTTAAGAAAATTAAAATATAATAAGTCGTAGATTTAAGAATATTAATATTTAATATATTAAAAATATATATTATATATTATGACCTATATTGTAATTATTATTATATTAATTGATAGTAGACTATTGTGACTTAGCGAAGAATTAATATTAATAAAGGTTGTCCTACACGTATAATTGACTTCATTTATTTATCGATCAAATACTCATAACTTCTTCAATTTTTCCCGGCTCATATTTCAGAATAAGTCTTAAGATTCGGATAAGTCTATCCGAATCAATCCGAATGATTCCGAAAAATTCGGATTCATTCGGATTGACCGGATTCATTGGGATTGAAAGTTCGGATTAATTTTGATTGACCGGATTCATTCGGATTGACCGGAATCATTCGGATTGAAAGTTCGAATTAATTCTGATTAATTCGGATTGAAAAATTCTTGCAGATTAAATCGGAATGAAACTCTTTGGTTCGGATAGAAATTCCGGAATGATTTGGATTGGTTCGGAATAAATTTCAATCCGAAGCTTTCGCTAAGTATATAACTATTATATAACTAATAAAGTATATAACTAATATATATATCAGTTGAATATTGTTCATGCCGTCGTAAAGATTCAGAAAAAATTCACTCTTTTTGTTTCTAAGAATTGTTAATCATTGAACTTAAATTTCTTCAAATAAGTGTGATAATTTTTTAGATTTGTCTATGATTAATGAATTAAAAATATAACGTGGAATAATTATTCACAAATAAAGAATATATAAAAAATAAAATTATGCATCTGAAGAAAAATTCAAATTTCGCGCCAGAAAGGTTAACCAACCTAACTAACCAACAATTCAACATGGCAGTGGACTTTGACGTTTGACGAGCCGATATTATAGTAAACTTCTGGTAAACTTTGCTGATAAGAAACGATTCATTATCAATTCTGCTGTATTTCCTCGATCAATATCCATGCTTTTAATTCTATACAATTTATCTGACAATTTCCCACAAAAATAAACCATTAAAATTCTTTATTTCGAATAAAAAACGAGGTGTGCGTGGCGAACCTGCCAGCTATTTCCGGCATTGTGCTTTGTCGTGGGATGACGTATGTCTCAATCTTGACGAAGGTGTGTTCTCCAGAGCGTTGTTGAAAGTGCAAATCACAATTTACGCACAAATCTTCAATTTCTAGCTAGTTACCCTTTTCCGTATTGCCAAAGTGAATCTCGAGAGAGACGTTTGTAGGTTAGAAAATCCCAGAAAACGGTGTCGGTTGCACCTCGACGCGCATTTTCCGATAAGGTTTGTCGAACGCCTTCACCGGAGTCATGGGTTTGACCATCAGTAGTGTGTTAACTCGCCTCTTTGGCAAAAAGCAAATGCGAATCCTTATGGTTGGTCTCGATGCTGCTGGTAAAACGACCATACTTTACAAATTAAAATTGGGCGAAATTGTCACGACGATTCCAACGATTGGTTTCAACGTGGAAACTGTCGAGTACAAGAACATCTGCTTCACGGTGTGGGATGTCGGTGGCCAGGATAAGATTAGACCTCTTTGGAGGCATTATTTCCAGAATACACAGGTAAAAATGCATATTAATTAATTCCTGAAACATTTTTCCATCGCACGTCATTTAGAGTTATCTGAGATTTGTTACAAATTTATTCTGTTTATGCTCGACGTTATTCGTATCAACAACCATTTTGGTTTTATGACTGTTTTTTACTGCTATCTGACATGAATTATACAATAGATTCGTTCCCTTGCCAGTAGTTTTTCTTTTTGAACAAAGAAATAACATCAGATTTGGCTGACGTGTAGATTGCTCAAAATACCGATTGTTTTTGTAGGCTTCAAGATTGTTACACATGTTGAACCAAGAAAATTTATCGACTTGGAAAATTCAGATAGAGAATGAAAATGATTTAAGGACTTGTGGTAATTGCCATAAGAGCAAATTTAGTTCCAACAACCTTATGTTCAATAAAGCGCAATAATAAATATTTTACGCTAAAACTAGGCCATTTAACTCCGTCTACATGAAGCGGACGTAAATGGCTGTTTTGCAAAAAAAATTACTATTACGAACGTAAAATTGTCGAAACTCAATTGCTTTTTTGGAAAGGAATGATTTTAGTCATATATAGTAAAATAACAATTTAAAAAAAAAACGTATCCATGCCAGGCAATTTAAAGAAATGCTTAAAAAACGTTTGATATGGAATTTTTCTAAAATTATTATTTTACGATTAAATCGGTGATGGCTAAAATAATTTCTTTCACATGCCCTTAAACATTGAATAATTGTTTTATGAACATATTTTTATAAAATAAGCAAGCCTATGATCTCATTAAATTCCGAATCAAAAAATGTTTTCAAATCAAAAAATAATCGGAATTTTGTTTTATATTTTAATGATCGCTCTGTGAAGTAAAAAAACTAATATCTGACTTGATTTTCTTGCAGGGTCTCATTTACGTGGTGGACAGCAACGATCGGGAACGTATCAGCGAAGCAGAGCGAGAACTGGCGAATATGCTGAAAGAAGATGAATTAAGAGACGCTGTACTTTTGGTATTCGCCAATAAGCAGGACTTGCCAAACGCCATGTCTGCTGCAGAATTAACAGACAAACTTGGTTTGAATTCTCTTCGAGGACGTCACTGGTACATCCAGAGCACGTGTGCAACTCAAGGTCACGGTCTGTACGAAGGACTCGATTGGCTCAGTAATGAGCTGGCTAAAAAGTGATACTGTTTCTTCAATTCGTCGAACGGATTCTCTTCAAGTCCTGGATGTACCAACAAGAATTCTATCATCCACGAATTCACCCTCACAGTCAAAGATGTGAAATTTTCGATGCTGTTTTTTTTTTGAAACTCGAGAAAAGACCTTTGGTTTCTCACTGAGCAGGTCCGTTCACGTTTGCTAAATGACTTTGGTATAAATGTGATCTTAGCTCTTAAGAAACGAGATATACTAAACATCCCGTCATTTGGACCCAATAATCTACTGTTAAGATTCACATTGTTTCTAACGATCCGACTTTTGAGGAACCTATAAGTATCTCTACCGTTTTGTATAGTACTTGTACATACATTCGTACCAAGATCAAGAAATCACGCGCAATCTCTTTTCTTCATATTGTCTCGACTAGAAAGTTCCTAGGCAATTTCACAGTCACAGCCTTCAAAGGAACAAATTTCAAAATGGTTCTGCGCTTTTACAATAAAATTTGTACTACGATTTTAATTTTAATTTTTTAAGGGATTTAGTCAGTTTATTTCTCGAATGATTGGTGGGATTGATGCATAGCTCGCGGTGACTAAAATCACTATTTCAGATTTAGCGTGTTCGAAGTGAATACATATTTAAATATCGTTATTTAAGGTGTCGTGTGTCTTTTAAAATTCACTTTAATTTCTAAATAATTGTTTGCTTTTTAAGGTCTAATTTGTAAGCAAAGTGAAAGAAATAAACTACGAAATAATTCGATCGATTATATTTTTTACTTGCAAGATTTACTTACACCACCTCGATTTCTGATTTTTAATCTTATTTTTCAGGACCAAACTTAAAATTCCAATTTAAGGCTGTTGGAGCATCGGACAAAAAATTTTAAATAAGCTCCAAAAAATGGCGAAATATGTAGATCACTCTAATCTACCATTGTTTCGAGCATTTTGAAAATATCATTTTGAGGCCGCAAAAATACACGGTTTGAAGTGCCGTTTAGCAGGGAAGGATTTCTCGATATGAGGAATATCGGCTATGAAGCCGATTTTTTTAAAAAAACTAATTTGTTTGGCTAAAATAGAAAAGTTTAAATACACGGGTGAAAGAAGGGTACCCCGTGTATTTAAACTTTTCTATTCACTTCAAACCGTTTATTTTTGCGGCCTCAAAATGATATTTTCAAAATGCTCGAAAAAAAATGGCGGATTAGAGTGATCTACAGCAATTTTTGTATTTTTGAAAATGTTCCAACAGTCTTAATGGCCGTTAAATATTCAAACTTTTAATTGTTTAATTTTGACGTTAATGGAGGAAAAAATCTGGGTAAAAGTATATGCTAATAGAATTTCCAGGAAAAAATTATATAAACTATTTTAGAAATTAATCTTGTACTTTATTCATAACTTCATTATTGTACAAAACCTGATAGAAGTACATACGGTATTCACCGTAGTAAACTGTTCCATAACGTTTTCAGTTACGTTCTTTTATTTGTAACTCACTATCTCGCCTCTACCTATTCAAACTACTAACAAATTATATAACAGAATTCGCTATTTATTTATAGAATTTATATACATGCACGCACTTGAATGCACTAGGCACGCATTGGATTATTAAAAAGGTGTCCCGAGGAAAGTGTTTTCAATATGTACCAGCGCGCCTTCAATACGAGCTGTATCATTTGCAAATATCCACTGTTATATAAAATACATATCATACAGCTGAGAAAACAATTAGTAAAAACAATTCGAAAAATCTTCCCGAACGTTTTCAGTTTTTACCGCGTTAGATTTAAATCTTAGTCGGAAAATCGAGCTGCCACTTTTCAAGAAAATTATCCACCGTTAAGGGCACGTGCAAGTTTACCATAAGAGCAATTTAGTTTAGACGGGTTTTTTTCCACAATTTTTAATTTTTCAAAAAAATAATAGTGTCGAGACAGAAAGGAAATTAACTCTGACGTCTGGGCACCATTATTTTGTTGAAAAAATAAAAATTGTGGAAAAAACCCGTCTAAACTAAATTGCTCTTATGATAAACTTTCACATGCCCTTAATTAATATTAGTAAAAACAAATTTTATATTTTTTGCAATACCGAATCTGCTTTAAACAGACAAGTATAAAAACTCAAGTTTATATCAACATTCGTAATATACAGTTATACTAAAACAGCTGAACAAAATATATTTTGAAATTCAGCTCGTCGTGTATTTGAAAAACTTGTTTAAGTTTTCTTTTTGTCTCCTTGTTTCTTTTCATATTTATTTTCATGCTAAATGTGATAAATATCGAAACTCGATGGATTTCACTTTTTCTTTGAAGAAAAAATAAATTCTAGGGAACGGAAAATAAAAAAAAATTGAGGTCCACAAGTGGGAAAGATAAATTTTGTTAAGATTTCAAAAGGCATGAAGTTCAAAATGCATTTTAGGTAAAAAAAAAAAAATCAGATCGCTTTATAAACTTTTACTTCCGAACCCAGGTATTGTTTGGAAGGTCAGTGACGGTCTCGCCAAGAGCAGGAAACGTGTGATTGGACAAATGCGATTGGAGGTCGGCGCTTTTTAAAATCTGTCCACAAGTGGCGCACAATTCTAAATTTTTTATCTGACCACTGACCTCCTTCTTATGTACCTTAAAAAGCTCTTTCTGTTTTTGTATGTCTGGCAAGAGGACTAAAAGTTCGGAAAAGACGCTTTCGAAAGCGGAAGCGCCCATGGCAGCACGACAACGTTTATAGTAATTTTCCGCATCGCAAACTCCTTTTCGAAAAAGTCCACTGAGGTATCGAAACTCCTCGATCGATTCTTGATCTCCCAAAACTTCGCTGACTTTCGCAACAAGACTGTGATTCCTTTTTTGAAAATCAGGCGGTGAAATGTAAGGATAGTATTTACTCGGTTTATCATTATCTGGAACAATCGAGTAACTCTCACCCGAACTATTGGTAAAGGTCAAGCCATTATCATTTTGTAATCTTTGTACATTATTAAGCTTCACGAAAAAACCTGGAGGCGGAACGGGAGTTGGAAATCCAGGCGGAGGATTTGAAAAACCTGGAGGTTTACTCGTGCTGCTTCCTAGTGCGGGAAAATCTTCCGACTTGTTAAAGCTATTGTTATTTGTTGCATTTAGGCTATCTATTTTTAATTCGGATCGTTTTCTTTGGATGGAGTTTGAACTTCCATTTTCGGATTCCACGTTTCTAGAATTAGCCAGGCAAGAGTCCGAGCGTGAGGTATGAAGTTCGGTTTTCTTTTGTTGTTTATTTCTCACTTCCTTCTTCGGCGATGCAGATTTCTGAATATTTTGGAAATTTCCGGACGAGGAATTTGTTATATTTTTATCGTTCTTCGCAGTTTGAGAACTGGACGAAATTGAAGAATCCTTTTTCGGCGATCCTTTGACTTTTTCTTGAACCAAATTGGCTTTTTTGGACGATTCATCTTTCTTGGTATTTTGGTCAGTTAGATTGGTTTTTGAACTTGCAGAATCATTGCTGCTTGGAGTACTACCATTGGTGTTCTGCTTAACTTTTTTCTTTTTCGCTTTGCCCTTTGTTGCGTCACTCGTACTCTTTGCGGTGTTAGTATCCGAGGCCTAAAACAAATTTAGTTTTAAAATTAAAATTATTATACCAAATTCTTCATTTTAAACGAAAAGTGTGAAAATTAAACATTTTTTCGCTCTATAGATACATTTCAATTTAAAAAAAAAAGTGCATCTACAGAAATTGGATCCAACACATTTAATTTAAGTAAATATTTAAATATTTTTCAATTCCACCTGTGTTGGAGGTAGCGCTGGTGGTTCCCAAGAGGAAGAGGAAGGTCCAACCGAAATCGTAGACTGCTTGCTATACTTTGACGACTTAAGTAAAGTAGGAAAGTCCTCTCCAGAGTTAATAGTTGGAGCAAGAGGTGGCGGAGCGACTTTCTTCGATTTTGGTATCTGTGCCGGTTTCACGCAAGTAATTTTAGTCCACTGCAACGTATCGGAACTACTCGTAGAAGGTTCGACCTGACTTTCGGCTCGGAATTTCCGACTCAGAGCCGGAAATTCCTTGTCCCTCGTCATCGGCGCAGGTCTGATCCTGATATTAGTACCATTCGGCTTATGATTAACATGTATCGAAACATTAGTAGGCGCCGAACTTTGCTGGCGTTGTAATCCGCTTGAACCAGATTTATTGGAGCTAGATAAGCTGAAGTTCACAGTTTTTGAGATACCACTATTGGTAGGTTCTGGTCCCAGGGCTGGAAAATTCTCCTCAGAAATTTCAAGCGGTTGTCTTAAGGTACTTCGAATCGTCACATTCCCTCTACCTTTCTTCCCCATGTTTGGAATAACAGGCGCTGAATTTCCAAGAGTTGGAAATTGCTCCGTGCTCTGGACATCCACCAAAGGTTGTTGCACATACATTGCTTCTTCTGGGAAATATCCCGCACCTCCAACAGCTCCAGCCTCCTGATCTCTCGGATTCCATTCCTGGTTGTAGTCCCTGGAATTTCGGGAAACAGGAGGCCCCATTCCTCTCCTGTACCGATTGTCACCCCTTGGAGCCAAAGTGAACTCGAGCTCGAGAGTTCGCGCTTGTTTCGTTGCTGCCTTTCCCATCAGTTTTCCATGGGTTGTAGCCTTATGAGCCTTAAGGTCTATATTCGTCCTAAAAACACTGGTGAATTTTTCTTCGGCACAGGGTCCTTCTTCACACAGGTAATGCTCTGCGCGGAAGTGATCTCTGAGGTAATCATACGAACTGTAGTATTGGTGAAGACCATCAGCGTCGCAGTAGTGGCAGTATAAATGATCTCTTCGCAAATGACGATATAACTCGTCGTTATCCATATATCGTTTTACGCAGAATTTACACTGCGGGTGACCCTTGTGGCTTTTGTCGTCCAAATCTCCTTTGATGTTGTGCTGGTTCAATTCTTGTCTCGTGTAACAGCGCCTCTCATGAGAAAATATCTGTAAATAAAATAAAAATAGATGTTAAATTATTGAAGGGAGGTGAATTTCTTCAGCTAATAATTTAAAAATATGTTTATAATCCTTACTTTTAAATTGTCGACGCAGAGCTCGCAATAAAATAGATCATGTTTCCGCCTCATATGATCTTTTAAGCTATTAAAATTACTGAACACCTGCTTATCGGGACACATTGAACAAGTATGCGTCAACAACTTCGTAAACTGCTCCTGAATGTCCAGACTGTCGAAGAAAATGTTATATCTTTCGTCCACCAGTTGACCTTTTCTAAGATGTCGAAATGGCTTTTGCTCTCGAGTAAAGACGACTCTTGGAAGGTCTTGACGACAAATGGGACATTCATTCTGCTGGCAAAGTACCCTCATTCGAGTGCTACATTCATAGCAAACCGGGTGTTCACACATTCCGATGCTGTAAATGTTCACATTTCTGTAGCACACGATACACGTGTTGCCACTTCCCGTGCTATCGTTTGTTCCAGACATTTTTCTTGAACTGGGTGAGTTGGATCCCGACATTTTTACTGAATTAGTTGATATTTTTTAAGTTTTCATTTCCCTCCACTTTCCAAAGCTAACGACCACTCTGGTAAATTGTAACCTGAAACATAAACACAATTTTCATATCAAATTTGTATGTAAATACTTATCGATAAAAAATATTGCTCTTAATTTTAATGTTGAGAGAGAAACATATTACATATGACAATACCTCAGGAGTTGATTTATTTTAATAATTTACTGTATGATTATGATGATGACATAGTCTATATTTTTTTTTTCAAAATTCGAATGTCAAATTTTTAAAAAGATTTCCACAGCAATAATTGCAAAGTGTAAATCAACACATTGTCTTAAAATGATGAAAAATTTCACTTTTCTGCAAACCTAGTTATAGAATCTATAATTACAGGATTATATCGGTTATATTGAAAATAACCTAAAAACCGCGATACCAAAAAGACAAAAATAAGGTATGTAACTGAAAGCTAAATAATTTAAAGTGAATGTTCCACAGTAGCATTCTAGCAAGTTAAATAAGTGATTGCTATAAGACAACTTCATATTCCGATTACAACTTCATATTAAGATTTTAATTATTTTAACTACTTTCCGAATTGGCAGCCCATATTGGATTTTGTCGATTATTTTTTGTGACAGATTAATTAAACCCAATATAGTAATTAATTCAAAGGGCACTGGTGAAAGGCAGGTCATTTGACAAACGAAATGTCTCGTGAAAGGAGTAAAAGTACACAGCATATCATTGATGTCGTTGCAAGCCTTTTTGACAAAAGAAAAAAGAAATGACTCGGCTGCTGCAAGTCGCTTCGAGCGATATAGAATAGTTTCAGTAAAAAAGATTAATGAGAAGTGATTAAACTTACCGTTGATTACTATTTGATAAAAAAAGAGGATGCCCAATACTTTAAGCATTGGGATGCTTTTTAAAGTATATTATTTGACATTCATTGCAA
The DNA here is from genome assembly GCA_032275165.1 of Synergus magnus. Lineage (NCBI taxonomy): Eukaryota > Metazoa > Arthropoda > Insecta > Hymenoptera > Cynipidae > Synergus > Synergus magnus. Next base: position 13,338,940 of record JAUESH010000024.1, read on the forward strand.
GAGCGGAGGTATCCGAAAATAGCTGTAGATCTGCGAAAATTGGCAACAAGCAGATGGTGAACTACCCGCTGTTACACTCGTGAACATTCGTGAAACAAGGTTAACATCACGATCACGATTTCGAAAACGGTTCGGTTATCAAGAAAATCCTAATGCGATATAGTACGTCAAAGTACTTTCAATTTCATACTCTCGTGATCTAGATTTTACTGTAGACAGAGTCATTAATTTTTATTCGATTCCTACCAGTTCTAAGCTACTTTGCCATACGATTAATAGGCATACGAGAAAAAAGACAAGCCAGACACACACAATCCGAAACCTCGTAAAACGGAAGTTGATTTGTCAAATGTACGATACGTGTCTGTGCATGTGCGCCTTTTAATAGCGGGAGTTTTTAAAACTGAAAAAGATTGATAATCAAAAATGAAATTTTTATGATTGTGTTGATTTACATTACATATATTTATTAAAAATAAATATAAATAATAGGAGCAAATAAAAGTTATGTGTAAATTTTAGATTAGGTTAGTTATTTATCTGGCTGGCCATGGAAGTGACTTGCAATAGGATTGGTGGACAAAATTTCAACCACCAATCATCACAACCGACCTTATTTAACAGCCCCCTAATTATATTGCACGATTTTTCACTTCCGGCCAGACTAATATCCGCAGCTCAAACTATTTTTTTCATGAATAATTATTCCCGAATTATTAGTTTAATAACGGTAATCATATAATTTGCTTACATATTAGCCTAATTTTCTGTAAATTTCAATTAGTAATTGCACAATAACAATTTTTCGATATTTATCGATATTTTGTCTTATAATACAATCAATTTTTAAATTGTTAATCTATTTCAGTTTTTGATGTTTAAAAATTTTCTATAGTTGGAAAACTCGAGTTGTGAACGATCGCTTGCATGCAAATATCGAAAAAGATTGCAACATTTTAGATTGTTATTTTATTACCCTTTTAATCGTTATTTCTTACTTAAATATTCATGAATATGATTCAATAGTCGATCTAAGCCTTCCTGATTTCTGAAATTCCCTCGGGAGTTTTCAATCTTTTTAATCAGTAATTCAGGATGAACTTTGCTGAGATCCATCAAAGCTTCTGAAATGCATAGTTTATAATATAAATAACTTTGAAAATAAAAATTAGAGACGTCTTGTTGGCAAAGTCAAACGTACGGACAGACGTACAAAAAAAACGTGGGAAATAATTTAATAAAAGATTTATCCGTTCGTTTAGTCCTAACTATATGTGAACGCTATTCACACTTTCAAATAAAAATAGACTGAAAAATCTAAAATATGATAAAAATTCAAACCTAGCATCAATTCCTGGAATTTCCTTTCTGGATCATCCAAGTGAATAATAGTAGTAGTATATAATGCATCCACATGACTTCTACTAAAATCCAGATCGTAGTTTTCTGGTAAAGCTTTCCACACCTCCTTTATGGCTTCCACAGCTATGCACCGTACGTCATCGCAACCATCATCCAATCTTTTTAACACGACGGGATATACTCGATGAATATGTTCATCTGTAATGCGATTTATTATCTTGCCTATGCCCATCACAAGCGATATGGCCTCTAAAGAATAGAGTCTCGTTTTCTTAGAATTATCGTCAATCAACGTAACTAGAACAGGTATGATTTGATCAAAAAGTTCTGAAAAACGTTGGTCCATCGCAAATAATTTGGAAGGCTCATTTTTCGGTGCTTCCTTGTTTTCATTTGAGAATGATCCAAAACTTGCATTGCAATCAGCCAAAATTCTGTGAAGTAGGGCGCAGAGACAACACACAGATGATGTTCGTATAGCTTCGGCTGTCCGCCCAGCAGACCACACTAATCCAGGAATTATTACTTTTTCAAGAAGAGAATCCATAAAGTCAGTAAAACCATTCTCTGTTCCATAAACCAGGGATTCATCTCGATGGTAGTGAAGATACTCGGAAAGCAAAATAAATTGCTTCAGTCTCACTTCAGCATCTGCAGTTTGTTTCATAGTTTCAATTAATATTGGAAGAACAAGATGCAGGTAAGGAGTGATTGCAGATTTAGCATGTAAGATACACCCTCGGAAAATGTGAAACTCCGGTGAATAAACATTCCAAGATTCGGAACCCTTATTCAAATCAATTAAAATAACTTCAATGTGACGCATATATAATTCGTCTAAATTTTCCAACTCCTCTACTTCAATTAGTCTTTTCAGTAATTCGTTCGCTTCTTTTTCTACGTGAGTCTCCGTTGTTGTAGACAAAACAGTAAATATTGCTCGGAATAAATCTTTTGTAATAATTAAACAATCCTGGAATGTTTAAATTATTTATTAGGTTACTTTTATTATTTTAAAGAAAAAAATTATATGACAAGGTTGACTCACCTCTTTGCAAACTTGAAGAAGTGACTCGCAACAAAATAGAATTTCTTTTTGATAAGACGTTTTTCTACTCTGACAAACATGTCTTTGTTGCAAAAAGTTTCCAAGTTTCTTCAACTCTGGGAGTAAAGTTTTTCTACAGCTGCCTTTCAATATTGAGCCAAAAACTCTCAAGTGACCAGAGGTAAGGTTCTCTTCAAGCGATGGGAGTACAAGCTGACAATAAACATCAGGAGGAACAAAGTATCCGATGTACTCGGCTGCTAATTGGACATTTTCTATAACTCTTTTGTCGTCATCATTACAGGCACTATGGGAAAAGTACAAAAGATAATTCCTAACTTCTAGAATTAAATAAAAATAAGATCTAAATTACGTTATAAAATTACCGATACATCGGCGGGAGCAGCTTTTCGATATGTTGAGTAACGTTTTCTTCCACATTCAAAACAAGAACACAAAGCAATTGAGCTGAACGAACTCTTATATCGGCGAGCCAATCTCCAAGCTCTGTTGCTATTCCACCAACTAACTTATGCAAATTTTGTTGTGCTATTACGCGACATCCCAAGTTTGGTCTCTTGACTGTAGAAAAATAATTCAAAGTTTTGTAAGATTTTTTCCGAATTTTCACCCATTTTTTATGTTATTTTTTATTTTTTTACGATAGTACTCACTGTTTGGTGGATAATGTTCAGGGTCCTCTGTCAGAAAATCCATTTTATTTTTAAACTTTTCATCAGATTCATTTTCCTCCATATACTGTAAACCTGCTTTATTCCAAAGTTGTGAAGCCATTTGTCTAGTCTCCTGAATTTCATCATGAAGACCGGTCATAATCAAAGGTAGAAGTTTGTGCCACCAACTGTATCTGTCTTTCAATTCTACAAGCCAATGCCCAGCTACTTCCACAACAGCTAAAAATAAACGATTTTGTAAAACAATATTAGTCACACCCTCTAAAAATTAAATAGATCTCAAATCATTGAAATTTACCTCTTCTAACTGCAGCACTCTGATCGAATAGTCTTTCTGCCAAGGGAGTAGCGATTTCTTCCATCGATTTGCTCTCTCCATACAAAAGTACATCTCCTATCGTTACAACAGAAGCGACTCTTACTTTATAGTGTTGATGTGAAAAGTTACCCAAAATTGGTTTCACGAAGCTCGTTGAACGAGAGTAAAAATATCTGGGAACAGTTTTAGCCAGTTCTGATATACAGAGACAACTTTCCTTCTTCACATTTGGATAATTATCAGTAACAGTTCTTGTCAAAATCGTTAATAAATCTTCAAAGTAAGCTGGCAAATAATCTTTATATAGGGGAATGATACTTCTTAAAAGTGATACGCATTTTAATCTAATTTCTTCTGATTGTTCGATTAACTCCAGAGAACCCAAACGCTTTGCTAGGATTGGAATTGTGTAAACTATATTTTTGTCTGCCGGGGGTAGAGCACATAAAAAGTTTTTTAAAATCTCGAGTGCTGTATCTCTACAAGCTTCAGATTGATCATTTAAAATTTTAACCACGGGTCTGTGCACAGTTTCCCATATTTCTAAAAGTTCTTGAGTTTCTACGGGCGATTTCCTTTCAAATGTATTCTTTAAAATGTCTTCAAGTGCTCGTTTTCTTTGAAACTTATTTTCATCTTTCAAAAGCAGGCAGGTTCTGTTCAACTGAAGATCCTCTAGTGTTGACATTTTTGTGTAGTAATTATTGACTCAATTAAGCAAAATCTTTCTCTATTATTTGTTTAACAGCAAGAACTTAATTTCACTTTGCTGTCATATTCCACGGACGAATAACTGATGTAAACAAATCGGCCTGTCTCTACGGCAACGGGCATGAAGTCACTATGAAAGTAGATGGGAACTTGTAGCCACTAATTGTAGCAGCTTTAAGCTGATTTCATACCTCTGTTCGCGAGCAAGTGTGATTTTTTTCACATCGAGTTCGTATCTACATTATTAGTTTATGGTTTATGGACAATGAAATACGAGAGCAGAGGTCTCTCCCATCGACTTGCATCGACTTATAGATACAGCAGTGGAATTCCGATGCTACGAAAATTTCCGAATCCGAACGGACCTCTCTTTCTATCTAAAGGTGTTAAAAAGA
>JAUESH010000024.1:13400542-13413367 GCA_032275165.1 Synergus magnus
TTAAAAGTAAACATTTTTTCACCCTATAGGCAGATTGCTATTTTAAAACAGAATTCCATACCGAGCGAAAAGATATTGGTACTTTTTGCATATAAAACGATGAGTTCTAAATTCAACCTGGAATGTATAATTTTAATACTCCCATACTCCCATAAAATCATTGTAAATCTATCGATATCTTTTGCTATCCCTGCAAATTAACCCTAAAATATTTTTAAATAAGTTGAAATCATTTTGAAATATTGAAATTAAGGGTATCAAAAAAGTATTTAGAGATAAATATTTTACCAAAATCACAATTATGGAGAAATGGTGAGAAATTGTCAATAAAAATGTACGACAATTTATTTATTTGACACAATTTGACACTTGATATGCAATTGACCTGTGTTCATTGAGGACGCCAAAAATCATGTGCGCGTTGCTTGGCAACGAAATAAAAATAAATTCTGATTGGTTCCTCTCGGTCACGTGACCCTATTGTGGAGGGGAAAAAAGAACCATTCATGCAATTATGTGTTTTTGTATTAGTGTGTATCATATCTTGTGTATACGTGTCACTCGTATAAAGATGGCTGACATTTATTTTTCTGCTCGTGCTTACTGTAAAATTCTTTTACATGCGGTGAAATATCCTCACTGCGCGATAAATGGAATATTGTTAGCTAAAGCAAAAAATAAATTGGACGAGAAATCCTCCGAATTACAAATAGTTGATGCAATTCCACTATTTCACATATGTCTGCACATTTCACCCATGGCAGAAGTCGCCCTAACCATGGTAAGTAATTACATACATTTATCTAAATATTTCTGTGTTATTACACTTATTTATCAAGCCAGATATTCATTATTTTTTAAATAGGTGAGTTATATACACGATTCACGGAAAAAGTCAGTTTAGGTTAGGATTCTATCAGAATTGGATCAATGTTTGTATTGATTATTTTGAAGCTTCTAATTTGTAAAGTCGTAAGCTTCAAACTTGAAGATTTATATTTTAAATTTTATTTTGTATATTGATATAAATAATAGTTTTCGTTCGTAACTTTGGTATTTTTAAGGTTACAATTTTAGAAGATTTTTCAAATTGATTTTAAAAAAGTGCTAAATGATTGTACTGTTGTAATAGGAAATTATCCTTGAAAACCTGTTTTTATCAAGCATACTACCAGATCTAAATATATTGAGACATTTTCCAACTTTGTAATAAATAAAAATTCTCTAAATTTGTTGCTTATGGGTGTTGGATCCAAATTCTAACCTTAAAATTTGATTTCTTCATTTTACTTGATAAATATTATAATTAGATTTTTTTTCACTCTGTATACTTACTCATTTTTTAAATAGAATTAGGAGTACAGAGCGAAAAAATCTGTAATTTAAATAATTTTTAAGTAAAATGAAAAGATTAAGTTTTAAGATCAATTTTGAATTCCTCGTTTTACGCAAAAAGTAAACCTTTTTTTTCTCTATAGGCACATTCATATTTTAGAACCAAAAACATTTATAGAGCGAATAGATATTTACCTTTAATAATTGTTGAATAAAATAGGGAATTTAATTTTTTGATTAGAGTTTGGATCCAACACCCTTATGTTTTACATAATTCTTTTCTAAATATAATTTCACGAAAACATTTTTTTAGCTGGACCAATACGCCTCCCGCAAAGGTCTCATTATAGCAGGATACTACTTAGCAAATGAAAATATCAATGATTTGAGGTAATAACTCAACTGACTTTCTCTAATTTTATTCTCATATAAAGTGTACAGGAAATATTTATACTTTACTATTAAAATTTTACAGTACGGATAAACCAGCTCACAGAACTATGTCTGATAAAATAGCAGAAAACTTTGGCCAAGCTTTACTAGTTGTTGTAAGTAAATCATACCTTAAAGAGACTAAAATTAATTTAATAAGGAAAAAAAATAATTTGAGCATTTCGTTTTAACTGCATATTTAAATTCCAATAATTTCAGGTAAATAATAGAGAATTGACTTATAATATGGAAATCAATCCACTGAGGATATCTCAGTACGCTGATGGAAAATGGAAATCCAAGGAAAAAGCCAAGTTAGTATTTTATTCTTTGAAACCCCAAGAAACCGTTTTTAATCTTATTAATTAAAGGTGTTGAAACCATGTTCCTTAAAATTCCTTAAAACCTCTTGAAAATCCTTAAAATCTATAGCATCTCAAAAGAGTTCCTCTGAATTCCAATTTATTAACTATATTATTACTTATTAACTTACCTTTCAGCATAAACTTCGAAGGGGGTATGAAACTTCAAGACACGATGTCTTGCTTGATGAAAGAAGAAGACTACAGGAATCTGGTCGATTTCGACAATCATCTTGACAATATTGCCCTAGACTGGCAAAATCTTGATCTCAACAATAGAATAGACAAAGTTATGGAAAAGAGTCAATAGGCTCAGAAATTTAGGACTTTAGTTCAAACACACCCACGAATGTTCTGTTAGCAATGTACAGGGTGTCTACTAACCAGGAAAAGCGAAAAATAAATGGGAAATTAAATGAAAGCGGGAAAACCAGAAATAACTGAGAATTAAAATAAATCCGAGTCAGAAATTCGAATCAGGAATCGTATTCAAATTTTTTTTTAATCGTGATATTTATAATTTCTTAAAAAAAAACTGTCAACTTCCTTGAAATTCCCAAAAATCTCTTAAAAGCATTTAAAATTTCACGGAATCCCACAAATCTATTAAAAATCTTTTAGAATTGTACTTTAAACTTAATTGTAAAATTTAGACCCTTTATAAATTACAAAAATATTTTATATAAATATAATTATGTATAATAAAGGACACCGTTAAATATATTTTATCTCTGCTTCTATTAAAAGAATGAAAATTTGTAACCAGGAAAAAGTCGGCAATCTACCGGGAATTTAGTGGACGTAATTAGTAGACACCCTGATTTTACTTCCGATCATTCTAATGAAAGCGCATAAATGTATATTGTATATGTACATAAATGATTGTTTCTGTTTTTAATTCATATCTGTATTTAATTCATATATTTTGAAAGTCCTGAAAAACCTGCGCTCTAGTTCTAATATTTAACAATATTTAATTAATTGGATTTGGAAAACAGATGTTTTGAAAAATGTACAAGCATATCAGATAAACAGACCTTTATTGATTACCTCTTAATCTCTTGTCTCGTGCGAGGTGAATTTTAAGGTCGATCTCAAACAAGTCAGTGTAACGTAACAACAACGCTTGAAACTTGAATCTCCTGCGCCACAAAAATTCCCTAGAAATAATCTGTACATACACAAGGACGAACTTATGTCAGCAAAAATCAGGTACAAATTTCATGATTTCTACATGAGGGAACGTTTTCCACTTTCACTATTTAATTTAACATTGCGTGGAAAAATACTACGCGTGCAGAATTCTGCTTTTTTGTTCTTGTATTATTTTAAGCTATGTTTATTTTCCTTCGAGCTTATTTAGTTTGGTTCATCACATACATTTCCTAACATCAAATATATTTTCACTTGTTTAAGAGTGTTGAAACCAATTTCTAACTTTAAAATTCGATTTTCTCATTTTACTCAACAAATATTATAATTAGATACTTTTCGCTCTGTAGCGCGGTTCACTATTTAAATAAAAATGAACATATAGAGAGAAAAAAGTATATAATTTTAATATTTTTTTTTTTTTTTTTTTTTTGTAAACTGAAAACATGGTGGGCAGTATTACAGAAAAACTAATCAAGTTATCGACCCCCAAAAAAATTAAAGCCCCTTGAGTGAAATAAAGAGATCGAATTTTGTGGTTAAAATTTGCACCCACACCCTTAAGTTTAATCTAGCGGATCTATTGAGCTCGAAGGTTTGATCTGTCTACAATTTCCGAATATTATAGCAAGAACTTTCCAATAAATAGACGATATTTTAAATTGTAATCCAAAAATAGCACCAGTTTGGTTCCTCTCAACAATTCACATCGATATTTTCTTTTTCGCTCCAGAATCGATTCGAATTATTCCTGGGAAAAGACCCAGGAAAAATTATTTTCATGATATTAGTAGAGTACACTTTTATACAAGAAACTGATTCCAAAAAATAATTCCGATTTCTCGATGGACTAGTGCAAAAGCATTAGTTTAATGATTGAGGAAAATTGGTGTAGAATTGAAAAATTTATAAATACTATATTCTTTTTCTGGCTAAAAAAACAACTTTTCGCAGTTCGGCAACAAGATTTCCCTAAACTTTAAATTGTTTCTCAATTGGTTTCTTTTCTACTTCAAGCGATATATTATTACATTTAAATATATTATTATTATTATTTAAAGATATGCTGCCTAAGGCGTATTAAGCCGTGGCGAAGATTTTTTAATTCTACTTCAAAGTTCGAAAAATTAATTTGTAAATTCCGAAATGAGTAAACTGAGGAGACAGAATTTTAAGGTTCATAGCCCTTGGGTCCAACACCCTTAATGGGACTTTGAGATCCAATTGTAGAACTAACACTTTATCCTAACAATTCAAAAAAAATTAGGATATGCATTTTAGTTTTGACCTCAAAATTCGATCCCTTCATTTTACTCAACAAAAATTTTAACTACATATTTTTTCGCTCTACAGCGGTACTTATTTTTCAAATGAAATTGTGCGTATACAGCGGAAAAATATTTACTTTTAATATTTTTTGCGTAAAACGGAAAGTTGTGGGAGAGATATAAATTTAACCGCAACATGTAATTGTTTCGTATTAGGCAAACAGTATTAATAGTGAACAGTTTTTTGCTCTATACGCACACTTCTATTTAAAAAGTGTGAAAATTGGAAAATTTAGAGTGATAAAATATAATATAATAAATATAATATTTGTGAAGTAAAATGAAGAAATTGAAATTTTAGGTGAGAACTTTGATCCAACGCCCTTAAAATTATATTTTAGTTTTTCGAACCTTGCTTAAATTAAACCTTGCTTGCAATTTGCACAATTTGTGTTATTAGATATTTTTTACGTTATTACATTCTCATCAGAGAATGTATTATTTTTCCTATTTTTCTCATTCTTTGATCTTAAGGTAAGCGGTGATGATGATAGACATCACAGATCTATTCTGTATCAAAAATACTTGCACGGATCAATAATATTATCTAATTGGTGCGTGTGTGCCAACTATACCTAATAGTGGTAAATACATATATCGTTTCTCGAATGTAAGGGCGTTGGATCCAAATTTTAATCTCAAAATTGAATTCCCCATTTTACTTAACAATTATTAGAAGCAAATATCTTTTCGCTACATAAATGTATTCCGTTTTAATATAGAAATGTGTCCATAGAGCAAAAATTTTTTTACTTTTAATACTTTTTGCATAAAACAAGGAATTCAAAATTAATCTTAAAACCCAATCTTTTCATTTTACTCAAAAGTATTTAAATCACAGATTTTTTTGCTCTGTAGCGACACTCACTTTTTTAACTAGAATAAAAATAAAAATAACGCTCTATAACTATATTTCTATTTTGAAAAAGAATACATCTACAGAGGGAAAAAATTATTATTGCTAATATTTGTTAAATAAAATGGATTGAATTTTTATATTAGAACTTGAACGCAACACCCTTAATTCCTTTCATCGACAGATTATATACGCCAGTAATTCAGTTTTATACATTTGTTATAATTATAGTTTAAAATTTTGACGAAATTGATAGAAATGAATGTAAAATTATTTTGTATTAAATTCCCAGGTAATTATTTCAAATTTATTGAATAAAGTTAAAAAGATTCGAAATCTGTCGATGAAAAATTTGAACACAGCTGAACACAGCCAAAAATTTGACCTAAGAAACAAGATTATGTCTCGGTGTACAACGTCGAAGCTATTTTTCTTTTTAACTTGCATCAGTGATAATGCCGGAGAAATAGTCGATGATTTATGAAACAATTGCATTCAAAAAAATTGATAATATACTAAAGCGATTTAAATATCTACGGGATAAAAATTATATTCAAATTATTTGCTGTCACCCTTGTATGTTGATTATTTTAGGTGCTTTTCCTCACTATCACATCTGCAAGTGTTTAGATATATTATTGCGTTGATGTAAATAACTTTTTTTAAATTCATTGAAAGTTTGAAATGCATAAATAGATTTAAAATTCTTAATTTACGTGGTCGAATTTTAAAAGTTCTTTATATTGCTTTCATAAATATATTTATAAAAAAACGTATTTGTAAAGCATTGAATATAAACTATCAATATTTCTATGTTAAAAAGATAATTTTGCCAAAAATTATCTTTTCAAAACTATCCTCTTCATAATTAAAAGTGTTGGTTCCAAGTGGTAATCTCAAAATTCGATTAGATTTCGAACTCTTTGTTTTATGCAAAAATTAATAAAATTAAATATAGTTGATACAACTGCACAGCTATTTCGCTCTATAACTACCCTTCTATTTTGAGAAAGAGTATGTCTACAGAGTTAAAATATATTTAATTATATTTGTTGAGTAAAATGAAGAGATATAATTTTGAGGGTAGCACTTGGGTCCAACACCCTTAATGCATACCTCGTAAATTAAGAAAATTTTCATCCATTAAATTTTTTGAGGAAGATTACATAGGACATTTATTTAAAAATTAAAATGAAGTTTCTTGCTTTCCAAATTGAAAATTGTCTTCTTTAGTCAATATAGTTTTTAAACTTTTAAATATAATATTTTGTCAATAAAAATATTGACACAAAAATTCTTAAAAATGCGTTATGAAAATTCAGTTCAAACTTCATAGATTAATTTTTTTTTTTTAATTTTCCTATTTAAACTTTCCCAACAAATATGTTTTGCATCGAATAAAGTTCTTCCGCACTTTTCAGCATTTCCATTAAATACTCGGCGTACATTTTTATTTTGTTTAAAATCATATATTCACCTAATTTTAGTAGCTACCTATTGCAGATAGATTTGCAACATCAAGTGAAGATAAATCATTCGACGAGCTTATAAATTATTTTATATTATCGTATATCTATCGATAGAATGCTCAGCATTTCGATATAACTTCATTAATTTTTCTGACAGCTTTGTATAAAAGTGCAGCTTCGATTTTCACTCATATAGTTATATTTTCAGTTTTGTCTTATCTACTTGTATAGAAAGTTTCGCTTGCATCATTTTCGCCTTAATTATACATTTTAAATTAGTTAATTAGAATGATGATAACATATGATTGAGTAATTTCAATCTAAAAATGAATTAAATACATTTAAGGGCGTTGGATCCAAGTTAATTGCACTTAACAAATATGCATATTTAAATATTTTTTCACTCTGTAGCACTTTTCATTTTTGAAAAAGAATTGTGTGTACAGAGCAGAAAAATCTCTTAATTTTAATACTTCTATCTCTCCCTTTTACGCAAAAAGTATTCAAATTAGGAATTTTTTCGCTCTGTACACATAATTCGAATTAGAACATTAGTACCGCTACAGAGCGAAAAAATACCAAGTTACAATTTTTGTTGAATAAAATGAAGAAATCGAATTTTAAGATTAATCGAATTTTAGAACTTGGATACAACACCCTTAAGGTTTTAGTCGTAATATATTTACACTTTGAAAAGATCCACTTCTATAAAAAATACATTGTAATTGAATTCAAGTTCAAAATCTTACTTCTAATTAATCAAAATTAGTTCATTTCTTTCATTTTAAAGTCCATTTTTCTTCTGCAGATTGTAAGTACAGAGTAACGTTGAGTTGATTTGAGAAAGGCTCTTTTAGCTCAAAGCAGATTCACCATATGAAGCGACGATTTTTAAATTTTAAATATTCTACTTTTTTTGGAATTTACGAAGCTCAAAATTATGATATTTACAATTTATGCGCATCGAGCTTGGTGATCATATATTGTTTTTTTATACATTGCTTTTGTGCAGTTTTTCTTTTTTATAGCCCTGGAACATCGTGTACTTATGAACATGTAATTTTTTTCGTTTTGAGTTCATTAGCATTAAAGATATTTAGACGATTTAGACTCATTAAGGGTGTTGAGCCCAAAGTGCTAATCTTAAAATTCTATCTCTTCATTTTACTCAAAAAATATTATAAATAAGTGTATTTTCACTCTGTAGATATACTCTTTTTCAAAATATAAGTGTAGCTATATAGAGAAGAAATATTTAATTTTAATACTTTTTGCATAAAATGTACTAAAATTAGAGATTTTTCCACTCAAAAAGCATCATTCTTTTTAAAAAATGGGAAGCGCTTTTGAGCGAAAAAATATCTATTACCAATATTCTTTGAATGAAAAGGAGAGACGGGATTTTTAAAACTTGGATCTAACACCCTTAATATAATTTTGTACAAAAGGTGTGACTGTGACACAGCCTTGATGTTAAAATGAATTCTTAATTAATGATACCGAAGTTAAAACGACTTGTTTCTTATACTAAACTTTTTCAACACTTAGATTATCTCAAAGCAGGACTTTTGAAAAAATAAAAAATTGAAACAGATTTAGAACAACTTTTCGTCTTACGAATTCTGAGTTATTAATATATGATATTTTTCTTTCCCAACTATAGTACTGAATTATATAATAGGTACACTTTATGTGCATTTTTACAGGTTCTTAAACTGCCAACAATTATAAATTTTTCTAAACTCCCCGCAACAACATTACATGGCTCGTATTTGTAAATAACAAATGCATTCTGTTTAATGCTTGTAACCGTTAAGGGCGTTGGATCTTAAGTTTTCACTTCAACATTCGATTTTCTTATTTTATTCAGCAAATATAATTGGATATATTTTCGCTCTATAGCTATACTCATTTTTTAAATAGAATTATGGGTACAGAGTGAAAAAATGCCTAGTTTTATTACTTTTGTTGTTATAGATTGAAAAGATTGAATTTTGAACTTAGATTCTGAATTCTTCATTTTCTGAAAAAAGTAATGAAATTAAATATTTTTTCGCTCTATAGACAAACTTCTATTTCAAAAAAAAGTAGCACTATAGAGCGAAAAAATATCTGATTATAATATTTGTTGAGTAAAATGAGGAAATCGACTTTTAATGTTAGAACTTGTATCCAATACCCTTAAGAAAGCCAACAATCTTTTGGACGGCTGCGCGATCTATGCAGTACCTTTCGAAATGTGGCTTGAGCGTTCCACAAAATTCAAAATACCTTTACTTTAAACAGTATTTTTAATTCTTAAAATGTTATCTTTTCTATATCTTCATTTAAGGGTGTTGGACCCAAGTTCTAAACTCAAAATTCCATTTCCTCATTTGACTCAACAAATATTACAATTAGATATTTTTTCGCTAAGTATCGGTACTCATTTTTCAATTAAAATAATTGATATAGAGCGAAAAAATGCCTAGTTTTAATACTTTTTTTGTAAAATTAAAATATTGAATTTACAGTTTAGACCTTGAACTCTTAATTTTTCGCAAAAAATATTAAAATTAAACATTTTTTCGCTCTATAGCCATCACACTTCTATTTTGAAAAAGAGTACATATATGCAAAGCGAAAAGATATTTATTTCTATTATGTATTGTCGAGTAAAAGGAGGAAATGGAATTTTGAGGTTTAAACTTGCACCTAACATCCTTAAAGATTTTTAAACTCTCCATTAAGCCCAAGCGTAATTTTGTAAGCGAATTTCTGAAAGACATAGAATCGGCATTTGATGCAAATCCACGCGGAAATGCTGCCTGGACGTGATTTTACAGCAATTACATGAAAACCTTTCGGTTTGCAGACCGGCAGTTTTTTCCAAACACAGTAAGATTGTCAATCGAATAATAGCGTTTCACTTGCATATTTCGTTAGGGACGTCTTACTACTTGGAAAAATCGAAAATAAATTCTTCGACTGCTATTGGGATTTAACGGTGTTGGAATCAAGTTCTAATATCAAAATTCGAACTCTTCATTTTACTTAATAAATATTATAATTAGATATTTTAGACCCAGTAGTGGTCCTCATTTTTTAAATAGAAGTATGCGTATAGAACGAAAAAGTATATAATTCTTGATTTTAAGCATAAATTATTAAAATTAGACATTTTTTCGCTCTTTAGGCATATTTCTATTTCTAAAACGAGTACATATACAAAAAGAATAGATAACAAATACAAATAATTGTTAAGTAAAATGAGGAAATCGAATTTTGAAGTTAGAACTTGGTTTCAACACTCTTAAATTAAAAAAACCTCTTCTGTAATAGAAATCGACTAAACGGAGGGCGACGAACATATAAGTTTCTTATGTACAATAAATATTTTTTTAACATGAGTTTCAATTAAATTATTTAGGATAATCGTTTATATCTTTGATTAGAAGTGTATCCCAAGTGTGGAGAATATCCGAGAATATCCGAATATTAGGATTTAGTTCAAGCTGGTAAATACATTTTTAATTAAAGATATATTTTTATACTGAACTTATTATTTAATTGAGTTGCTTTTTGGATTTCATTTTAAGGGCGTAGCCACCAATTTCTAACTTTAAAATTCGATTTCCTCATTTTACTCAACAAATATAATAATTAGATATTTTTACGCTCCATAGCGCTATTCGCTTTTTAAATATAAATATGCATACAGAGCGACAAAATGTATAATTTTAATGCTTTTTCGTAAAATGAAAAGATGGAATTTTGAGTTTAGAACTTGGATCCAATACCCTTAAACTGATATCCATTACGAATTCAGGCGCAGGAACTTTTTCAACCGAGGAGCATACATAAACTGTTTAATTTTCAATTTATTTTCTATATTGAAAAATGTCTCTATCAGGAGGATAATAATTCACTTTCCAAATCGACTTAGTTAAAAAATCCTTAATTTTAAACAAAATGTAAGAAATCTAACAGTAATAAATTACAAACATTTCTCATATATTAAACATATTTTCTTGAGAAATGCAATTGTGAGAAAACTTGACTAAATTCTGTTCCTGATGATATTATTTTAAAAAATATCCTCGCGCCTGGAAAATAACTGACTTATCATAATATGTTTGCTTTAGAGCTTGTAGAGCTCTCAAAAAATTCGTTTTGCGGCAGCCCACAAAGAAATGTTATCAATCATTCAAAAAAGTATAAATTGTCTCAGCATCTTTTTTATGGACCTATTCCAAAATTCGAGGAAAAAAGGTTGCCATCGTAGGTTTTCCAACACGAAGGAAAAGGTGGATATTTTTTTAGTCGTTAGTGCAAAAATCATTTCGTCAGGTTCCGAAAAGGACTGACGAATTCATAATGCTACGTCATCGAAGAAGGAGACTCAGGTGGTACCGGAAGTTGAGGAGTTTGTCGGGCTGGGACTCGCCTTGGCCAATGTTGAGGTGAAACTGGAGGCGTTGTTCTGGGTGTTACTGGTGCGGATCCCGCCGTTAATCTCCAGGTACTTCCGCTTCCTGGTCCAGCTCTTCCAACGTTGTTCAGACATACACTGCTGCTACTACAGGCCACAGCTGCCGAGAGATCCACCCTGGACACAGCCCTAGAACAAGAGGAAAAAAATATTAAGGGTGTTGGATCCGTAAGTTCAAAACCTCAAAAGTCAATTTCTTCATTTTACCTGATAAATATTATAACTAAATATTTTTCAAAAGAACTCGAAAATTCTTTTGAAATTCATTCAATTCTCAATTCAAAACTCAATTCATTTGAGTTTCAAGATCTTCAAGTAATTTCCAAATATAAAAAAATTTTATTGGATTCTTTAAAATCTGTTCGGTATCTCTTGAAATCTTCTGAAATTTTTTGACTTTTAAAATCTGTTGAAATCCTCTAAAAAATGTTGAAGTCCCTTGAAATCACTCAAAGCTTTTTGATAGTTCCTTGATATTGGTTCTGAATTCTTTAAATTCTGTTAAATCTCTTGAGTATTAGACTTTTCGATTTTAACAAAAATCCCGATACTCAAAATTCAAGACTTTCCCGGGTTTCCCGATCAGTGACTACCCTGAATAAAGTAAATTACCTGGATGGAGGTGCAGATCCGGTATAAGAATGTAAACCTGCTGGACCACTTCGTGGTCTTATGGCAGAAATAGCGCTAGATGATCTCGGCAAAGCTGGTGAAGGTGGTGCAGAAGGTAACATTCTTGGACTTTGTGGTGGAGTTCTTCCCCCAGTCAAACTTCCTGAAGAAGATTTTCTTCGCAAGGTCCTGTTCAATCAAAAGAATTATGAGTAGACCTAAATTAGGAGTCAAAAATGTTCTTGAAATCAGTTAATCAGGCAAAGTTAAAGTGAATCTTGTAATTTTAATACATTTAAATTAATTATATCATTATCTTTAAAATTTTTAAAAATATTTTAAGGGTGTTGGGTCCAAGCTCTAACTTCAAAATTCAATCTTCTCGTTTTACTCAACAAATATTAGAATTAAATATTTTATCGCTCTGCACCCATAATTATATTTAAAAAATGAGTACTGCTACACATTGAAAAAATATCTAATTATGATATTTGTTGAATAAAATGGGGAAATCGAGTTTTGAAGTTAAGAGATGGTTTCAACACCTTTAAGCAACATATAATGGAAAAAAAATTCCCGAGAAAATTTTTTATATTCTGAAGGATTCTTCTGTACCTTTGGCTGACTAACAAAAATAATTATAAGTCTTGAAAAAATTATTTAAGGGTGTTGGACCCAATTGCCAACTTTAAAATTCTGCCTCCTCATTGGATCCACTTGGATCAAATACCCTTAAGGGTATGTGATACTTTACCATAAGAGCAATTTATTTTCCGCAACTTTACGCTTGCAATAATAAATATTTTTT
>JAUESH010000024.1:13421577-13448316 GCA_032275165.1 Synergus magnus
AAAAATTCCAAGAGATCCTAAGAAATCTTGATTGAGTTTCGGTATTAAAAAGGATTTTTAAAAGAGTTGAAAAGAATTATCAAAGTGTTTTTTTTTCAGAGATTTCACAAGATTTCAAGACATTTTAACTGATTTTAACGAATTTGAAGGAATTTGAAGAGATTTTAAGAAAGTTTAAGAGACTTCGAAGGTTTTTGTAAAATTTTAATGGTTTTGAAGAGATTTTTGTGATTTTTAAAAGATGTCCTGGAATTATAAGGCATTTTAAAAAATTTTAAGGGATTTCAAGATTTTTTTTATGATTTTTTAAAATCCTTAAAAAAAACTTTAAAGTCCTCTAGAATCCTTAATAAATCCTTACAATTATTTAAAATCCCTTGGAATTCATTAAAATTACTTGAAAGATCTTGAAATCTCCTCAAATTCTTTGAACTTGCTTAAAATCACTTTAAATGGCTTGAAATCTCTTAACAATCTTGAAAATCTTTTGAATTCATTTGAAATCCAGTAAAATTCCTTATAAACACTTAAAATCTCTTGAAATCCCTTAAAATCACCTAAAATCTCATGAAATTCTTGAAAGTTTCTTGAAATCTAGTGAAATCGATAAAAATCTCTGAAAAATCCTTTTGATAACTCTTTCAAACTTTATAACTTAAAATTAATGAATTATTTACTTGAAAATAAATTGTACTTCAAAAGTTAATATTTAATAAAAATATTTCCAGATTACGTGGATTGTGCTAGATTAATAAAATAGTCGCATTGCTGTATGATGAACCAAGTGTTTGTTGAATCGATAACATTTTTCTTGTGAATAAGACACATTTTTAGAAGCTCAAAAGATCTGGTGTCATGAAAATTGGCAAGAAAAAGACTCGTAAAAATCAAACTAGCAGAAGCATTATGTACCTATTGTCAGAGAATGAGTTATTTGGAATTTTATGACTTTAACAATTTTATTATACTATAAATTTCATTGTTTCAAGAAATATCTACTTGAGTATTGTCATAAGATTGTGAGGGTTGATATTTCTAAATAAGAGATATAATTTGAAAATATATGGTAAAATTTCAGATAAAATTACCATCTGTATTGTATTTGTATTTAAAATTTGTATTAATTCCTAAAACCTAAATAATTATTATATTTTCTTTATATTTTCAATGTTATTTATAAGCAATTTACGTACTGAATATGCTATATACATAAAGAAGCATTAGAAAAATTTCTCTGCATCTTCATATTTTTTTATAAGCCGCATTGAATCTCTATTAAAGTATCGACAATGGCATTAAAAATGTGTTAGAGGCGTCACGCGACTCCTATTATTTTCTTTGGGCTTCTCTGAATAAAAATGATCTAATAATGCAGTATTTTCCAAAAGTCTGAAAATGAGATACTCGAAAAGAATTCTTTCTTCAAAAATTATAATGTAAATAAAATATAAATTAAATTGTCAGTCTTACCCTATTAGTTAAAACAAATTTCGAATTTTCGTTCAAAAATGACTTTGCGAGGAAAAAAAAAATGAAATAAAGAAGGAAAACGAGTTTTCGAATGACCACGGCTCGCAAGAATTATTTGAATTTCCTGTTTAGTAGTTCGCGAGAACGAGGAAGCGTGGCGAGGGTGCACCAGGGTGATAATCGCGTATCTGAAGGGCGCGCCGTGCGAAAACTGTTTCGTTTGTAGAAAGCAAAGGATTGCACAGGAGTCGAGCTTCCACAGCGGACATACAGATTTACGTTGGTGTAGGATGGGTAGTCGAAGCGCAGGCGCCGCTCGATAATACCGCCCGCACTCCCTGATGCCCCTGGTCCATTCCCTGGTCACAGAAAACATAAATCTAGTGTACTAGGGCTCGAACTGTGAACTAGGCAACTAGGGTAACAATCGCTCCCTGGGTCACACCACAACTTCGCGCTGTGTCGATTAGGCCTCACTTTACTTAATTATAGTCTTATACTAATCGACATCAAACAGTTTTTCCGATGAAAAAAATGATATTTTTCCTGGTACTCAAAATTTCAGGCTAATTCCCGGTACAACTATATTTTAATTCAAAGAATATTGTATAAAAGTATACAAATAAATTCAAAAAGGTTTCACAAGAATTCGAGAAACTTCATAAGACTTCAAAATTATTCAAAAGAATTAAAAAAGGATTCACAAGAATTCAAGAATTCTTCAAAGAATTGAAAAGCGCTTTTTTTCTTGCCCTTTAAGATTGTATATTATTTCTTTCACAGACTGAAGTCAACAGTGAATTATTTTCTCAAGTTACTAAGTTTTAAGTATCTCTTCTGTTCAGCGACTATAAACGTCACCTGTATGTCATAAAACGAAAATTGTTTTTAAGTCTTATGGGTGATTCATTTAAATGGAACTCTAAATCGGTTTTCATTGTTTATATATTTTATTATTTATTATATAATACTAGCATTATTTATACACGCTACATTGTGCAAGAAATATTTTGTTGTCAATAAACGAAAATTTTTTAAAAATCTGAAAATTTCTTAAAATCGTTTAATTCTTTAAATCTGATTAATCTGTTAATCTCTTAAATTTCCACGACAATCGCCAAAGTCCCTTAAAATCATTGAAAATCTCTTGAAATCTTCAGAAACCCTTAAAATCTGTTAAATAAACTATAAAAGCTATAGAATATTATAAAAATTTCTTGATTTCAAATGCCATCCATCCAATTTTCAAAATACGTTGACGGTATTAGTATAAAAGTATATAATTTCAGAATGTCTACTTTAAAATGCTAAAACTAGCAAATTCTTGACTAAAAAAAATTCTTGACTCATTCAAGCTTCCCTGGAGGCATTGGTTTATATTCCCTTCTTTACTTCTCTTCTATAGATACAATTCAGTTGCATTCATTTCTTACACGTACAGAAACTTCACATTTTAAGAACGTGGTAAGAAAGTAAATAAACAGGAAAACTACATTTGAATGTCTAAAATTCATGAATCAAAACAAATATAAAATATAATATTACCATTTCTTTCTTTTAAATTTTTATGAATTTTCTTAAATTAATTCTAACAAAATTCGTAAAATTCCTGAAAATTTAATGTAATCAAATGTACTTGCCTTGAAATTGAAAAAAGTTTATTTGAAGGACCTAACACTATTGAATCTCAAATTTAAATCATGTAATTTTGTACTTATTTTGTAATTAAATATTATTAATTGTCCATGCAATGTTTTCTGCACCATATAGTGCGCGTATAATATTGCTAACTAGTTATAAACAATTTCTAATTAATTTTAAATTCCACAAAAATACTTTTTTATGTAAAACTTGAACAATTTATAATGCAGGATTCTTTCCTTAAAGCATCATCTCTTATTCTTTTAAGGATGCCAGTAGCATAACTAACCATTGCAAAGTATCTATTTTTACTCCACTCTCAATAAATTAAATTAAATTAAAAATATATTCCGGCCTGGTTCCGTCATGAATATTTATAAGAGCATGGAGGGTCTTGTGGAAATTTGAAACTCGTTGGCTCATGCAAAAATGCTTACACGATAAAAAAAAAATTACCAACGTTGTTAATTTTCTACACTTTTCCCTTATCAGTAGCTTTTTTATTATTTAGAACTAGCATTATCAGTTGCGCGCTACGCACACGTTTCGCTTTATGTTTTTAAGGGAAAAATAATTTTTAATGCAATCTGAAATTTAATTATCGTCATTGTTTTTTAAAAGTTAAAATCTTGTAAAAAATTCCAACTGCAAATGATTATACATAATTTATAAGCTATATCTAGCAAAGCTTCAATTAAAATTCTACTCAAAATCATTTTGTCAACGACTGGTGATAATTATAATAATTATAAGCAGTTTCCGGCCTAGGTTGGAGCGTTACCTTCATTATTATCTCACGGCACGTGAGTCGAGGTGCTTATAAATTGAATGAGTCAATGAAGCTTTCTACGTGAGAACGCATTACTATAGACGTAAATTTTACAATGACTGTACAGCAGTTAACACTAAACTCTTCCTTAATTAAGAATGTTGAAACCAATTTCTAATCTTAAAATTCAATTTCCTCATTTTACTCAACAAATATTATAATTAGATTTTTTTGCTCTGTGGCCCTATTCACTTTTTAAATATAAATATGCATAGAGAGCGAAAAAATGCAGAGTTTTAATACTTTTCTTGTAAAATGAAAAGATGAAATGTTTAGGTTTAGAACTTGGACCCAACATCCTTAAAGTCTAGTCTTCTAGTTTCCAAATTTCCAAGCTCTGAATTTTTTCATCATAAATTTTGAATGGAAATTCCCAAATCTTTTGAAATTAAAAATTCCCAATTTAAATGAAGTTATAAATTCAAAATTTAAGACTAATTCCTAGTTATCCCGATCAGTGGCCACTGTGCACTCCATTCATAGTCTAAATTATAAACTTAAATAGTAGATAAGTCTTTTTTGAGTATAACTGTTTCTAATTTGAATTCTCTTATTTCTATAAGATTTTCAAATTGGAGATTTTCTATTCCAGCAAGTTGAGTCATCCTTCGCGAATTATTGTCGGCGCTGTTTTTCCTGCAGTAGTGGAGCAGCAGCAGTCGAGTGGAAAAAAGTTGGAAGTGAATTATTGTTGTTTGGGTTTGGTTGTGGTTGGAGATTCTTTAACGGGTGCATAGCAGATGAGAAGCAAACCGAATAGAATTAAAGATGTTCCGGACCACCACATCAAGGACGTCGATTCCCCAAATGCAAGAAAACCTATCAGTGCCTGCAATCATTGATATACTTTTGTAAATCAGTGTCAAGTGCAGCCAAGTGTAGTTTCTACGAGAAGGCTACTTCACTACTTCCTACCATCGACGAGTGATATTAATAAAATAAAATGAATTTAAATTTAAATTTAAATTACTAATTGTGAATTCGCATGATTTTTTTTTGTAGTAAAAAAGATATAGTATTATGCTTTAAATCGAATTTTGGAACTGTTTACACTTCTTATCATGAAATCCATGAAGAAAAAGATTTGCGTTTCGAAGGGTAAGTTAATTTCGTTCTTATTAATTGGATTCGTCAGACTAATTTAATACAAATACAAATTTTAAGAAATTGTAGCAATAGTGAAAAAATGTATTTGCAAAAATATTGAGGGATTAATCACTTTTGAAATCTGGTGTACACTCGTTCATGAACTCTTTTGAAATCCTTTGAAATTACTTAAAATCAATTAAAACGTCTTGCAGTCTTTTGAAATCCTGTGAAATCCTTCGAAATCTTCAAAATCTTGAAATCTGGTGTACACTCAAAATTCAAGTGATCAACCCCTTGACTAATATAATTTTTCTAGTCAAATGAGAAACTTCTCTGGGTTTAAATGAAATAAAATATTCTATTTTAGCTTCGGGGATTTTCAAATTCGAATCTTTAAAAATTTACAGTACTTTTTAATTAAAATTCGAATTTTTTTTTTTTTTTTTAATTTGCTTTTAATGTATAATTCAAGAACAATGAACATTTATTTTAAGAAATTTCAGTTCCATTGAACTATTAAATTTAAAAATAATGGCGTTATATTTGCAAAAACTAAGGACAATTGCAAAGAAAAGGCATTAAAGTTGACCTTCGGCCTGCATCAGTGGGCCGTAAAGATTGGTCATAAAGTTCAGAAGTGCCAAAGATTGTTGCAAAGAGTTCAAAGAATCTAAATCTGTGATTATTGTATATTAAAATAATTTCCCTTTAAAATTATTCCATTTTGAAAGTGAACTTACCAAGAAATTTGTATTGTTTGAATTTTAAACTACTTGATTGGGAAGTAATGAAAACAATTTTCCACCTACTCAAGCACTTCAGTAACTTTCTGATATTATAAAAAAGTCCAAATTTTTGTAGACATTTTTGCATAATGCATATAACGTATCTTGTATAAAAAAGAGTTTACTTCATCTTCTTGCAAATTGACGTTGATAGTGGAGTAATTGAGTGATTATGAACAGTTTGTAGTCTCATGGTGGCCACTGACCGGGAAAACCGGAAATTATCCGGGAATTTTTTTGATAAACGGGAAGCGTTAAACTTTACTGATTTGCAACCAAAGTTACGAGAGTTGAGAAACTAGTAGGTACAATGTTCATTAAATTCTACACTTGTATAAATCATAAGTATGTGCTTAACATGACACTGATTACATACACACACTTCTTTACAGGCCTACGAAGAACAACTTTTGTCAGCAAAGTACCTTTCACTCTTCTTTCTCTTTCTCTCTCTCTTTCCCACAAGAACATATTCTTTAGAATGTATCGACACGAAGTGAATAATTTAACAGAGGTAGTTCATTACGTTAACCGCCTTAAGAACGAGATATCAATCAGAAATTATTTTAAGGAGTAACCAATTACTAAAGAAGAAGGTGTGTAATCGCATTGTAATTGCGAAAAACGTTCTGGGAAAAATGAGTTATTTAACAAACAATAAGAGATCGGATAAGTGATCAAATATTGCATTAAAGCTATTCTTAAAACATTAATCTATTTTTAATACTCTATTTAAAAAATTCCCACTTGAAAAATTATTTTAATTGGTAAAAATTAATTTGAGGGATTGAAGAAATGAAATGTAGTTTACTCAACGTCTAGTCTAACATTTCCGGAAATTATTTTAAGAAATTCCAAGGGATTTCAAAAGAATTCAAAAGAATTTCAAGATATTTTAATTGTTTTTAAAGTATTCTAAGGGATTTTAAAGGATTTAAAAGTTTTTTTTCTAAGGATTTAAAAAGAATTAAAGTGATTTCAAGGGATTTAAATACCTCTTATTTCTCAATTTGAAAACAAATTTTAAACGTGAAATAATAAAAAAAAAACTTCCGAAAATCCCGGTTTTGTAAAGCTAATTTCTGTCTTCCCGTACTAAACATAAAATTTAATACTTTTGACGCTCAACAAAACGATTGAATTTTGAAGACAGTTTACGAGCTCTTAGTTTTACGCGAAAAGTATTAAAAGTAAACATTTTTTCGTCCTATAACCATCCTTCTATTTTGAAAAGCATTATTTCTACAGATCGAAAAAATATCATAAATATAATATTTTTCAAGTAAAATGAAGAGATCGAATTTTGAAGTTAGAACTTGGACCCAAAAACTTTAAAATATATAAAATCTTCAAAAATATAAGATAGACTTAATAATATTGGTCTCTGTGTCAAATTACGACGGTGACGACAGTACATGGCAGATAACGTTATTCGTGATAATCAGATAACGAGAAATGTGTTTCATCATAAACTGTAAACACGAGAAGAACAAATTTGATTTCTGACTTACCGAACAAAAATAGTTTGTAGTTGCACTCGCAACTGTGGCTGGTAATGAAGATCCGCTTCCTTGCAAAGCCTTAACAAAATAAGTACAACCAGCCGTGTTACATCCAATCATAAGTCCCAGGAAACAAATTTTTGGCAACAAATCAACCTGAAAATAAAGTTATCAATATTTTTACCTCAATGAAGATAGCATGAAGATAGACAATGAAAACCATGAATACATTTTTAGCTTGTAAAACAATTTTACTCTATTTATTTGATTAAAAATAATAAAATTACCGGTACAATCCCTGTGAATCGTTCAAATTTCGAATTTTCCCGCCACTTACCAACGACATGACGTCGAAGTTCCCTGCGACCTTGCCAAATAAACTTCCCGTTGTCGCTAAAATTCCGGCAACAAGAGCCAAGTGAATTTTCGATTTCCTGTCCTCCATCACTCCATGTGGACTTTTTTTTTTATCACAAAAACTCGTTTGTATAGAAAATCTAGTTAGCGAAAATTCACCACTCTCTATAAAATTCAGGCACATGTACGTGGTCAATCATGTTGATTGAATTTCAAGTTTCACTGCGATCTTTCCACTTTCCTTATCAGACCCACGATATAAATGGACGAGAAATTGTTTATTTTTTATCCAACTGAATTGACACACGGGTGCGAATATCCAGTTGTGTGAAAGTGAAGGACCTCGTTCGGTCCAGGAAGGCAGGATTCAGGAACCGTTTTTATTCCAGGGTTGAAAAACTCGTTTGTCGCAATTCGACAACTCTTTGTCGGCATGTGAATTAATTTCGGCACTCGAAAATGTACCTACCCATCCCCGAAAAAGTAATTTCAAAAAAGGCGCTGCACTAGCAAGTGATGAATCTGACGAATCACAACAAATCTTTCATCAGATAACCTCAAAATTTATGACACATTCGAGAAAGATTAGAAAGATTGACGCAAAATTCTCACAGAAGATAAAAATATTTTTAAAACTTGATAATTCAGTGTAAGCAATTATAAAAGTAAATTTTATCTTTGTTTAAACACACTCGGAAACGTCACGTGGTTAGAAAGTTGCAAAGCGACAAAATTAGTGGAAAAAAAAACCGGATCTGTCTGCGTTCAGCGCCGAATTGAGGTTGGAAAGGTTCCCGCGGTTTATTTTTTATGGACTGAATTTTAATAATGAGATAGCAAGTTACTCCAATAATAGATTTGAGTGTCTTTTCAGTTGATAATGTTGGCTCGAGAAGCAAAACCGACAAGTGTAAATTGGAAAATGGTGAGTGAAGGGTGGCGTGTTAGAGCCTACAGGTAGTTTCCTCGAGGTGGTTTAAAAATGGCGACGGACAGGTAGACAGTCGACGTTGCGCGCTGGCATTTCGGAGCCTTTAAATGCATTTTTCGCGTTCGACGTGACTGCGGTCGTCGATGTCGTTCGCGAATTCGACCGGAGACGATGCCACGAATTACGAGGAGGTGAGATTTTCAGACTTAACGTTATCCCGACCTCCCAACATTCCGGTGCTCTTTAGCGTGAAAAAAAGGACGAGAGCAGACCGACAGAACCCGTATTTCACTAAAGGACATGTGCGAGAAATTCCGTCAGTTCTGATGTAAGTACGTCGTTATCTACTTGATTTATCTTCGATTTACCTTCCTTCCGCGGTGCCACGATGTCACCTTTGCACTTGCTTATTTATTCAGAAATTAATTTTTGTTTTTACCTTTTTGTGGAAAAATCAGAAGACAAGTTGGAGTTTTAAAAAATTGTTTAAAATTAAATTTTAAGCAGGTTTCAACTTTATAGAAATTTTGATTTAGAATGAAATTTTGAAGGGTAATCAATTCAGTTATCTTACAATCTTTCCGGAATAATTTTGTGAATTAAGCAACTGGAACGTGAAATCACTTTAAGTGTTTCTAATTTATATAATGTTAAGGATGGATTCATAAAGGATTATGTGAAATCAAATGTAAGTAGATTTAAATTTGAATTGGAATTCTAAAAAACATTTGCATTAGGCTTTTCTGGAGCAGGATGTAGAGTCATTTTGTTGTTTTTGGTGCTCTTTAAATTCGAATCTTTTACATAAATGTTTAATATTTAGTTCTTTGGAAACTTTGCATTGTTTTAAAATGTAAGTACCTAAATCACTAAACAGTATTTAAGTGTAATTTAAATATAAATAGATTTAGGATCTTTTAAATCAATCTTTCTCAACGCCAATATTTTTAGATGTAAGTTTTTTTATTTTTGAATTTAAGGGTTTTTGGTCTAAGATCTAATCTCAAAATTCCATCTTATCATTTTACAAAAAAAAGTATTAAAATTATACATTTTTTCGCTCTGTATGCATATTTCTATGTCAAAAGTGAATAGCGTTACAGAGAGAAAAGATACATATTTCTAATATTTGTTGAGTAAAATAATGAAATTGAATTTTTAATACATCAATTGCGCATCAGGAATATCCAGTAATTATATCCAACAGGTAAATACAGTTGCAAACACAACAAATATATAGCCATGGAACATTCGGATCTCGTTGCGGAGATGGTGCACGTGGAGAGGCTGACGACGCAGGAGAGGTTACATCTTGCTCGTCATCGTCGTCTTCAACAGCTCAAAGTTTGGCGACAACGCGAAAAAGAATGGCTACGCCACCAGACTCGACACACGAGTAATAAACGACATATATATTTCAATGATAGTGTTATGCTACTAGAAGCTGCAGCAAGAAACGATATAGACGAGGGTAAGAAGCAAGAAAAACAATTTACGCTTATGATCATTTTTAAAAATTTTATCTTAAAATATCTTAATCTTCAATAATTTCATTTTAGCACCAAAAAGAATCCTATTATAAAAACTGTTTCTATGAACTCTAAGTCTCGAACTGAGGGTATACTTTTAAGGATATTTTTGTTTGAAAAATGATTGATAAAAGGTTCAAGATTATTGTTAATTATTGACTCCAAGTAACCACAAAAACTGTAATGTATAGGCAAATACAAATCTAACCAATAGACGAAGCAAGAATATTTTATGATAGGCTGATGATAGGATGATAGAATTATAAAAAGAATTTTAATTTTAAAAAAATGTTAATCATTACAGTGAGAAGGCTCTTAAAAAAGGGAGTCAATCCAGACTCAACTAACGAAGATGGTTTGACAGCGCTTCATCAGTGCTGCATAGACGACAACGAAGAAATGATGAAGCTTCTTGTAGAGTTCGGTGCTAATGTAAATGCAGAAGATAGTGAAAAATGGACACCATTGCACGCGGCTGCAACTTGTGGTCACCTTCATCTAGTGAGATATCTTATCGCTAAAGGTGCGAATCTTCTGGCTGTTAATGCTGATGGAAACATGCCTTACGACATCTGCGAAGATGAGAAGACCTTGGACTGTATAGAAGGTAAAGTTTTGGTTTTAGCATGTAGTTGTATCTTTTAGTCAATTTAAAAATTCTATTGACTGAATAGAATTTCTTTGTCCTAAGCCCTTTTGTCTTTTTAGGAGAAATGGCGAGAAGAGGAGTCACTCAGGAACTCATAGACGATACAAGGGCCTCTACTGAAGTTCAGATGCTGCGTGATTTACAAAAAATAGCGTCTGTGGGTGGTGATTTAGAATTCAAAGACCATCAAGGTGCAACACCTGTATGTAATATTTATTTTCGTTTGCAAATTATATGTTATTTTTCCTCTTTTCGTCTAAACTATTATATTTTTTCAGCTTCACATAGCAGCAGCCAACGGTTACTTGAGAGTAGTCGAATTTCTCCTCGATCAGCACGTCTCCACAGATATAGAAGATAACGATAAATGGCAACCTGTTCACGCAGCCGCTTGCTGGGGTCATGTAAGTTAAAACATATTTCAACATTTCAGATTAGCCGGTGGAAAAATAAACTGGGAAAATCGGGAACTTTAAGGGATATCTAAGTCCCCTTTTCCATTTCAGTTAGAAGTTCTGGAATTGTTGGTGCAGAATGGAGCTGATCTGAACGCTAAGAACAAACACGAAGAAACGCCTGCTGGTAAATTAATAATCTTCCATTTTTTGCAAGGATTTCTAAATTTTCCTTTTGAGCCTGGAATATACATAAAACTACTTTTTGCAGACATTTGTGAAGACCCTGAAATCAGGGAGAGAATCATGGAATTGAAAACGGAGCAGGAGAGCAAACGACTTCGCGAGGCACAAAGCAGGAGAATACGACGGTCCCAGAGCATAAATACTCGGACGCAAAGCGTTCGAAGGACCTCCATCAGGGATAAGGTTTTAACAACCAAAAAAGATGCTCAAGAAGAAGCTCGACTAAGAATACAAGCTCAGCAGGTAGAATTATTTTAAGCTACTTAACTTGAATTAGACATATCTTTTAGTTTTTATTTTTTCTTTATCCAGGGTGGCCACTGACCGGGATAACCGAGAAAAACGGGAATTAGCTTTGAATTTTGAGTACCGGGAAATAGCCTAGAATTTTTTTGAAAACCGGGATCTAATTGCTAATAATCGAAAAAATAAATTATAATTTTTTTTTTTCTAAATTTTAATCACTTTTATAATAATTTACATTATATATTTCCAGAAATTTGAGTTTGTCAAAGTATTTGTCACTCTGTTATCTTTATCATGTGCAATTTTTTATGTTTTATTTAACAGACATACGTGTCATTATCTGCACCCACATCAAACACGCCAGCCACAGAAACTAACGGAGGGACGACAGAAGGTGCAAGCGATGATACCGATTCGACAGCACTTGCACCAGCTGTTCGCAAAGGCCCAGAAGGAAAGGATAATGACTCCTTCCTACATGAAGATGTCGATAAAGACTCAGGTACATACCGAGGCTTTACTTGCTTGCATTGGTTGTGGTTTAGTACGTTTTTGTGGTGATTGGTAGCTTTCTGTGAAAGTTTAAAATAGTCAAATTTGCCTTCTAAACTATGGCACAATATGTCGAAAAATTGCAGATTCTCTAACAGTGTTGGAGCATAAAATGTAAACAGATCTTTTCCATTTTTCCTGGAAATTCCAAAAGTATTAAGCATTCTCTAGTCATACCAGGGACCTAAAATAGGCTTAAGGGTTTTGGAACGGGTGGCAGAAGTAAAATATTTTTCCTTGTGAAAGGATCCTATTTGATTTATAGTTTTAACAACTATTCAATTTATAACCCTTAAAAGGGTTGGAAATATAAAATATCTTTGGGTCTTCTCAAGTCTGGTTTTACCGTCAGGCGGGCGAATCTTTAGATTCACTACATTCAAATTAAATCCTGTGTATATGTATCGATTTACTACCTTGTAGTAAATCACAATTTGTAAATACATTCTTGGATGCAATAAGTTAGCTATCGATCATTTACCTGTTCTTTTTTTATTCCATTTCTGCGTGCTCCCGATAAAATGATTCTGAGGTCAGTTTTTTATGTGACATTCCTATTTCTTTAAACTTTCTTCAATCTCAGCAAACGTATTGTTCATTATGTACTGTCTTTTTGCTATATTAACTGACTACGCATTAGCGATGGGGCATCGAAATGAAACATCGATACATCCAGTAGTAAAGGAGAAATATTGATGTCTTATAAAATCAATGCATCGAAAGCAAAGCATCGATGTCTTCGATGTTATCGATGTCAATGTCCCATCTTTACTTCGCATACGTTTACAAGCAAACGCACTTCAAACATTATCTTCACCATAGGTCACTCTTTAATCTTAGGCCTTTGTAAATCTTTTTTTTTTTTTCTTTTAAATAGTGAGTTTTTCAATTGTCAACACCTTTGAAAATCATATCTTTAATTAAGTTTAGAAAGCAAGTTCAAGGATATTTAGAAAGGCCTAATCAATCGAAATTGATAGAGTAGCACTTTTTACTCATTACAAATTCTTCTACATACAATAAATTTTTAGAAAGCTCTCTACAGCACTCAAGGCGTGTTTAAAAATTCTAGGTATGCTGGAGTTGCTAAAAACGCTTTTAATGACCAATAAATTATCGGGGTATACTTTAAGATATTAGAGAATCTCATGAACATTTTAAAGTGACAACTCGGTCACGTTTTGTAAATTCTTTCAACCGTTTTCAAGTGGTTTTAAGTACTCTAAAGGGGCTTTCATATTCGTAGAGTTAGTTTGGAATGTTTTACAATATATATTTACAAAACGTATCTTTAAAGCTTCTCGCATTCACCTTTTGTATGACGTAGATTCTCGGACAGTTTTTGTAACATTTTCTATACTCATTTATTTAGAAGAATCTAAGCAAGGGTCTTGCAAAATCGAATTAATCAGTTTTGTAAACATAGCAGACTATTTAATCATACGCTGCATTGGATGGCTTATAGTTTTTTTTTGTCTTTTCTATTCAATCAAGCATCCTCTACTGCATCGTTCTTTTTTAAACAATGAAGACTTGGTACTTACAATTCGCCACCTTCTCATGCACTTCAGTAACTTTCTGGAATTATACAAAACTACAAAGTTTCATAGACATTTTTACATATGCATAATGCATATACATATAATGTATCTTGTATGAAAAAGAGTTTACTTTTTCTTGATAATTGACATTGACAGTGGAGTAATTGAGTGATTATGAGCAGTTTACAGTCTCAGGGTGGCCACTGACTAGGAAAACCGGAAATTAGCCTGGAATTTTGAGTGCATAAATAATGTTAGTATTATATAATAAATATTAGAATATATAAACAATGAAAACCGATTTAGAGAGTTCCATTTAAATAAATCACTTATGAGAGTTAAAAACAATTTTCTTTTTATGACATTCGGGTGACGTTTATGATCGCTGAACAAAAGAGATACTCAAAGCTTAGGAAATTGAAAAAAATAATTCATTGTTGACTTCAATCTGTGAAAGAGATAATATACTGTAATACGCAATCTTAAATTACAAGAAGAAAAAGCTTGTTAATTCTTTTGAAGTCTTGGCAATTTTTTTGAATTTTTGTTAATCTTTTTTTAATTCTTTTGAATTCCTTTGAAGTCTTGTGAAGTTTCTTGATTAAAGTGCCTATGTCTATTGTTCCTATATTTGAAAAATCGTGAACGATACCTCACACATAGTTAAAGAAAGAGAACGTAAAAATAGTAATTAAAAAAATGAATTATAGCTACATATATATATTACGTAAATAATCTGAAAAGTGGGAATTTTTTCTGAAGTTTGAGTGGCCACCCTGAATAATTACATTGCAGCAAAAAATGTAATTCGTTCTCATAATGTCTATCTAAAGACTTTACACCAACAATTGTTAAAAATTCCAAATTTGATGTACACAATGATTCCACTGCTAGTGCATGATACAAACGTAGTTCGCAAGAAGAGATCGCATAGTAGACGAACCAGAATCGCGATTTGAGAACTTTACAGTTATGAGAGAAATTAAGGGTATTGAGTTCAAGTTCCAACTTCAAAATTTAAAAGAGTTTAAGGCTTTTCGAGCGATTTCAAGAATTTTTAATTGACTTAACAAAATTTCAAGGAATTTGAAGACATTTCAGAAGATTTTAAGAAATTTCAAGTGATTTTTAGGAACTTTTAAGGAATTTTAAAAGAATTTTAAATAGTTTCAAACTTTTCATGTAATTTCAAAATATAAAAAATTTGGTTGCGTGGTTTCAAACCTATTAAATCTCTGGATATCTTTTGAAATCTTTTGAAATCCTCTAAAAAATGTTTAAATTCCTTGAAATCACTTAAAGTCTTGTGATATTTCTTTGAAAAACTTTTTTGAGTTCTTTAAAATCTATAAAATCTCTTGAAATTTTATTAAATTATTATTTATTTAATTATCTTTTTGAGCCTAAAATGAAATTATTGAAGATTTTACAAAAAAAAAAAAATATTAAAATTATACATTTTTTCTCTCTGTATGCATATTTCTATTTAAAAAGTAGATAGCGCTACAGAGTGAAAAAAATATCTAATTATAATCTTTATTGAGTAAAATGAGGAAACCGAATGTCAAGGTCAGAAGTTGAATGCAACACCCTTAAAGTCAAATTGTTATGAGAGAAATGCATGACAGTTGGCAAGAGATTGAAGGCGAAGTTAGAACAAGACCGCATTAGTCAGTAGAGAGACATGCAGGTAAAAGGATAGCTTTAGATTTACATGTTTGCCTCGGCAGTCGCAGGGCCTGACCCGCCTGTCGGTAGCCAGCAGCCCATTTATACAGCAGAGACCGATGCTAATGGCAAGATCAACATACACGTGTCTGTAGTTTTCGTCAAATCATTGTCGGACCTGAAGAAACAGAGGGCCCAGAATCGACACTCAACCACCAACACCGTAGATGCCAATGGCAACGGGGTTTCCTTGCCAATTTCCACCATATCCAATGCTGAAATGAAAGCCGATGACTTCCAGAGATTCCGGGGCAATACGAGCGAAATCCTTGGGGATAGTAACTCCGACAAGAACTGCTGTATCCTCATGTAAGTCTTTCAGTATTCATCCTGCTCTTGCGAATTCAGTGCATGCTGAGTCTTGTACAATTTTAGAAAAAAAAAAAAAACCTCTTCTCCGAGGGCAATCTGTATAATCTAAATTCCCCTCTGATATCATTCGCATTTTCATTTCCATTAGAGGAGAATTGAGCTGGTTTGTTATTGGAATAAAAATCAGATCATATCCCAATACAAAAAGAACTTAAAATAGTCTTGACTATCCATTAATTAAGGGTGTTGGACCCAAGTTCCAACCTCAGACTTCGATTTCCTCATTTTGCTTAATAAATGTTATAATTAGATATTTTTTCACTCTGTAGCGGTAGTCATATTTCAAATAGACTTATGTATAAAGAGCGAAAAAATGTCTAGTTATAATATTTATTAAGTAAAATGAAGAAATCGAATTTTGAAGTTAGAATTTCGAGCTCTTCGTGTTACGCAAAAAGAATTAAAGTTGAATATGATTTTTGTTGAATGAAATGAGCAGATTCAATTTTTATGTTAGAACTTGAATCTAAGACCAGAAACTGTATGATTATTATTATGTGGAAAATGTACAATTTGACGACGGAGTGTCATTTATCAAATTGAGATTCCTAAACTGCTGGTACTTAGATTTAGATTTTAGATTTCAAAATAAAAGACACTTTCGCTTTTGTTTTCTACTGCTACTGTCCAGGAAAATTTTTTAAGGGTGTTGGATCGAAGTTCTAACGTCAGAATTCCATTTCTTCATTTTACTCAACAGATAATAGAAATAAATATCTTTCGCTCTGTACATGTACTCTGTTTCAAAATAACAGTGTGGCTATAGACCGAAAAAATGTTTTATTTCAATACTTTTTGCGTAAAACGAAGAGTTCAAGATCTAAGCTAAAAATCCAATTTTTTCATCTTACAAAAAAAAAAAAATATTAAAACTAGACATTTTTTCGCTCTGTATCCATTACTTTATTTAAAAAATGAGTACCGTTACAGAGCGAAAAAATATCTAATTGTAATATTTGTTGAGTTAAATGAGGAAATTAAATTTTGAGTTTAGAACTTGGGCTCAACACCCTTAAATCGGGGACCTTTTCTTTGATTAATTATCTTTTAATAAAAACATCACACTTGTAGTTTTAGAGGAAGAACTTTTCGGAGATATTGTAAATTGTATACAGATAAGATAGAATTGAAATGAGTAGGTTATTCCAATTGTAGAAAAGATGAGTTATAGGACAGAAGAAAAAGTATTACTACGTTTTCAAAAAGGTTGTGAGGAAAAAAGTACTTAAGTGCCAGCGCAAGTCTTCTAATTATAGGTACGAAATTTGTTAAACTTAAACGAAGAGAGGATGCAATTCCTTGTAAAGAGCGTTGGATCCAAGTTCTAATCTCAAAATTCGATTTCTTTATTTTACTTGATAAATACTACAATTAGATATTTTTTCACTCTGTATAACTACTCATTTTTTAAATAGAATCATGGGTACAGAGCGAAAAAAAAACTGTAATTTTAATACTTTTTTTTAGTAAAATTAAAAAAATTAATTTTGAGATTAGAATTTGAATCCAACAACTTTAATGGTAAAAAGAACGATGGTTACTGCTTGGTGAGAAACGTCTGCATTTTGTACTTACGCACACAGAGGGATATGAATTAGAATTTAAATTATTTATACAAGTGCTCGATATGGATAAGCGTTCATAGTTGTATATACTTTTATTTTATTTATTATCGATGTATCTATTTGTGTTCCTGCGTCGTGTACAGACTAAGCTATAAAGATTTATCTGTATTGTATTTTTTTAAAGCGTTCATTGTACTTGTTTCGTTAGTATTTATTTCCAATACATTAGATCGTCCAAAAGAGGCTTTATTTTTTTTTCTAAAATTGCACCTCTTTAAAAAAAAAAAAACGATTTGCAAGACACGTATATATTTTTTTAAATTTTCTTTAAAATATCGAATTATCAAATTCCTCCAAATTCTTAAATTTCCGAAATTTATACTTTCTGGAAATTGACTTTAATTTAAATCCTGTATTTATTTTTTCGGTATTTCTGGTTAGTCCCCAGTTTTAAAAAATAGAGCCTTTTTTGGATCGCCCTAATAAAAAAAAAAGTATCTAAACTCTTTAAAATTGTCAATGTCGCCAAGAGTTGAATCATTTAAAGTATGCAAGCACAAACGCAGCCGGATTTAAAATTTGAAAATCAATATAAAAACTTCTAAAGATAAAAGATAAAATTAATAGTAGCTTAACGTTTCTTGTTTGCACATTCATTATCACTTTACAAGCTTTTATCTGAAAATAGGAATCACTAGAAGCTATTGTGTCAAGGTTATTGTCACTGAATCTCAATTACTATTTTCTTTAATTAAATTAATATTGCAAAGTTCTATTTTCTAAAAGCAAGAGGGCTACGTCTGTGTCTGTGAATTTTCTAATATATTTCTGCAAATTTTATATTATTTTACTCTAGGAGAGAATATAGAGCTTGTTCGTTTGAATATTTCCCTAGATTGAAAGCTCAAAGCCTAATAGTGATTATTGATACATTCCTTAAAGATAAATAGCATACGATAGTAACGATATAGCGTAATTTAATTAAGATAAATCCAAATCAAAATTGTCAGTTTTTCTTGGACTCTATCTTATAATTTTGCACAAATTATTTGTTAAATAATTTTTGCATTCACGCGCACTCCTTTGTCAGAAACGATTGCTCATTCTTATCAAGGAATTAAACTTTTAAGGGTGTTGTATCAATTTCTTCATTTTACTCAAAAAAAATTGTAACTAGATATTTTTTTTGTTTTGTAGCGGATGGAAAGATCAAAATCTATCTTCCAAATGTAATTTTTTCATATTAGGCAAAAAATATTAAAAGAAGAGAGTTTTTTGCTTTGTACGCACAATTCTAATTAAAAAATGAGCAATGGTATAGAGCGAAAAAATATCTACTTTTAATATTTGTGAAATAAAATGAAGAAATCGAATTGTGAGATTAGTACTTGGATTCAACGCCCTTAATTCCTGATGAGTAAATTTTTGTTTGTAATTGCCAAGTAAACTACCAGCCAACATTGTGATCGACGAGTGTGTGAACTATTTTTATAGAGGACGTCTAGAAGTAGTATTAAAAAAGTTGAGATTTTATTCTTTTAATAGCGAACTGAAAGACTAAAGCGCAATGAACTAAGAATGGTTTACATTCACTTATTTTCCAGTCAATTGTAATATAATAATCGAATGTAGGATTTAAGCTTGCTTTTCCCCTTGGCTTCGTATTTTGTCTAAATGCACCCTAAATCTTTGAGGTTCCAAAGTCTAGAGCATTTTTCTGAGAATATATCTTCTTAAGGGCGTAGGATCCAAGTTCAAACCTCAAAATTTAATTTCCTCATTTTACTCAACAAATATTACAATTAGATATTTTTTAGCTCTGTAGCACTTTTCTCTTTTGAACTAAAAGTTTGTCTATAGAGTGAAAAAATATTTGATTTTATTACTTTTTGTATAAAATGAGGAAAGCGACTTTTGAGGCTAGAACTTTGATCAAACTAAAAGTAACGAATAACATCGATAACATCACACTTTATTTCGCAGCACAATAACTACGGCCTTAGTGAATTCGATATGATTTCATTGTCGATATTTCTCGCAAAATACATTTTTTATTTTTAATCTTTTGTATTTTGAGACTTTTAATATTTTTCTGAATTAAGGGTGTTGATTCCATATTCTAACTTCCAAATTCGATCTCTTCATTTTACTTAATAAATGTTATAATTGAATATTTTTCGCTTTATAGCGCTAGTCTCTTTTTAAACAGAAGTCAATCTATAGAGCGAAAAAATATTTAATTTAAATACTTTTTTTACACAAAACGAAGAATTCAAAATCTAATTTCAAAAAAGTATTAAAACTAGTCATGTTTTCGCTCTGCACCCATAATTCCATTTAAAAAATAAGTACGACTGCAGAGTGAAAAAATATCTAGTTCTAAAATTTGTTGATTAAAAGGAGGAAATTAAATTTTTGAAGTTAGAAGATGGTTTCAACGCCCTTAAACTGAATTTGGCCAAAACTGAAATATTACTGCCAGGTATTAATACAATATTCTGTAGCAAAATATAACCAAAAGAAGACATAGCAAGAAAAATCTGTATACTCTAAGAAATAGAAAGAAGTTTCTTTCAATATAAACTCCGTCGTATCGCAACGAAACGGATTGCATTACATTGTCACTTCGATAGGCTCTAGAAATTCGTCCATTAGCTCTTGTAGAGAATGTGTTTAATATCGAAAAATGTAAGCTTATTGCAATTGTTAGAGAGGAAAAAAAGAGACTGCGCATTACTTAGTTGCAAGATCTTAAGTATGTTGGCTTTAAGTTCTATCCTCAAAATTCTGTCTTTTCATTTTACTCATCAAATATTCTACATTATTGGATATATTTTCATTCTGTACGCAAAATTCTATTTGAAAATTGAGTACCGCTGCAGAGCGAAACAATATCTAATTGTAATATTTGTTGAGTAAAATGAGGAAATCGATTTTTGAGATTACAACTAGGTTTCAACACCCTTAACGTATTTTCCGCTAAATTTTTTACTCTGGGGCGACACTTCCTGTAAAAGAGATTCTTCCAAAATGAAAGTGTTATCAATGAAATTGATAGACATTATTTGTTGAATTGGTGTAATTGTTCCCAATGAAATTGGGGTTATTGAATTGAAAGTAAATCTAGGAAATCAAGGGGTTTTATAAAATGATCGTTTGCACAAATTTATAAGGACAAGAAGTCCTCTTGTTGAATCCTCTCATAAAAAAGACGTTGCGATTATATTGAAACTGCTTCTATAAACTCGAAATGTCTCGAAGAGTTAATTCATTTTATATCCTTAAAATTGTACACTCACTTCGAGATTTTCTCTTTATAGAAGCAGTTTTTATGATTGGATTATTTTTTAGCTTAAAATAAAATTATTGAATATTAGGATATTTTAAGCTAAATTTTTTAAAAATTTATCTTAATAGGTCAAGTGTCTCAAAAGACTTAAAAATTCACGTATTAAAATTGTTAAATTATCTAAGAATTGTGATAATTAATTTTAGAAAGCAATTTTCTGGTTGTAAGGAAAATCAGAAAAAAAATTTCTAGTATCGTCCCAGAGAATATTAATTAAAAATTCCTTCAATTCCTGTAAAGTGAGCGAAATCAGTAGTTAAAGGTATGTTTTTCATTCGAAGATATGATTAAGGATTAAAAAATTAGAAATCTTTAATAATCATTCGCATATTTTATTGTATAAGTGTCCTACGTAAATATTAATATATCTATGCGTTGAACAATTTGCGAGGATATTATGGCTCTGTGATTTCCAAAGTCTACACCATTTAATCATTTTATACTATGATCGATTAATCAGTGCCATCTCTTAACTCAATTTCTTGACAATAAAGCTTAAACGCAAACCAAATTTTTTAATCGCAGTATTTTATCAAGATTTTTCACATATGTCCTCGCATCTTGTGATATCATCGTAGACGATGCCAAAAAATTTCTTTTTTAAAAATATTTTAAGATCAGAGTCAGGGTTGTGGAAGCAAGAATATTATTCTCTAATTGGTTCAGAGCCTTCGTCTTGATTTCGAGAGGCAATATGATGAACTTTCTGAGTAATCAAATATCCAACCCTGATTTGAGTTATGTGAGTGTCCAAGACTCGACGATAAGCGGTCAGAGAATTTTATCAGCGCATTGACATCGAAGAAAGCACGAAATTTCTTGTTTTTTCATTTTCCAAATATTTATTGTGCTTTTTTCAGTGTCTTCTAAACAATCTGTACCTGTGTCTTTAGCACGGACTGACTGCATTTCTTAATTATTATACTTATTTACGTATTGTATATAACTGTGCATTCTCTATAATATATTATATACCAAATATTCTGAACAGTTTGTCTTTTTATTTAAACTAGCAAACCAACACGCATGCTACGCGCACGATTATTTATTTTACTTCTTACAACTTCAAGTAATTTAACAAATCAATGAAATTTCGCTGATTCAAATTTAGAGAGTTTCTGGGAGTTTGAAGAAATTTTAACGAATTTTAATAAGGGATTTTGAAGGTTTTCGTGAAATTTTTTTGCGCCATTAGTTTTTTTTTTCTTCTTTCAACTTCAAGTCATTCAAAAGCCAATCAGGTTTGCAACAACAATGTATGCGAGATTTTCGAGACATTTCGTTACACCACTTTTTTAAGATAGGATACTAGTAAGGCTTCTTGAAATATCCCCAAAAAAATATGACGTATAATTTTTGTCTCTCGAAATCTTAAAAATCCTTAGACATTTCATAGAATCCGTTGTTACACACAAAAATGATTGAAAATATTCTTAAATTTATTAAAATACCTGTAATTTCTTTATGGTTACTCAAAATAATTAGAAACCTTTTAAAATCCGTTAAAACGCATCGAAATTTTTGAAAATATTTTTAAATTATCAGAAATAGCATTGTCATTTCAAATTTTTTATAATATCCTATAAATTCTACTGAAAATTGATTTAAAATACCATTAAATCCCTGAAAATTCAATGTGGAAAATATTAGAACCGAAAACAAATTTTGAATCCGACTTATCAAATTTGAATAAATGAACATAAACTGGTTTTTTAACTACAAGGTCAGTGTAGCAGTGCTGAAAATAAATCGATTTCAATAAAATTTAAAGGCATGCTATTGAGGGCTAGTAACAAACTTTTTTCACTAACAGTTTTTAATTTTCAAGAAAGTTTCTTTTTCGATTCAATTTAGTAGATATATTT
Source organism: Synergus magnus (assembly GCA_032275165.1). Taxonomy (NCBI): domain Eukaryota; kingdom Metazoa; phylum Arthropoda; class Insecta; order Hymenoptera; family Cynipidae; genus Synergus; species Synergus magnus. The sequence continues at coordinate 13,444,219 of JAUESH010000024.1, forward strand.
TTCAAGTTAGTATTTAATTTTATTTAATTGTGATTAGACAAGGCAAAAAGTTTTTGGGAGTCTTTAAGTCGGTAGTTAGAAACTAATTGTAAGTGCGCAGTTACTGTATAATTTTGTGGAACTAAATTACTTCACTTAAATATCTGAACAATTATTGACATTGGTATTGTAGAATAATTCCCGGTCATTTCTGGTTTGAAACTATTTTTACAGATAATTAAAATAGTAAGGAAAGTTAGTTTTTTTAAAGCTGAAAATATTATTATTTGATACATGCAATTTTTAAAAATATTTTCAATTCTTTTGAAATGCCTTCAAATTTTTTAAAATCATTTTAAATCTCTTCATATTGCTTAAAATTTATTTAAATCACTTAAAATGTTTTAAAATCTTTGAATTTCTGTGACGTTTCATGAAAATCGTTACTCTTTTTAATTATTTTGAAATGCCTTTAAATTCTTTCTTTAAAAATCACTTAAAATATCTTTAAATCATTTAAGTCCCTTTAAATTCTTTAAATTCTTCAAATTCATGTTGATATCGAATTGTTTTAAATTCTTTTAAATTGACCTTGAGTTATTTTGAATTTACCTTAAATTTTGTTGAATTCGCCTGGAATTTGATTGAATCCGCCTTAATTTATTGAACGTTTTTTTTATTTCTTAAGAATTCTTTTAGATTATTTTGGCTTCTCAATTATTTTCAATCCTGTCGAATTCCTTTGAATTTTTCCTGAATTCCTAATTTAAATTTTATTGACTTGAACTGGAGGTTCAGGGACAACATCTTTTTGACGAAAATTCAAAATTCCGAATGTCAAAAAATACGGAAGAAATAATTCCCGAAAATATAAAATATCCGAAATTTCAAATTCCAGAAAATTTAATTTCCCGAAAATTCAAATTCCCAAATAAAAATAATATTACCAAAAATGCTTATTAACGAAATTTAGTTATACCTACTATATTTATTTTAAAAAATTAGAAAATCATAAAAATTTCAATTTCCCGAAAATATAAAATACCTGAATTTTTAAAGTCTCGAAAATAAAAGTTTTTTTTAATGTTCAAAATTTTATTACAAAACTTGTGTTGAAAATATTTTTTCAAAATTTTTCGTTCACTCTTCAAAATTTTAAACAAAAGTTATGAAAAGAAAGTTTGAACAAAAGTTTTGAGAAGAAATTTGAAACACAAATTTGGAGAATTTTTAACAAAAAACTGTTTTTTTTTTTTACTTTCGGGAATTTGAAAATTCGGATATTTTATATTTTCAAGAAATTGTAATTTCGGTAATTTTCTACTTTCATTAATAAGTATTTCTGATATATGTACTTAAATATCTTTAATACAAATTTTCGGTAATATTATTTTCATTCGGGAGTTTGAAATTTTGAGAGTTTTCATTTTTCGGGAATTTGAAATTTGCGGGAATTTAAAATTTCATTAATAAACATTTTCGGTAATATTATTTTTATTCGAGAAATTTAATTTTTGGAAATTATTTTTTCGGTATTTTTCCACATTCGGGATTTTGGATTTTCGGCAAAAAGATTACCGTCCGAGGTCAAGGTTTTTTTTTCCTATAGCCAAATTTTTTAGTATCTCCATTCTGTTGGTTTAAGTTTGTTTCAATTTTTTATCACCTATTTCTCACCTATTTTTATTTTTTAAAAATCACCTTTTCCCTTTTTTTAATGACTATAGGTATTGTGATGACTGTTAATGATTTCGGCCTCTTTTTCGTGAGTCGAAGGTGTTGCCTTTTGTGTATATTTATAGCGAGTATGTACGTTTCTGCTTTATGTCTATAGCGTAAGAGTCGCTATATAACTTTTGCCATTGACCTAGAAGCCGTTGAAACCACTGTAGTTATCGCATTGATCGTTCGCCGCTTAAAACGCGGAATAACTGTGCGAAAATTACGCTTTACTTTTAGAGGCAATATTAATATCGAAATCGTTTCGGAAAAATAAGAAAACACAGGTGCTTATTGTGTAAAATCTACTCTATTCAAACATATAAAAAAAATTGTTAAACAATCTTTTTTTCAAGTACTTAAGTTCAAGGAAAACTACATCGAAAGGGAGAAAAATTTTTTTCTGTGATGCAATGCGAAGAAAACTAAATTTGGAAAATGCCTTTAACAACTTCACTTTTTCAAAAAATTTTAAATTCAACTCTTTTAATTTTTTTGTCTCACCTCAAACTTATATTTTGAAAGTTTAAGCTTTGAAGTTTAATGAAAATCAGTTTACAAGACCTACCTCAAAAATGATGATGGCAAGTGTCGAAAACAAATTTATAAAAGCCCCAGAAACGAATTCATAAAAAGATCCGATAATTTATAATAGATTTGATTAAGTTCTAAGAATAAAGCACATCTTTGCGAGTTAGTCGGTTGATGAGCTCTGCATAAATGAAGATTACATCAGGCAGTCGTCCAATTGTGATATTATTTAATCAAATGGGAAACAGATGTGTATTTTTCTGATGCAACCTCTCGCTCAGATTTATTGAAGCCACCCGCGTATTATCTTTAATTAATCATTGGATTTTTAATTTTAATCTAGGAATTGAAATGAGCACAGTCTCAATTCTCAGAAATGTTCGGTCTACTGTTTTCAAAGGAGGTAGCCGAATTTTCAAAAGACCCTATTGTTCTCCACCTCTGGTGAGTATCTTTTAACACATTAATCTAAAATTATTATTTCTACGATCATTTTTAGTTTGTATTTATACAATTTGAAGCTTTTGCATAGAAAATAAGTAAATTTTTACTGCAAACTTTTTGATTTTGGACTACACACTTTTAGGCCTCTAGAAAGTTTCTAGGGATGTTTTAAGTAATTTAAAAGCATTCAAAGGGGTTTTGAAGATTTCAATATTAAGTGATTAATATTAAGTGATGTTAATAAATTTCAACGGACTTTGAGGAATTTTTCGTTCCCTTAAAATCCCTTGAATTTTTTCTTCTTTTTTCTTCTTTCGTTTGGATCTCTTGGACTTTGGATTTTGTGAATAAAACAGAAAATTAAACGACCGAAAGTGAAAATTTTTAAATTCTGGTACTCCCGAAATTCTCTAGAGGTATTTTGAAAAGTTCAATTTTCCGAACTTTTTTTTATGATTCCGTGAGAGCAGAAAAAGCTGAACACCTTGGTCTTTGAATGGATTTTTTCTGGTGAAAAATGGCTGAATTACAGGCCCTGTTTATTTTGGTTATTTAAATCTATCCTTTAAGTAACAAAAATGACGGACGCTTCGATGCTGGTTCAGCACACGATACCGTTTATATATGTGACGTTTACAAGATAATAATGCTAATCTATTCTCTTCACATGTCATAGAGTAATTGACTCTCCCAGGGATCACAGCAGACGCACACTTTCGATAAAAAAAAAATGTTAAGTGCCTTTTATCACACCTAGTGAATGGGAATTGATTTAGTCTCAAGACAAATGGGCAATTGTTCAATGAAGCATATCTTGAACAATGAAACCTGATTATTGCAAAAGAATGGGGCCAATTTTTGACAATTTCGCTTCCTCAATTTTAAGTATTCTATGAAAAATGAGAATGTAAAAAATCAATTTGGGTTCTCTTTATAAATTAAAAAAAGTTACTCGGAATTTCTATTCACCATCTGAGGATTTTTTTTTGGCTTGATTCTTTTTATTCGATTTTTTTTTAAACCGGAAATGGAGATTAGAAGTTAAGTAGTGCAAGCGAGTTTAGCAGAACTATGTGGCTTAAGAAATAAAAAAAAAAGACCAAGAAGGGAACAAGAAAATTAAACTGACATGATACGCGTTTCACAAAACTAGATTGGAGGGGATAAGTCTTGGCTGTAGATAAAAACTGGAACTCCTCGCTTTGAATTCAGTCTTTTGCGCTCTTCTTCAACGCTCAGATATGCGAGTCACTTTCTAAAGTCGTGAAACCGCGTGTCTTTCAAAAGTATATTCTTCAACTTCGAACTTTTCAAATCCTTTTCATCAGGTAAATCCCAAATTTGTTTCGAAGTACGCTTTGTTCAGAATTAATAAATGAGTATTTTAGTCAGATCAATTCTAACAAAGGATTAAAATATAATTCA